>JARHVA010001907.1:1800000-2397500 GCA_037957365.1 Torreya grandis | reverse complement strand
ATCATAAATTATTTATTACATTCATAATATATAATCTTAGACTTCATTCACGTAGGAATAGAGCCCAGAAACACAGTTATAAGTACACCTAGAATTTTAGAGTAGTCCTATAAAGGACACTAGGACCATTTTCAGGACACTAAAATGAAATGGAGCTACTATCCAATTATGGTATTATTATCTAGGAGGGGTTATGACATAGGAATCTAGTTGATGACATTCAAACCTATTCGTATATCAATTATTATTATTCAAATCTTTGATATCAGGTGTTTTATAGACAAGTCTTTATTTTCACATATTTATTACTATTTTTATAAAGTCAAAGCTAGTTGAAATATATAACAAATTAGTGGTTATTTATTGCATATTATTTCACTAATTTAGACTACTTAGTCCTTTAATCAAACATGGGATTTACATAACTAAACCCTAAAAGGTTAAAACAAAACTTTATTTTTTCAAACCTCATTTTGATATCAACTATTGTTTTTATACACATTATTAAGTTATTCTATCTAAATCCTCCATAATATTAAAATTAATTTATTGCACTTTTACATTTGGGAGGGAATTGGGCTTGTTTGTTTATCAGTTGTGCATGCCTACATATTTCCAAAGTCTCAACAAAATACCTTGAATGTCATGGAGTGGTCCCATAACCATATTTTATAAGTTTGAAAGGTTATGCATAGGGATGATGGACCTCACCATTATAAATTATTGACTTTTCTCAAAACCTATTATAACCATCTTTAACAACCTTCTCAAGGAAATTAAGACTTATCCTATAATCTCGATAAGTAATAAGGGTTTTATGTAGCAATATATGGAACTTGAGAATTTTTGGATCATTGGGTTCATCCACATCACTAACAACATTTTCATTTATAGGAACATCAACAACATTGTAATTAGTGATTTATTAAAATTGTTATCAACATCATCCTAAGTAAGCCTCAAATGGATGCTTATCAATAACCCTATGAAAATCATTTTACAAATCAACAAAATATAGAAAGGTAAAAATAAATACACAAATAATACTTACATGGGAAGAAATAATACTTATTGAATAAAATTCCTTTCCCATTTTATTTATCAAATAAGAAAAGTTCAATATGTACTTGCACACATAACCCTAGGTTGACCATATGCATTGACACATTACAAAAGAGTGACTTTCCATATAAACCTTATAAAATTTGTCTTCCTTATCTTGGATATTGACCCATGCCACATAAAGGTAAATCTCAATGAATTTCATGTCACCATCATGGATGCATTGATACCCCATGCATTACTCTATCTTGAAGTTCTTGTAAAACCCATTCTCATTAAACATTTAGATCCACCAAATATACAAAAAGATAGTAGTTACCAATTTCTTTACCAACCATTCCATTCTTTGATGGGAATAAAATTATATTTCATTTAGAAACATGTGCTTCAAATGAGAATGAAATAATTATATGGAAGCATTTGTCTCCTGACCCATGTTAGGGCATTGTATGAAAACATCTTCCCCATATTCGAATATGATGGGACCATATATCTTTCCAGTAGTTGATGAATAATTATTGAGCCACATATTATTCCATGAACATGTTTGCATCAAGAACAATCACTTCTTTAGTAGTATACTTGTGAATTATTTCACCTAGGCTTCTAAAAATTGCCTACCTTGTTTCACCATCCTTCAACTTTGTAACCAAGTTTTTCAGCCATGCTCTCCTCGTGTGCCAAATATAGAGGTATACCTCACATTGAACCATTTCCCTACATTCAAAATGTTAATTTAAAAGTAAGAAAATCAGTGGGTAAAACATTGTTTTCAATGATAATAAGAAAAAATATTAATATACATGGGCTTCACTTACCTAATAGAAACAATTTCAGCAGGAGCATTTTCCACCATGAAGGTATTTTATTTCCATTCCAACACATGATAGTGTGCACTAACCACCAACTTCTATATCCATAATGTCAGGTCTAGAATAGTATCTCTTGACATCAACACCCATGCAAAAAGAAGTTCATTTTGCATATTATCAAATATAAGAACTGTGTACAATATGAACTGCATGAAAAAAGACAAAATTAAGTGTTATACAATAACAACTATGAACACATTTGCATATCCATAAGACCTTATGTATAGTTTACACATACATGAACTTAATTGAAATTATACTTTTATTTTCGTACTTAAACATCTACTCACATTCATGAGGAAGCTAGAGGCTTAAGACAAAGGGTTTCTCATCCACTTCTACTTTTGTAAATTTTTCATACACATACTTTTTCAATATTTTTGGCACAATAAATGTTCTAACATGTTCCACATCATTAAGCTAAAATTTGTATTTCACTTATTTTGTCCTTCCCTCAATGTTTTTTATATCAGTATAAGAGGTTTAAAGGGTCCCTCACCCCTTTATTTAATTTTAATAAAAAATTTACATCAATTTAAATATTTTAGATCAAATTAGCCTCAACTCAAACTACTCCACAAATGGAAAATACATAAAAAAACATCTGTGCAACAAAAATTTGTAAAAGTTATCATAGTTAAAATTATCTTGCAACTTTATCATATTATGCATTCATTTCATAGCCTTGATGAAACTTTCACAACCCTTACCAAAACTCATCTACAACCTTATATTCAAGTTGTAGAAAATAAATATCCATAGCGGCTAGCATGCAAATATTGAAAATAATGTGCATTTGGTGTCATGACCATTCTTAGATCCAAGACCTTTTCAAGGTTTCTAAATATTAAAAATAATCCAAGATGAATAAAATACCCATAAAAATAACGAATTCAAAAAGATATAAATTTAGCAACTAAGGACTTAGGATATCTACAACCTTCCATAAGAAAATAATGGACCAAAAATGAGAGACATAACCAGATAACATCTTCCATAACCAAAATCAAAGAATTTCCACAACTAGAGGCTAAGGACTTCCACAAACCAATTTAACCTTTAATAGTGAATAGGAAACCATATTTTATAGGAAAAAGTCTCAATAAATTCTATAATAAAAAACAAAGGATTTTGGTAGCATAGAATACAACAACCAAAGATATTTCCATTAGAAAATCAAATACATATTTCACAAGCAATGCTTACTACCTATATCCAAAAATATATGATAACAAGATTATCAAAAGGCCTTGACATTCATCATAGGGGCTGCTAAAATCCAAAGAAAGTTAACTCTAATCAACTCCATCATTAGCCAATAATTTTGTCACTTGATTAACAAATATAAATATGTTTATCTATCATCCACAGTAACATCCATATGTCAAAAAATAATCCAAAACCAAGGCTTATGTTTGTAAATTTTTCCCTTGGTATGAGGAAATCTTCTTTTCAATGATAACCTTTTTAGTTTCACAATGTACCATTGTTCCTCCTTCAATGGTTGACCCATAACTCTTGACAAAGTCTCTTTCCTGGTAATGATATACCATCATCTGATGGTAACAACACCTAATTTCCAACCTTGAATAAATTATGTATCAATATGTTCAGTGTGACTGTAACATCTTAAGAAAAACTACAACCATCTAGCTTTTATAAAGTTCTTGAAACAATTAGAGTTGGAAGTTAAGATTGAAAGTGTTGAGTAAGGATACAAAATAGATCACCTAAGATCTATGTTAGGAACCCATGCTACCCCTTATCTTTAATTTGTTAGTATAATAATTTTTATGGATGTATATGATTTATAAGTCATCTCATGAGCATTTTATTTTATCTCACACTCATGAGAAGTAGTGGTTGCTTAGATTATAATTAGTATATAAGTAAGTGTTGAGGTTAATGAAGGCATCCACAAATTTATTGTATTGAGCTTGCTTAAAGGAGGTTATCCCCTCAAAGTGGCTTGCAATTAATATAATCATTTTAGTGATTTTGTTAATTACATAAATCTATTATTTCATGCATTGTCATTACTTTGTTGTAGGAGGATCCTCTCATCTGGTTTCAGAGCACTTTTCGGTGCCAATTTTTTTTTCTTTCAGAAAGTTTTAACTCTATTCTAATACATAATTCCTTTCAATAATTTTTTAGAAAGTCTTAAATCTATTTTTCCACACAATTCATTTAAATAATTTTTTGTATCATAATTATCTATTTTAGATTAGGGTAAAAACCTAACTATATAACTATGGTAAGTTCTTGGGTGAAAGCCCTAAAACTCATAGTGAGGAGTACCACATCAACCCTAAACTAACTAGCCCATTGAGAGGACCTGCCAACAAAGTAATGGCATCTTCCCAATTGAGTATTTCCCATCCGTCAGGAAAACCAAGAGTTTTCACTCAAAGGTAAATCTATGGTCAAAATAATTTTGGAGAGCGATACTCTCTTAGATGAAATTGGTGGCTAGAATGATATCTTTAAACCCTTAGACAACCAATTAAACTTGGGGCCCATTTCTATCAATTTAAGAATTTTACTTGTGGAGTATTAAAAAACATGTTATATCATATATTTGCATATTATCAGTAGAGTATTAGTAGACTTGCCATACTAGTTTTAACATATTACCAATAGAGTATCAGAAAACTACCATATCAAATTTTTAGCAAAGTATCTACATACTTGTCATACCAATTTTAGCATATTACTAGTAGAGTATCATAAAATTTCCATATCATATCTGTAGACTTGTCATATTAGTTTCAGTATATTCCTAGTAGACTTATATAGAAAAGTAACTGGAAGAGTAAAAAAAATCATTTTTTTGCCATATCTCTCCATATTTAGTCTTGTTGATCCTCAAACTTTATTTAGACACCTAAAATTTCATTCTCCATCTTTTCTTCCTTGAGGTCTCACACCCTGATTCCACTCCTAATTCTCACAAATCTCAATTTTCCTTTTTTGGGGGTTTTGCCATAACTTATATTTTTATTCATTTGCCTCAAAAAAATTCCATAGTGTTCATCTCCCTTTTCTACTCCTTTGTCCCTCTTTGATAAATTTTCTATTTTTTCCATTTTCACTCCTAAAAATACCCTCACCTTTGTCAATCATACTCCCACTATGCAAAAAAATAGTAAAAGTATCTTTACCCCTTTTGAATTCACCAAAATCAGTCTTACTAAACATGTCTTAACTCTAGTTTCCCTACCCATTGCAAAAAAAATATCTTATTCGGGTCATGGTAGTAACCTAAATAGTAGAAAAAAACATGGAGGATGAAATTTTCACCCTCAAAACACATCAAAGATCTTGATGAAAAAATTCTCTACTTCAGTCTTCAACATACCAACTTTAACAACAGACAACATCTAGAGTCCTCTTTCGACACCAGATTTTCTTCTTCCAATAATTTTCATGGGTTAAAGCTTGATGTTCCTTGATTCCATGGTGTAAATTCGATGGATGGATCTATTGGGTAGAACAATATTTTATCCTGCATAATACCTTTGATGCCAACAAGGTTCTGCTTGTATCCTTTCACTTAGAACTTGAAACCCTTCAATGGTGTCATTAGTATACCAAGTCTCGTGATGATCCAAGCTAGACCTAATTTTGCAAAAATTTAGCCCTAGTGTTTTTTATGACTTCATAGGAGCACTCATTAAACTTTTCCCAACAAGAACTATGTAATAATATCAAATAGAATTTGAAAAACTAGCCAATCACACAAAGGGATTGTCTGATGAAATCTTTAGAAATTATTTTATCAGTAGATTAAAGGATACAATTAGATCTGAGGTCAAAATGTTCTAGACCAACATGATGATAGAAGCCCTAGGGTTGGTTAAATTGGTAGAAGATAAGACCACATCTCAATATTGATTCAAATCTAATTTTGCTTCATTCAGAAATACAACTCCACAATGATCTCAAATAATGCTAGCCCCAAAACCATTCTTATCAAGCATTTGACTAAAGTAGAGATGAGAGCACATAGAGAAAAAGGATTATGTTATAATTGTGATGACAAATTCACTTGGGGACATTGATGTGTCAAGCAAAATCTCTACCTATTGGATGTCGACTTTTCACCCAAAATTAAAGATGAGGAAGATGTTTAGGATACAACATATGATCTAGAAGAAGACCCACCCACCGATTGTGGAATTTTCCTCTCAAGAAGACCACCTGGATATCTCTCTCCATACCTTAGTAGGATTCACCACCCCATAAATCATGCAAGTCAAGGGTTACTTAAAGAAGTTCACTCTCATAATACTCATTTATTTTGATAGCACTCATAACTTCATTGTCCCTTAGATCATCAAATAGGTTGATTTTTTTATTTATCCTTGCTCCAAATTTGAAGTCATGATTGCCAATGGGGGCACATTACCTTGAAAAAAGAAGCGTCACAATGTGCATCTCTCTATCAAAGATTATAACTTACACTCCAACATGTTTGCCTTGCCCTTAGGTGGATGTGATGTTTTTTTTAGATCCCAATAGTTACATACACTTGGACCCATTTTATGGGATTTTGTTGAACTTTGGATGAAATTTTTAGACAATGGAAAAAACCACACACATTAAAAGTCTTATAATTTGGGTCCCTTAGCATCATCAATTCACATCACATAAAAAGGATTCTTAAGAATAATTCACGTAGTATCATTGACCAAATCCATTCCATTTAAATTCAACCATAAATGGTCTCCACTCCTTTTTCTAATCTACAAACCATTTTGAATAGTTATGCACGTGTCTTTTTCAAACTAGTGAGATTTCCACCTTCACAGCCATAGGACCATAGTATTCAGGTCCTTCCTAAAAGCATTCCTCCCAACATCGGGCCCTACTACTACCCATTTCAAAAAAATATTGAGATCAAGATGCTCATTCAAGACTTGCTGAAATAAGGCATTATTTGCCCTAGTACCAACCCATATTCTTCCCCAGTTCTCCTTTTTTGGAAAAAAGATGGGTCATGGTACCTTTGTATTAACTTTTATATACTTAATTGCATCACCATCAAGGATAATTTCCCAATCCCTATTATTTATGAGCTTCTTGATTACCTTCATGGTGCTCATTTTTCTATAAGTTAGATCTCCACTTTGGATATCACCAGATCTAGCTTCATGAGGATGATATCCCTAAGATAGATTTTCACATGCATGATGGCCACTATAAGTTTTTGGTTATGCCTTTTGGTTTCACTAATGCTCCTTCAACATTCCAAGCATTGATGAATAAAATATTGCATCCCTACTTATAAAAATTCATTCTAGTTTTCTTCGATGACATCCTTATTTATAGTCAAACATGGTCTAAGCATCTCCAACATCTGGAGCTCACACTAAAACTTCTCTATGACCATCATCTTTGTGTAAAATAGTCTAAATGAACTTTTGGGTAAGATGAAGTGGATTATCTTAGGCATATTTTTTCATCCCAAAGGGTTTGAGTGGATCCTAAAAAAATTGTTGCCATGACAAATTAGTCTTATCCTCAAACACTGAAGAGCCTCTATGGTTTTTTGGAATTGATTGGATACTATCATAATTTTGTCAAGGATTACAATAATATTTTATCTCTCTTGACATCTATGTTTAAAAAATATTCTTTTACATAGACACAAGTTGTTGAGTGTGTATTTGAAGCATTAAAACAAGTTATGTGTACTACACCTATCCTAGCTATGCTAGATTTTGCCAAGACCTTCACTATTGAGAGTGAGGCTTATGGTAATGGAATTTGTGTTATTATACTCCAATAAGGGTTCCCCATTACATTCACCATCAAATCCCTTTATGGTAATAATTTAACACTCTCTACTTATGATAATGAAATGATGGCCATTTTGCATGTCTTATTGAAGTGGCAACCATACCTACTGGGGAATCATTTTTGCATCAAAATTGATCACCAGAGTCTAAAATATTCCTTGGAAAAATGGGTCTCTGACCCATCACAAATATAAATTGATTATAAAAATAATGGTTTATGACTATGAGATCACTTACAAGAATGGTAAGGACAATATTGTGGTTGATACTCTATCTTGCACATTTGTGGACCAAGCTTCACTTTCATCTATTTTCATGCCTATTCTAAATTGGTTGGATGTTTTATAGAAGGGGTATGTCAATGACTCATCATTATCTCAAATCATTTAATAGTTTTCCACTAACCCCTCTATTGTACCACATTATTCTTGGGATGGTGCTTCCCTAGAGAATAGATATTTAATAGGTTGTATTCTATGAACTCCATGCTTCTCCATCCATAAGACACTCGTGTTTTATCAAAACTTATGAATAATCATGATGTAACTTCTTTTGGAAGGGAATGAAAAATGCAATTCAATATATGGTGGTTGAATTTGATACCTACCAATGCAACAAGGGTGAAACCACACTCATCCCTACGTTGCTCAAACCCTTGCCCATCCCTAACAAGATTTGGATAGATATTTATATGTATTTCATTGAGGGGATCCTTAAATCTAGAGGTAAAATAGTGATCTTGGTTGTGGTTGATCACCTTTCCAAATATAGTCATTTTTGTGCCCCCTATACTACCTCCACAGTCATACAAATTTTCTTGGACCAAATTTTCCATCTTTGTGGCATTATTTCATCCATTGTCTCAGATGATGATGCAACCTTTACCATCCATTTTTGGATAGAACTATTTTGATGACTAACACCCAACTAAAGATGAGTTTTAGGTATCATCCTTAAATAGATGGATAAAATAAAATTATCAATAAATGCTTAGAAATTTTCCTTTATTACTTCACCTTAGAACAACAACATTAGTGGGCAAAGTGGTTCCCCCTCACTGAATGGTGGTATAATATCTCCTATCACACCTCAACTAAAATTACACCATATGAATTAGTATATGGTCAAGTACCACCATTTCTCCTTCAATACACCCCCAATAGTTCATTAGTTCAAGCAATCGACACAATTCTCTAAACCCAAGATTAGATACTCAATACCCTATGGGATAATATTCATATGGCACAAAATTTAATAAAATAATAGGTTGATTAGCACCATTCTAAGTACACTTTTCAAGTAGGTGATATGGTTTTTATTCACTTGCATCCATACAAACAATCCTTCCTAAAACTCAAAGGGCATCATAAGCTAGCTCCCAAGTTATATGTACCCTATAAGGTTCTCTAGAAGATTGGGTCAATTGCTTATAAGTTGGAGCTCCCACATTCTTCCTAAGTTCACCTAGTATTTCATGTCTCTTGTCTAAAAAACTTTCTTGACATAAAAATTAGAGTGTAGACTATTTTACTAGAGTTTGATAATGAGGGATCCATCCTTCTTGAGCCAGAGGTAATCTTAGATAGGCACATATTCCAAGTTCACTCCCGCTCCATCATAGACATTTTAATTTAGTGGCATAGAATGCAACCAAAGGATGCCATATGGGAACCATTATTTTAGATTCAATACCAATTACCACATCTGAAGCTTTGAGGACAAAGCTTTTTTTAATAGGGAGGGGATGTTAGGAACTTGTGCTACCCCTTCTCTTTACTTTGTTAGTATAATAATTGATATGAATGCATATGTTTTATAAGTCATCCCATGAGAATTTTATTTTATCCCACATTCATGGGAAGTAGTAGTTTCTTAGATTAGACTTAGTAAATAAGTAAGTATTGAGGCCAATGAAGGCATCCACAAATTTATTTTATTGAGCTTTCTCAAAGGAGGTTACCCCCTTGAAGTGGCCTATGATCAATATAATAATTTTTGTGATTATGTTAATTACATAAATCTATTATTTCATGCATTGTCATTAATTTGTTATAGGAGGATCCTCTCAATCTATCTGAGAGACCACAAATACTTGAAACAAGCTTATAATGCTTGAAAACAAACACACTCTATATTATTGCTCATAAAGATATTACAAGGCTAAAATATTTAGCTTCTCTCTCAATAAATTAACTTTGAAAGTGTCAACATATAGGAAAGAGAGTGGAGAATCCATAGTAGGTATGTCAACATAATGTGCACATACCCACTTGGGATTAAACACAATATTATGAGTTAATCACATCTGCACATAGTTAAGAGCCTACACATAGCTTAACCTAAACTAGTGAACAAATAATTGTGAATACTCCAACACCCTCCCTTAAGCTATGATTAGGGAGTGAACAAATAACACAAATGGGTCCCAGCTACTAGGCCTGATAAGGTACCCATGTACAAATACATTAAATAAAAAGAATGCAGGACTTCGTATAGAATCAACCCAAAGGATAACTTCCTTCACCCCACATATATATCAAAACTATATATCTTGCATAGATGGAAATAATCACCTACATGTGTGGTGATATAGTCCCAAAAAATCCATGTGTTCATCTTGTAGGAAAAAATGTGAACTATTGTAGGTGATCCTACAAAAGTGAGTGATATTCCTTATGCAAAACAATGTCCTAAACTAGTTTGTTGAATGTTGTAGAAAATAGAACTAAAGTATTTGAAACATCATGGAATAAATAATCCATACCAAAAATTTGAACAGATGTGCCAAGATAAATATAATAATAACCAATAAATCAGCCAATGACAAAGTATAATATGCCCCCTTGGGCCTAGGCTGAACAGGAACATTAGTAATGTGTGAAGGAGGTGGAGTTACCTCATCGATGTCACCACAAAAGAATGAGACTGCAACAAGAATATAAGGTAGAGGTGGTGGTGGTACCTCATCCAAGTCATCCATAATAGATGATGAATGTGTCTCATCCATAATAAATGGTTGTGTTATTGCATCCACAAAAAACATGTCCTCACTAATAGAAGGAGGAGGAATAGATAAATTTTCCTCATTAAAATCACCTTTAAGTATAAAATCCTTACTAGGAAGAGGAGGTGATGGAGGAACATCAATAGTTTCACCAATAAATAGATCCTCACTAATAGAAAGAGGATTTAGTGGATGAATAAAAATATCATCACCAATAAATATATCCTCAGTAATAAGAGGAGTAAGAGTAGTAGTGGAAAACACCACATCCAAATCACCATCAAGAGTTACATCCTCACAAATGGGAGAAGATAGTGGAGGAACAATAATAATGTCACCAATAAAATAATCCTCACTTAGAGATGGAAGAGAAGCAAGAGGAATAGGTGAAGGTGAAGTGACCTCCCCAAACAGTGTTAAAATATCATCCCATGCTTCCTTTGGTGATGTGGCATGTGTAATGTGTGATTGGAAGTTGTCTACAACATGTAAGTGAATGAATTAAAGGGCTTGGTGCTTGAGAGACTCAATCTAAGAAATGTCTTCCTCCTTAGTGAAAATAAAAAAGTCGTCAAGAATAACTTTCCATAAGTTGTGCATTATCAAATACATCTTTATCTTCCATGTGTCATAGTTTGAGGTGTTGATGGATTTGAAGAATGGGGTCTTCATTGTCATATGAAGAAGTCAAGGATAAAAATCAATATTGTGCCCCTTCTCCTTCCCCCCTCCTCCCCCACAAGATAACAATGTCCTATTTTTCAAAAGTTGACAAGAAGAAATACAACCTAAAAAGTCTTTCTGTCCCTTCAAAATAGAAAATGTGACAAAATCACAAAGTGACCTCAAAAATATTATAATAATGGTTAAAGATTGACATCAAGTAACATTGAAAAAGCATCCAAAAGTATAATAGAGCGGTGATAGCACAAGGCACTCTCAAAAGAGAGGACATCAGTTACCATCAAAAATGCATTTGTGTTTAAAATATAATAAAAAAGGAAAAAAATCAAGAAACAGGTACCATTTTAAAACAATTGCCTTCCCAAGACAATATTAAAAAAAATGCATTTAAAAAATAAGACCCCTTTTTTATCACCATTTTTGAAATGGCCCATCCACATTATTGTTCCACTTTATAAATGTAAATCTCCCTTTTAAATAATCTACCATTCAAAAAAAAATCACCACATTTAAATGTCCTCACTTATAATACGTTCATGATGCACAAGCATGATTTTACAAAAGGCTTCCCCAATATTTTTTCATGTCCCCCACATTAAATATTTTATAACTCTAAAAAAACTCCCCTTTGTTAATGACTTTACAATCAAATAATTAACATATAAAAAGTAAAGTAAGCTCAATTTTTTAAAATAAAAATAACTTTCAAAGTTTGAAAATGACCTGTGATGGCCACGTGGGAAGGAGAGGAGTGGCATCGATTGGTTTTGACCAAGTAGAAGGAAGCTCTAATCTACGTGCAAGCCATGTGGGTGGATGGGTAGGAAAAAAATATGAGATGGCCTCTAACCCAAAAAAAGGCATGTGAGGATCACTATTGTATATTCCTAAGAAGTGTGAGACCAAGATTTGCACTAAATAGGTAGATATGAGATGAGGCTAAGAGAATTAATTCCAATTCCAATAAGGCCAGTGTCTTAAAGGTACTAAATTAAGCTGATACCACAAATACCAAGTCATATACAATATAAATTTATATGGAAATTATATCAAATAAAACTAATCTACACCACCATATGGAAGATCTCCAATGAAAATTAATGTTGATACAAAAAAAATACTTGGATATTTCAAAGAAAACTATCTCTACAAGACAAACTCTACAAAAAGAATATTTCAAGAGTTATAGGGGTCTATTAGGAAGAATATTATGAAAGTATGGGAAAGAAGCTATGGATGAATGGATCAAAGAAAACTCATAATGCTCTGATACTATGAAAGTGGCGAGCAAGGATACAACATAGATCACCTATGATCTATCTGAGAGACCACAAACACTTGAAACAAACTTCTGATTCTAAAAAATAAACACACTCTATATATTTCTCACAAAGATATTACAAGGCTGAAATATTCAACTTCTCTCTTGAAAAATCCACACCAAGAGTGCCAATGTGTGTGTGTGTGTGTGTGTGTGTGTGTGTGTGTGTGTGTGTGTGTGAGAGAGAGAGAGAGAGAGAGAGAGAGGATGCTATAGTGGGTATGCCAACATAATGTTAACATACCCACCTAGGATTAAACACAATATTAGGAGTTAATCACATGTGTAAATAGTTAGGAGCCTAAACATAGCTTAACCTAAACTAGTGAACAAATAAGTGTGAACATTACAACAAAGATATCATGGGTTTAAGTTTAAAAAAACATAAAATGGCCCCCCATTGGATAAATAACATATATAATTATTAAAGATGAGAAAAAAACCCTTTTGTTGCAAATATATAGCAAAAAATCATCAAATAGACTCATTTTCAGAGATAAGATCCATAAAAGGTAACTACATCAAGAAAGTGTGCAAAGAAGTACTAAATAAAACCTATAATAATGATTATTAATTAAATCACTATAAATCCTATTAAATTTCCTAATTATATTATTTTCCACAATAAATCTGATTTTTTTTCCAAGAATCCATAATATCACAAAAAATTATTATAAACTATGCCATATTTTTGAATATTTCAAAGCAAAATTATATAACTTTGCACATAAACCCCAAATATGATTTTTTATTTAAAATGAATATTTTAGGTGTAAAAATGTATGTTAAAACATAAAATACACATATATAAAATTATGAAAACAAATCCATAATGTAATCTCCAACTATACTGAAAACAGGACAAGATATGAGCGTAGAATCCACCCAAAACCACACACAAACTCTTCCAAAAATACCCATAGAAAAATATGGTGCCTATAACATTTGGGTACATAAAAACACATATAAAACCCTCTAAATAAACAATATCAACACAAATATGAAAATAAAACACAAATCTGGAACACACCCATAACCTGCAAACCCCAAATAACAAATCTACTCAATACCCACTAAATCTTTCTCTATAAATGTAATCTCTATATGAGATTACCCTAAATAATATGAATATAAATAGCCTTATATTATATTAAACCCCTTAAACAAGATCCAAGAGTCTCCATCTCCAATGATCTAATGCCCACTGAAGAAAACACAAGCATATCAGCTCTGTGAGGAAATTTGATAAAAAGGCAATAGTTCAAAATGAAATCATTTTCATATTTTTATCTCAAAGGATCCAAAATGAGGAATCCATAAATACAAATACCTATTCTATATTATTCATTATCAATTTACTCAAAAAAAACATTTTCACATTCTCTCCTCTAATCAAATTTATCAATTACAAAAAAGAGCCATAAATAGTGAGATTCCTCCATTACCAAAGATTGCCTTAGAGACTCAAAATATCCCATGTCTTTTGGATAAATAAAATATTTAATTTAATTTTTATTTAATATTAATTTATCTTAATCACTAACACAAATGAAAATATTAAATAAATATTATTTTCCCAATGTTATCCTGTGATCCTAATTTACTATTTCTAGACAATGACAATTTACTATATTTAGTAAGTGTTATTTTTGGAAATGGGACATGAAAATTCCTCCCTCCCCAAGTTCTATTTTAATCAAAAAATTAATATTAGGATTCTCAAGTATCTCTATCTCTTCCCAATTCATATCCTCTATTGTCAATTTTTTCCATTTGATCAAATATTTAGTAATGTTCATGTTTCTCAATTTCTTTTCCCTTGTTTCCAATAGCCTTTATGGAATCAAAATTAGTTTCCCCTCATCATCTAATGGTGTTAAATCAGATGTATAAACCACTTTCTGTCCAATAACCCTTTTTATACATGAAACATGGAAAATGTTGTGGATTTTGCTATTCGATGGAAGCTCCAATTCATATACTACTTCACCAATTCTCTTGATGATTATGTAGGGTCCATAATATTTGGGCTTAAGCTTTTCAGCCCCATTCCTCTTCAATGAGATCTATCTATATGGATTCAATCTAAAAAAAAACATCTATATGGATTCAATATATAAAAAAACAAGTCCCCTACCTTAAAATTTCTTTTCGTTCTCTTATTGTCAGCATACATTTTTTGTTGATTATTTGATTGTTGAAAATTATCCTTAAGTGACCTTAAGATTTCTTGACTTTGATTGATAAGATCACTTGATGTAGGTACTCTAATATATAATAATATTAGATTAGTAAAAGAGAGTGCATCATATCCATAAAGAGCTTGAAAAGGAGGCATAACAATAGACATGTGGTGAGATTTATTGTAAAAATACTCTCCATGATATAGCCATTTCACCCATGCATTTTGCTGATTTGAAACATAGTTTTTTAAGTATCCCTCAATCCATTTGTTGACTATCTCCATTTTACCATCTATCTATGGATGGTAACTAGTGCTCAATGTGAGCTCTGTACCTATTAAATGAAAATTCTCCTTCCAAAAATAGCTAAGGAATATATTATCCCTATCACTAACAATGTTTTTTGGCAATCCATGCAACCTGAAAACCTCCTTGAAAAATAATTCAGTTACTTGTGATGCCTTGAAATCAGATGTGATAGGAAATAAATGTGCATACTTCATCAACCTATCCACCACTACAAAAATACAATATTTACCTTTAGACTTAGGCAAACCTGTGATGAAGTCCATAGAAATGTTTTCCCACTTCTATTTTATAATTGGTAGTGGTTGGAGAAGTCCTGCAAGGAAAATTTGCTCACTTTTGTTCTATTGGCAAACAATGCACTCTTTGATGTGCTTGATCACATCTTATTTCATCCTTCTCCATGAAAATCTCTCTTTGATATGTTGATAAGTCTTATATAACCCTTAATGACCAACCAAGGGGGTATCATGAAAAGCTCATAATATCTTCTCCTTAATCTTGGATTCAGGTACCAAAAAATATGTTTTTTATAATAAATCAGCCCATCAACTACAACATATCTATCATCATCCACTAACTCATCCAAAATATTATAAGCAAATGAATTTTTTTAATACTCTAAAATTATGGAAACCTTTCAATTAGTAGAAATGGTGGACAAGGAACATAAAGTGGGCCTTCTAAAAAGAGCAGCAACCACTATATTTATCTTTCCTTTCATGTATTCAATTTCAAAATCATATGATTGTATTTTAATTACCCACTTCTATTGGTTATCATTTAATTAACTTTGATTCATAAAAAATCTAAGACTATTGTGATCATTCTTCACTACAAATTTCCCACACATAAGGTATTGTCTAAACTTCTCGAGAGCATGCATAATTACCAACATTTTTTTGTCATAAATTGAATATCCATTTTCTAACTTGTTCAATTTCCTACTCTCAAATGATATTGGGTGTCCCTTTTTAGTTATTAAATCTCATATATCCTCTCCTAATGCATCACATTCAACTACAAAAGGTAAGGAAAATTTGAGAATTGTAAGCACTGGGCATAAGCTCATTACCTCCTTAAATTTGTCAAATGTTTTTTGTGTTTCATCTGACCATGTAAAGGCTCCCTTATTTTTCAATTCATTTAAAAGAATATCAAGTTGATAAAATTACTTTATAAACCTTTTGTAGTAATAACATAATCCAAAGAATACCTTTAGTTGTGTTAGGTTTGTTGGTAGAGGCCAATCTAGGATTGCCTAAATCTTTTGTGCATCTTCCTGAAACCATTTGGAACTAATGATGTGTCCCAAGTATAAAATTTACATTAACTCAAACTCACATTTGGACATCTTAACATAAAAATATTAATGCTCCAAATTCCCAAGATAGTATATAAATACTCCAAGTGTTCTTTTATGTTTTGTTGTAGATCAAGATATCATCAAAAAACACTATGATAAATTTCCTAAGTTGTCCACTAAATAATTTGTTAATTCAAGATTGGAATGTTTTTGGAGCATTGGTAAGGCCAAATTTCATCACTAAAAACTCAAAATGTCCATAGTGACACCGAAAAGCTATCTTCTCTACATATTTCTCTCTCATTCAAATATGATGATATCCTAACCTCAAATCAATCTTGGAAAAGTACACTACTCTATGTAATTCATCTATGAGTTCATCTATCCTTGGAATGGGGTACCTATTATTGATCATATTCTTGTTCAATTCTCTATAATCGATGCACATTTTCAAGGTACCATCTTTCTTCTTTACTAACACTACAGATGATGCAAATGGGCAAGAACTTGGCTTGATAAAACCCATATCCAAAAGCTCTTTGATAGTTTTTCTATTTATTCCTTGTAACCTCTTGGATGTCAGTATGGAGTAGTTATTATAGGTTTTTCATCTTTTTCTAATTCAATTACATGATGAAATCCCCTATCTAAAGGTAGTCTTAGAGGTATATCATTAAAAACTACACTATGCTTATCTTAAAAAAATTGAATTTCAAAATGAAATTTACCTTGACTTTTGGGAGAGTTCATAGGATGAATTAAGACACTTATATCCCATGCTACTTGTCCTCTCTGAAATGTCCTTTTCATCTTATTTATGGTCACCACTCTTGGAGCTCTATTTGATAGGCCTCTAAAAACAATTTCTTTCCCATTCAAATGGAACTTAAACTCCATAGTTTGATGGTTTTGGTAATATCCTCTTATAGAATGCAGCCATTGAACACCCAATACAACATCAATCTCTCCAATACCCACAACATAAAAATCATCAAATACCTTGTAATCACCCACTGTGATATTGATTTATCAGATCACTCTTGTGTAAGACATGGTGAATATATCAACCACTATGACATTAAATCCTTCAAAATCTTCCACTTTAAATCCTCTCTTCATCACCAATCCTTCATCAATAAATTTTTGGGTTTCCCCACTATCAATCAGTAGAGTCTCTCTTTGTCTAGCTAGGACCCCATGAACCTTGAAAGGATGATATCTAGGAGCTCTAAACAAAGCTTCTAAAGAACCCCCTTTGCTGATTTATTTTTCTTATTCTTCATGAATAAAATCTTCTGGGTCATGAAATTCTTCATCTAATTTAGGTTCTAAAACAACTTCAATAAAATGTACTTTCCCTGTACCCAGGCATCTATGGCTAGGGACCCATGACTCTCTACAAGTGAAACAAAGTTTTGTCCTCTTTAACTCTCTCTTTTCTTCATCATATATCTTCTTAATTTTTTTTGGTGATGTACTCTTCTATACAGGTGCAGTGAAATTCTTCTTTTGAAAGATCCCTTTTTATTGCCATGGAGTAAAACCCTTAGATTGGTGAGTTTTAGTTTTCTTTAAAATAGAGGGTTCAAGATGTAAACTTCTCCTAATTGCCTCCTATAAAGTAGAAGGTGAAAAATCTTTGAAAGAACCCTTTAAGGGTTCTCCAAGCCCTTCAAGGAAGATATATGTCATTCTTTTTTCTAAAATGTTAAGTACCATCATTGTAATTTTTTGGAATTCATCTACATATGCATTAACTATAGTTGTCTATTTAATTTTTGACAACTCTCTTTAGTCTTTCTCCTCATCCTTGAGATCAAATCTATCTAATATTTTTTTACTAAACTCTTCAAATGATTTTTCCTGATCATGGACTTGGGTGGCCATCATGATACCACTAGACATAAGCCATGACTTCAAGAAGTAGAGTGGCATATTGAATAGCATCCTTCTCCTTCATAGGGTTAAGAGTAAGGAAAGTTTGGAGTTTATGTAACCAAGCCCTTGCTAAAATTTTGTCACTTCTACCAAAGGTTGGAGCTGACAATTTACTCAATTTTATTTTTATCTCTTTCCCACCTTGTTCTTGATTTTCTTCAAAATCTCTCTTTGGTAGCAAGGTATTCATAAAGTTCACATATTCACCAAAAGGGACTGAGTTTCTAAATGCCTCATCTTGACTATCATAGGTGGCTCATATGGTAGCCAAATCTCTTACAATAGCTTCCATTGGATTGGTAGGAGGTTCAACTTTAGATTCTACTCCCTCATGAAGGAATGTGGGCTATAAAACTTTGTTGAATGCCTGGTAATCCTAGAGTCCCCTAAATAACTCCCTTTCTCATGGATAGATATAGAACCCTGTAATGTTTTAGCCAAGATTTTCATAACCTCTCTTGTTTCCATGAGGTTATCTACAATTTTATTTTTATTTTCATGAATCTCCATTAAGGTTTTCATAAATACTTCATTGTCATTATCACCCATATTTATTTTGCCTTGATTTTTTCCTATTCTTTCTTTTGAAGATGGATTGCTTTTGGTTAATTTCCTTTTTTCTTGTTGGAGATATATTTTTTCTCTTTCACTTGGGTGCATGAACTACACAAACCTGATAGGATGGAAAAATCAATGCTTTGATACCACTAAAATGTCCCAATTATATTATTTTCCACAATAAATCTAATTTTTTCTCCAAGAATCCATAATATCACAAAAAATTTATGCCAACTTTATTGAAAGACTTCAGAGAAAATTATAGAAATTTTCACATAAACCCCAAATATGATTTTTTATTGAAAATGACTAGTTACAAAATCAAAATGTCTATTGCAATAGAAAATACACATATATAAACTTCTAAAAATAAATCCATAATGTAATCTCCAACTATACTAAAAATATGACAAGATATGAGCATAGAATCCACCTAAAACCACACAAAAACTCTTCCAAAAATATCCACAACCAAGTATGGTGACTGAAACATGTGGATACAAAAAAAAACATATAAAAAACTTTAATTAAACAATATAAACACAAATATGAATAGTAAACACAAATCTAGAACACACCCACAACCTTCAAACCCCAAACAACAAATCTGATCAATACCCACTGAATCTTTTTCTGTAAATGTAATCTCTATATGAGATTACCCTTAGAAATATGAAACTAAACAACCTTAGATGATCTAAAACCATGAACAAATATCCAAGAGTCTCCATCTCTAATGATCCAATGCCCATTGAAGAAATCACAAGCATATTAGCTCTATGAGGAAATTTGATAAAAAGGCAATAGTTTAAAATGAAAGCATTTTCATATTTTTATCTTAAAGGATCCAAAATGAGGAATCCATAATTATAAACACCTCTTATATATTATTCATCAACAAGTTACTCAAAAAAATCATTTGCATGTTGTTTCCTTCAATCAAATTTATCGGTTACAAAAAGGAGCCATAAATAGTGAGATTCCTCCATCACCAAAGATTGCCTTGAAGACTGAAAATATCCCATGCCTTTTGGCTAAATAAAATATTTAATTTAATTTTTATTTAATATTCATTGTCTTAATTTTTTTAATTACACTGACACAAATGAAAATATTACATAAATATTATTTTCCCAATGTTGCCCCGTGATCCTAAATTACTATTTCTAGATAGTGGGAATTTATTATTTATCAAGTTTTATTTTTGGAAATGGGACATGACATCCTAAAAATATATCATGTTATAAAGATCACATTATCACTAACACAACCTCCCATAGTCCTCATTATCAAAACACTCCTGACATTCCCAAAAAATAACTCAAATATATAAAGGCCTTGTAGATTTAAATGATTATAAAAGAATATCTTCTCAAGATCCAAAAATAGGTTAGGAGGAAAAAACCACCTAAATGACACCCTAGGTCCTTTAATTCCTTAGTATGGAATGTTACAAGAGGATTTATGACTACAAATGTGAAAGGGACATTCCCCTAATTACATAAGGTCCATAAAAATCATTAATATTTCTAAGATTTGAAGTAGGCAAAGATAGCTTTTGAATCTTCAAATTATCCATAGATGTCAAAGAAATGAAAAGAAATCCTAAAACCCCTAATCCTAGATCAATAATATGGAACCAAATCTTAGGTCCCCCTTCCTTGAAGACTTTATGCATCCCTAAAAATTATGTCAAGGAACATTTGATAGTCCCAATGTCTCTTTCTTGTGCAAACATTCCATCTGTAAATATCCCAATAAGTGTGATTGCTTTTCCTTTTTTTACATTCTTGAATAAATCCATTTTTATTTTTTATGTTAGGACATGAAAATTTATAATGCCTCAATATTGAAAATATCATCTTCTATCAATAAATCATCCCTCTCCATATGACCATAAAAAAAGGGAGTTTCTCATGGACCATTTCAATATACTCATTGTGAAGTTCACAGGTCAAGCCCAATAACAAAAATCTCTCCACCTAATCCTTCAATTCAACACTTATGTTTGGATCCAAATTATAATGGCTACCCTTAAACTCATTGATATCTTTCCCATGGAAAATCATGTCCCCTTGAATTTTATAATCCATCTCGTTGTATGATATCAAATCCTATTAGTGTTTCTTCATCAACACGTGGATGAAAAAATGACTTTGGAATCCATTAAGAAAATGCCTACAATTAGGTTGATACCATTACTAACCTTCAAAACCTTATATATTTTATAATACACCTCATCTTAATATTTATAATACTTATGTCCATGTGTACACAAATAGTTATACTAAATATACATAAATTAGGATATCAAAAAATATTCCAATTCATATTTTTAAAAATATATATTACAAGACACTATATTTACAATATATATTAGAGAGATCTATCTATATATATATATATATATATCAATCCTAACTATTTTGATGTTGTATGGCACATTATTAAATGTACTATCTTGGATACAAAAGGCATTGGGATACGTTTATCTCTTTATATAATCCACCTCTTACACTACCATTATATTTTATTTTATTTTTATTTTTTGTATTTCCTCATTACTTTATTTAATTGTGACCTAACTTACAGTCACCTTGACACATTTTTCATACTTGATAGTTAACAAGTGATATAAGTCTAGTCACAATGTACCATATTTAGACTTTTTTGATCTTGACAGTTTTACTTAGAACTAAGTCCCATCAGGTTGTCATCCTCAACTTGTGGTTTTGGATCCCATATATTACATGATAAGAGTATATATTTTTCCCTTGATATTCATCAAGATCAATGCATTATTCCTTATTTTAATAATACACTATTTGCTTCCTTCCAATCTCAATAGAGTATTCTATCCCAGTATTTAATAGTAGACATTTACCATAAGGATCAATTTTACTCTCTCATGGTTATAGAATTGTCTACTTTACTCATGCTAGATTAATCAAACATAGAATATATTCTTACTATATCGGGCATTTCAACCCTTATTTTTTAGTCCATGTAGATTATAGCATGGGTCAATTAATTCATCTCTTTTGATTTAATTTGGATATCAATTTAATACCAAAGACTATGAGTCTCATATTAACTTTACAAGCTTATAGTATTTCTTATGTAAAAAAATGGCATAAAAAGAATTAACTCTCTTTTCAGATGGAATGTTTGATAAATAAATATTATAAGAGTGTAAAAATGCAAGTTAAGAAACATGGTTACAACTTATTTTTCATATAAGCACTACCCATTTATAAATTTTGATAAAAAGACCTCTTTACCCAAGAATACCATTATTCCTCACTATAATTTAGATTGTATACATAAGATTTCGAGCCACCCCTCTTTAATTCTAAGCAATTCTCTATAATTCTCAATATATTTCACCAGTAGAGTTTCTTTAGCCCACACACCCCACCCCTCCTTCCCCCTCAACAAAGCTTATTCACTCCCATATTTTGTTTATAATATAGGGATTACAACAAGGTCTTCACCCTTTGAACTTGTTCATATGCTAAAAAATAAGAAATTTTACATTTTTCAATAATCCCTGGAATACAAATCCCTTATCTTTTAAACACATATCTTAAATTAGCCTTAATATATATACAAGTACTTACACAAACTTTTTGGATAATGGACAAGATGACTTATCAATTTATCTCAATTAAGAAAGTTAAACTAATTCATCAATGTTTACCCATAACATTTGCATCCACATATATGATAAATATATTTAATGTATACATGTGCAAGTCATACCAAGTTAGGATTCAAAAAATATCTTATGCCTTAACCTTTTTGGTTTGAGTAAATATGTTAATTCATGTTAAATGTTGCCTCAAAACCATAAAATATATTATACAAGCTATATTCAGGATGGAAAATAATTAGAAAAGTTTACTAAGGGATAATATTATCCTAATACATTTTTATAAATTTATAAGGTTAGAGCCTTAAGAGTATTTATTATAATAATATTGTAAATTATTATTCAACATCCATACCATATTTGTAGTGCAAACTAATTCCTAAATATTTAAGGTGAAAATCAATAATATGTCCTAGTTCAAGATATTCCTTTTGTTATTTATTGACATTTCCACAAGTGTTTTTAGTATTTACTAAAATATAACATGGTAAGTTAGGCATTCAAGATAATTTTACCATCATGACATAACAGGACTCAAGTTGGCATGTAACTCAGGTAATAGTTCATAGTTGTATTAAGGAGTACATACACTTCTTCTATGGTATAACTTAGAATAAATGGTAAGAATTATAAATAACTTTAATACTGTTGGGTGAATATTTTGTCAACTAGCTAACTAGTGAGCAAAATAGGTCTCTTCAACCACAACATAGGGAGATTGGTCGGCTAGGTGTGCAAGTTTACTACATCAACAAGGGATAAATCTCTCCTCTCATCAAGGGGAGGTTCCCTATAAATATGAGGCTATATATATATATATATATATATATATATATATATATATATATATATATATATATATATATATATATATATATATATATATATATATATATAATAATA
This sequence comes from Torreya grandis, assembly GCA_037957365.1. Lineage (NCBI taxonomy): Eukaryota > Viridiplantae > Streptophyta > Pinopsida > Cupressales > Taxaceae > Torreya > Torreya grandis. The sequence goes on along the minus strand of JARHVA010001907.1, from coordinate 2,373,907 downwards.
CTCAGGGGTAGGATATGCCATCCATCTCTCTTATTTCAGAGATGATGTTAACAAATAGGGGAGAAAATCTAGGTGTAAACATTGAAGACACTTCTCTTCTTTTAGAAGTGTTCTTGCAGGAAACAGTTAGAGTTCTTTCTGGTGGGTAACAAGTAACTAGTAATAAAAAGGGTGTAATAACTAGTAGAATGAAACAAAACACAAAGTTTCCACCTCAACTTCCATAAGAGTAAAACACAAAGGATAACGAGGGCACAAAGTCATCCCAAAATCCTCAACATAGAAAAGAACTAAAAAAAACTATAACAGCACAAAGTCTAAAAGTAGCTGACTTTAGGACATCTTCGTTTTCACTTCTACTAGTTTTGCCTGTTAAATTAAATAAACAAGAATGCATCTAGAAGATAGACATAAGAACAATCTCCTAAAATGGCACAAGATATAATAGAACAAAGTCTGCAAGTGTCTTACTTTCTCATTCAAATAAAATAAAATGATCAACAATCTGAGCTCAAAGTCTCAGTATTCACCTTTTAATTGTGCAGAGTTTTGCTTCTATAAAATGAAAAGATCTCCCTTTGCATAAAACAAGATTTTACAATATATAGCAGACCAAAAAAGATTGGCACGCTTTTCCTTAGAGTGACCCATGTTGCTTTCAATGCTTTGAATGCATCTTCAATTTTGTCCTTTGACCATGTTGGAACAGGGCGGCTGCCTTAGCTATGGCATGTTATTTTAACTCACATATCTTATCTTGGGCTTGAGTCATTTGGTCTGTCACCTGATATTTATGCAGCTGTCCACTTTGCCTTTATTTCAAAGGGGATAAATAGGCTATGCCTTCAATGTTTGTCAGTCAAAGTATCTACTTGGTGGACTGTTCCACCTACTGGAAATAACTCCTGCAAATATTTTGGCCTTTCCCTCTTTCTACTGTGATTCGAGCTCTCGAGCTACCTTTTTCCTTGTCTAGTTCTCTTGGTTTCTTTTCTCAGCAATTCTTCCTTTTACCCTATAGGTCTCTGAATGCCTTTGGGTCCATCACCATTTGAAAACCAACAGCTAGTTGATTGTCCCTAAATTTGACAGATGCAAGCCCGTCATCCTCAGTAATTCCTTCATGTCTTTCCCACTTACTTTGGCTACTTTCCAATAATATTAATAAGTGACACATGGCACATTCCACTGTGAAATAGGTGAGGACATGTGGTAGCCTCTGCTCAACTTATAGAGGCTTTAGACCCCTTTTGAGAGTCCTACAAAAGATGACATGTGGCACCTTCCACCGAGCTCCTAGAAACACTGTAGAAACATTCAAGACTCTTTTGGATTCATATAGACAAAGACACTTATCATGCTCTACTTGACCTTAGCACCTCACTCGAGCCCCACCACAGTCCTTAAAAAACAAAAGGAAGAAACAAGGGACACATGGCACATTTTGCTGCTCTCAGAAAAACATATTGAAACCTTTCACATTTTCCACTTGTCACCTTCCATAGAACTCTGAGAGAAGCTTATCAAAAAAATCTTTGTAGCTTATAAGAAACTTGAAACATGGATGCAGACACTTGTCGTGTTCCACTGAGTTTTTAGAAATAATATAGAAACATTGGGACTCATTTGGACTCATGCAAATGATGACACGTGGCATGTTATACTCAAGTTTATCCACTCACATAAGACCCACCACAGTCCTTATGATACAAAAGGAAGAAGCTATAGATGTTGACACTTGTTAGCTTCTACAGAGTTATAACGAGACACGAGGTGACTTCCACCATATCTAGAAGCAAATTATAATGGGTCTCGACAAATGACACTTAGAAGCTTCCACTAATCTTTGAGGTTTGATATTTCTAAGAGGGAACTTTCTCTTTAGGGCCTTGAAAGATGGTCTTTTGAACTTCTCGATAGAAAAAATGGCTAAGTGTTGAACCTGTTTCTCTCCTGTAGAGTCCGTAGAAACTAACCTGTGAAGTCTATAGAAATGAGCCTGCAAAGTCCATAAAAATGAGCCTACAGAGTCTAAAATTTTTTGAAAAAGCATGAAAAATGAAGGATTTGAAGGCTCATAATAAATTTTGAAAAAGGAAGGGACAATTTTGGTCTTGCAGGGCCTAAATAGTTCATATGTTGTCCCCAAAAATGAGTGAGCTGGCTCCAGTTGGGGAACTTCCTTCAGTTGAAAATTTGAAACAGCTGAGGGGAGTAGAAACCAGAATCTCCAGTGCCTTCAAGTATGTCATTGGGCTACAGAGTCATGCTACCCAAAAAAGAAAGGTGCCAAAAATGAAAATGAAAATCACAAAATAGAACTAAAGACTATACAAATATACATAATTACAGGTGAACTCATCTGATACTTCAAGAATTGAAGTGATTTAGATGCTACCCATTATGAGACAATGAAGATGGAATTTTGTCCTAATAAATCAATAAGAAACCATTTATCCCCAGAATCGATGATGGGCGAATGGAACTCTCCACCAGGAATCACATTTTTTGTGAAATCCTTTTGGCTCTCTCTTCTTGCTCTATGGCAAGACGTGGCCTTCAATCCAAAAAATATAACTCCTAGCTCTCTTGTTGAAGAGTTCCTTTTGTTGACTTTGGAGTATAGCAGTATGGTCCACTACCATAGCTTATTGTTTTGCTAGTTTAGTCTAGCACATGTTTTGATTGTCAACATCAAACTCCTGAAAAAACATTAGCTTAGCATCTCCTTCAGCATGAAGGAGTTTGACATCTTCATCCTAAGCAACCTTCAATCCTAGCAGTAGCAATTTGTATTCAGAAGTGTTGTTGGTGTTGCTAAATTACAACTTGCAGGAAGAGGTAAAAACATACCCTTGAGGAGATATCGACATAATCCCAGCTTCAGCATTGGTAGAAGAATTGCTGCCATCAAATTCCATTATCCAAACATCATCAGAAATTGATCTTCTATCAGATTTCTCTTCATTAGAGGTGGAAGATCCTTTTTCATCTATACTACACCCTACTAATTCTTCTGATGTCTTGTTTGAATTTATTTTTAGATTGCCACCTACAGGACTTTCATCTACTGAAACATAAGCACCCTATGTGGTCAAGCAGTAATTATCCCTGCTTGAAGACTCAAATAGAATTTGAGCTACAGGGGTTAACATTTGGGTGACCACATATTTTGCCTCCTTTTCAGGGAGCAATCTCTTCATTATGCCTTTGATAGGGATCCTTGCCTCAAATAGGTCCATGCTTAGTTCTCCTCCCACATCCTTTCAAAAATTTCATCCAAGTAGAATGCCATAGGATGCTGAGACATCGGCCACCAAGACAGTCATCTTGATTCTTTTGTCTGGAAAGGCTGAAAGTGCAAATTGGGCATCTTTGATTTTCCCTAATAGTGGTACTTATTTTTTATTGATGGAGAAACATCTACCAAATGTCTTGGTCAATGTGAGACCAAGGGATTCTACCACCTTGGCAGGCATGACATTGTTTGAAGCTCTAGAATCAATGATGCAATTGCTCAGCTTGTGACCATTTATCAATAGGGAAACATAGAAAGGCTCTATTTTCCTAGGGGTAGTAGAAGGAGTAATGACAAGGTTATTTGGGATGGGCATGTTCCTTAGGGGATCATGAATTACCTTCTTAGCTTTTTGTCCTACAGGGATGGTGGTATTCTTCACACACTCTACCAACCTGTCTAGCTGCTCAGGGTTGGCTTGTAGGAATTCAAATTCAGTCATTTGAATTTTAGTTTTCTTGACATGGTCTATTATGTCAAATGACTAAAATGGACTAGGAAGAGAGGATAGGAGTTCATCCTTTTATTTTTTGGGAGGGGGAGGACTGGCTTGTGAATTTGAAGTAGAAGGCATAGGGATATTTAAGGCGCTTACCTTTCTAGCTATCACTGGGTCCTTTGGCTGGAAAGGCAGAGTAGTTCCACGCTTAGCAATTGAAATTGTTGGTTGAACTTGCTCCTCTGTCTTCTCTTTGCCAGCCTACTAGGTTGACTAGTTCTTGGACTGGGTGAACACAACATATGATCCCTCAATTGTATTGCCTTCACTTTTGGGTTCATCCTGGTATTTCAGGAAACTAATGTGGGAGTCACTAGCTGATTCTTCTTGATCCTTCATGAAGAGATCAACATCATTTTCTTGCTCAAACTCAGGTTGGAAAGAGAAATCATGTTCTATTTCTAGATATCCAACTATTGAGTTGGTTGGAGGTGCTTCAAGGGCAAGGTTCCTCTGTGGGGGAGGAAGATGATTTGGCTGCCCTTGATTCCTGGCAGCATTGCCTTGATATGGTTGATTATAAAATGTACTTCTTGGCATATCCTAATTAGGAAGAGTAGACATACCTTGGGCCATTTTTCTCTTCAAGGCTAGCAATTCATTTGCCAAATTTTGCACTATTTGATCTGTGGTGCCTGTAGATGGATACTCAAAAGATGAAGAGGATTTACCTCTATTTGGATCTCTCCTTATCTTTCCTGCCAAGATAAGGCCATCTTCTACTTTAGTAGCCAAGTCTTGAGTAGCCTCAAGGTCTATGTGGCCAGCACGTCTTAGCATAAAACTTACTTTAGGCAGCTGTGAGTTGATGAAGAAGCACTTGAGGTTTTCAGGTGTTAGCTAAGCAATAGCAGGGATTCGGTTCTTTAGCTTGTCAAATTTTGCTATGAAATCCCTCATAGGTTCATGAGGTTCCTTCTTCATTTATGTGAGCTAGGCTAGCAAAGAATGTGCATCTTCTACAAACTTGAACTTGGCTTCAAATTTAGCTTTAAGTGTGTCCCAGTCAGTCACTGATCTAGCTTGCAGATGGTAGAACCAGTTTGTAGTAGCACCTTGTAGTGTTTCCATGAAAAGCCTGACTACTACATCTTCAAATTCCACCCCTATTATGCCACAAGCTATGCTGAAGGTTGTAATGTGTTCATCAGGATGAACTCTCCCATCACCAAATAATTTGGAGAAATTCTTCCTTGAGTTGTGTGGAAGTTCATGCAGGGGTGGAGTCAAATTGAGTGGGCCAAATGAGTTACCCCAGGGGCCTTGAACTGCCATGATTAGATTATGAAGAAGAGGGATAACAAATTTGGGTAGCATGTGGATAGGCAAAGCTCTATTAATAGTAGAAAAAGTAGCTATACCTTGTGTAGGTGTCCTGGTATGGGTAGGATGAACACTCCTAGTTCATTGAAGGTGAGGTTGTGGAGGAAACAACTCAAAATTGCTCTGTTGCACCAACTCAAAAATAGGGTCAACAACACCTTGAGCTTTCTAGTTCTTGTATAGCGTGGAGCTACCAGATTGTAGAATAAAAATGGAAAAGAATTGGCCTTGCTTTACCTTGGAGCTTAAGGCTTCAAAACTATGCGTTCTTCCCCAGCAGAGTCACCAAAAAATGTTGGCATAAAGTTGGCATTGTTCTTTCCCACTTCACGTCATTCCCCAGCAATATGAAATGCTTCAATTTGAATAAATTGGAAAAGGACTAGAAATGCTCATCATTCTCCAGCGGAGTTGCCAAAAACTATTGGGTGAATATTTTTTCAACCAGCTAACTGGTGAGCAAAATAGGTCTCTTCAAGCACAATATAGGGAGATTGGCCAGCCAGGTGTGCAAGTTTACTACATCAACAGGGGAAAAATCTCTCCTCTCATCAAGGGGAGGTTCCCTATAAATATGAGGCTATATATATATATATATATATATATATATATATATATATATATATATAAGTAGAAAATAATACTCAAGGGTAGGATATGCCATCCATCTCTCTTCTTTCAGAGATGATGTTAACAAATAGAGGAGAAAATCTAAGTGTAAACACTGAAGACACTTCTCTTCTTTTATAAGTGTTCTTGTAGGAAATAGCCAGAGTTCTTTTTGGTGGGTAACAAGTAACTGGTAACAAAAAGAGTGCAGTAACCAGTAGAATAAAATAGAACACAAAGTTTCCACCTCAACTACCCAAAGAGTAAAACACAAAGGATAATGAGGGCACAAAGTCATCCCAAAATCCTCAACATAGAAAAGAACTAAAAACAACTCTAATAGCACAAAGTCTGAAAGTAGCTGACTACAAGACATCTTCCTTTTCACTTCTACTAGCTCTACCTATTAAATTAAATAAACAAGAATGCATCTAGAAGATAGACATAAGAACAATCTCCTAAAATGGCATAAGATATAACAGCACAAAGTCTGTAAGTGTCTTGCTTTTTCATTCAAATAAAATACAATGATCAACAATCTGAGCTCAAAGTCTCAGTATTCACCTTTCAATTGGGTAGAGTTTTGATTCTATAAAATGAAAATATCTCCCTTTGCATAAAATAAGATTTTATAATATATAGTAGCCTAGAAAAGACTAGTGCGCTTTTCCTTAGAGAAATCCATGTTGCCTTCAATGCTTTGAATGCATCTTCAATTTTATCCTTTGACCATACTGGAATAGGGTGGCTGCCTTAACTATGGCATGTTATTTTATTTCACATGTCTTCTCCTGAGCCTGAGTCATCTGGTCTGTCACTTGATATCTATGCAACTGTCCACTTTGCCTTTATTTCAAAGGGGACAAATAGGTTGTGCCTTCAATGTTTGCTAGTCAAAATATCTACTTGGTGGACTGTTCCACCTATTAGAAATAACTCTTATAGATATTTTGGCCTTTCCCTCTTTCTGCTGTGATTTGAGCTCTCAAGCTACCTTTTCCCTTGTCTAGTTCTCTTGGTTTATTTTCTTGGCAATTCTTCCTTTTGCCCTGTAGGTCTCTAAATTCCTTTGGGTTTGTCATCATTTGAAATCCAACAGCTAATTGATTGTCCCTAAATTTGATGACTGTGGGCCTATCATCCTCCTTAGCAATTCCTTCATTTCTTTCCCACTTTCTTTGGCCACTTTTCATTGATCTTAACAAGTGACACGTGGCACATTCCACTGTGAAATAGGTGAAGACACATGGCAGCATCCACACAACTTATAGAGGCTTTAGACCCCTTTTGAGAGTCTTACAGAAGATGACATGTGGCAGCTTCCACCGAGCTCCTAGAAACACTATAGAAACATTTGGGACTCTTTTAGATTCATGTGGATGTAGACACTTGTCATGCTCTGCTTGACCTTAGCACCTCACTCAAGGCCCACCACAGTCCTTACGAAACAAAAGGAAGAAACTATAGAGGTTGACACTTGTCAGCCTCCACTGAGCTTTGCAAGGGACACATGTCACCTTTTACTGCTCTTAGAAAAACATATTGAAACCTTCCATAGTTGCCACTTCTTGCCTTCTATGAAACTCTAAGAGAATCTTATCGAAAGAAGCTTTGCAACTTATAAGAAACTCGAAACATGGATGCAGACATTTGTCGCACTCCGCTAAGTTTTTATAAATAATATAGAAACATTGGGACTCATTTGGACTCACATAGATGATGACACGTGGCACATTTTGCTTGAGTTTAGCCACTCACTCAAGACCCACCATAGTCCTTATGATACAAAAGAAAGAAGCTATGGATGTTGACACTTTTCGGCTTCTGCAAATTATAATGGGACATGAGGCAACTTCTGCCATATCTAGAAGAAAATTATAATGGGTCTCGACAGATGACACTTGGTAGCTTTCACTGCTCTTTGAGGTTTGTTCTTTCCTAGAGGGAACTTGCTCTTTGGGGCCTTAAAAGATGGTCTTTTGAACTTCTTGATAGAAAAAATGGCTAAGTGTTGAACATGTTTCTCTCCTACAGAGTCCGTAGAAACTAACCTGCGAAGTCTATAGAAATGAGCCTACGGAGTCCACAGAAATGAGCCTGCAAAGTCTGCAATTTTTTGAAAAAGCTTGAAAAATGAAGGATTTGAAAGCTCATAACAAATTTTGAAAAGGGAAGAGACAATTTTAGTCTTGCAGGGCCAAAATAGTTCATATGTTGTCCCAAAAAATGAGTGACATTTTTCTAGGGACAAAAAATACATTAACCTCAAGGATTAATGAATTACTTCAAGTTAAAAATTATAAATTAATCATACCTTGGCTACTAATATTAGATGGCATGTAAAGTAATAAATATTAGGATAATATTTCCTATTTACTACTCAATTATGTGGAACACCTATCCATTAATAAGTATTGTGATGTAGGAGTAGAATATTCAAGTAACTAGGCACTAAAGTCTTTTATATTAACATAGTCATAATTAATGGATCACCATTTGCAATTAATTTAGGAGTAGAATATTCAAATAACTAGGTATTAAAGTCTACTAATTAACATAGTCATAGTTAATGGATCGCCATCTAAAATTTATTTGCATCCTATGATTTATCACTAGTTTGCATTATTATGAATGTTAAAGGCATTCCAACCCAAGAATATGAAGTGTTAGAAACAAAACATCACATAAGGAAGATTAAAATTTGATATGCAAAAATAAGGCAAATCATATACTATTCATAATGAAGCATGATAGTACAATAGGAAAGCTCTTACATAAATAGGCAAGGCAAAATAGAGAATTAACCTAAATGGTCAATGTGGGATAAATCCTCATGTAGAACAAACTCAATAGATAACAAAATAGCTAGTTATACACTAGCAAATGTTATAAAATACATGAAATTCATACTCTAACACCCCCCCTCAAGTGAAGATAGGGGCTATCAAAATCAAAAAAAGAAATAGTGACATATCCATAGTATGAGTCCTAGTAACTAGGCTTGATAAGGTACTCATGTATAATATTTATGAAATGAATAAGGAAGATGTCCTCTTGAATACCCTCCAAGGACAAATTTTAAAACTCTAAGCATACCTTGCAACTCAAAAAAATGAGGTGATGTAAAAAAGGCTTTGTGAACATGTCTACAACTTATTTTTGAGTTGGAATGTACTCCAAGCTAAGAACTCCATCCTAAATGTGTTGATGAATGAATTACATATGTACCTCAATGTGTTTGGTCCATTGATACTCAACTGGGTTGTGAGATATATGGATTACACTCTAGTTGTCACACCAAAGTATGGTGGGTTAATCCTACATGAATCCAAACTCTATCAATAACTGATAAAGCTAAAAAATCTACTAACTCATTGTAACTGCTTCCCTATACTCAAAATCTATAGATGAAAATGCTATAGCCTATTACTTCTTACACAACCAAGGAATAGGTGAAGAACCAAGACAAAATATGTATCCAAAATTGGAATGCCTATCATCAAGAGAACCTACCCAATTTGAATCACTGTATCCAATCAACTAAGTAGAACCCTTGGTGTAATGTAATCCAAAATTAGTATTGCCTTGCAGATATCACAAAATCTTCTTGGCATCATGTCAATTACTATCATGAAGGTCATTTGAAAACCTAGATACAATCCCAACTATAAATAAAATATCAGGGCAAGTATGGATTAAATATATAAGACTCCCAACCATCTGCTTATACAATATAGAATCATATTGGGGTAGTACAAGAGGCAATGAGAATCACTTTAGACTAAAAAGGAAAAGGAATTGGCTTGCAATCATCCATGCCAAGTTTTTAAAGAAGATCAAGGGTATACTTAGGCTGACTCAAATAAATCCCTATATCTAACTATGAAATCTATAAACCAAGAAAAAAATACAGAAGGCCAAGATATGTCATGCCAAACTATGTTGAAAGTGACTATTAAATAGTCTGAATCTAAGATGAGGAGCTACTTGTGAGAATTATATCATCAACATACAAGACTAGAATAATAATTTCCTCTATAATACAATGAATATACACTATGGGATTAGAGTGACAACAAATAAAGCTAGTGGGGAGAAGAAATGAATCCATCTTATCATACTAAGCATGAGGGGCCTATTTAAGATTTTAAAGAGACCTCCTAAGTCAAAAACAAGAGAATAATCATGAACAAACCTATCAAGATGATCCATATAGATTTCCTCATGAAATTATCCATACAAAAATCACTCTTAACATCCATTTGATATACTAGCCAACCCTATGATGTAGTAAGATAAATTACACGTTGAATAGAATCCATCTTGGAAATGGGAAAAATATTCTTAGAATATTAAATACCTTTGACTTAAAATAACCTCTTTGTAACAATATGTACTTTATACTTGTCAATGGACACATCAGTTCCATATTTGGTGTGGTAAAGCCACATGCACCTATCCAACTTTATTCCCTTAAGAAGAGTGACCAAATCACAAGTGTGATTCTTCATCAATGAATAATACTCATCTTTCATCACATCATCCCACTCTTGTATCCCATGATCCTATTAAAAAGATTATGGATCCCTAGAGAATGCTTGACACAAAAGTCTATTACCCATATAATGTGTATGATGATGTCAAGTAGGTAGAATATCCTGTATGAATGGTGTTGCCTCAAAAATTTTAGTACATACCCACCTAGGCATAATGGAAACATTAGTGTGAATAGGATCCTCATCCCATATAACCTCCTCAAGAATATCATAAATTGGCTCCTCAAATAATGAATCCTTGAGGGGAGGTGAATCATTGAAAGAAGAAGAAGGCATGGAAGAAGATGAAGAGTCATGAGATGTGAAGTGTTCATCAAAATGTACATGTGTTCAAAAATGAACATTATGAGTATCAAGATCAAAAAGATGATAGTCTCTCATATCCTTTTAATACCCTAAAAAAATCAAAGGGTTGATCTTCTTATCCAATGCTTTCCTTTTCTTATTTGGTATAAATGCCCAAACAAGGCTCCCAAAGACTCAAAAAAATGAGACATCAAGATTGGTTCTAAACCAGGCCTCCTCTAAAGTTATGCTCAAGTGCTTGATGTGGTGTGTGGTTCTAAATGTGATTCACACAATTAACTACCTCTGACTAATAGATAGGAGTTAAATCCCATGAATGCATCATACATTTAGCCATCTCCTTTAGAGTGTGGTTCTTCCTTTATGTTAAGCCATTATGTTGTGGAATATGTCCAACAGAGTGATGGTGTATAATACCATGGGCTGATAAAAAATAAAAAAACTCTCGAGTGAAGTACTCCCCCCTTTATTGATACAAATCTTCTTGATGAAACTCGATGATTGTTTCTCAATCAAAGCCTTAAAGACTTTGAAGTGATCAAAGATATTACTTGTGTACTTGAGGAAATAAATCTAAGTACTCCTCGATAAATTATTAATGAAGGTAAGTTCATACTTATATCCATTAAAAGGAGTGGGAAAGATCATCAAATCACTATGCATAAGCTTAAGTGGTGAAGAATCTCTCATGGACATACCCTTAAGAAATGGATCCTGGTGTTGTTTCCCCAATACACAATAAGACAAACTCCATCAAGACATGAAACTATAGGAAGAACTTCTACCATACTATGAGTGCTCAACTCCTTCAAATATCTATATTTTAAGTTTCCAAATCTCTCATGCCAAAGCTGACTCTCAGAACTTGTGTGAGAAACTAAACACGTCCTTATAGGATGAGTATCATCAAAACCCTCAAAATAGTAAAGTTGAGAATTGTGATCAATAAAACTTTGTGCAATAAGTGTGTGTGACTCTAACAAAGATCAAACTTCAGCACCCTATGGTGTAAAAGTCACTATCTTAACCTAACCAAAATGGCAAATCTGATAAACTAAAAGTAGATTGGTGGTGATGTGTAAAACATAGAATGCATCATTGATGTGCCCACCATCTATTTTTATGTCACCATTCACATTAACAAAAATGTAGGAATAATATCTAACCTCAATGTTGGAAGTATAACTCACTCTAAGAGATACAAAGGACTCCTTGGTAGAAGTCATATGGTGTGAATCACCAAAATATAGAACCCAACTATATAAAATAGGTAGCTGTGATCTCTCGATAACATTAAGTGATTTCCCATGTTTATGAGATGGAGAAGGAGTGAAGATATAAATCTTGTGTTTCCTAAATACATCCTTTAAGGCTTGGATTATTTTAAAATAGCTAGACTCTTCATGACCAATCCCCCCACAATAAGAGCAAGATAGGTTAGACTTATTCTTGGATTTTGAAGATGGTTTGGGTTTAGATGTAATAGTGTTGGGCTTAGGTGCATGTTAAGATGGAGGAGTGATATTCTTATTACCCTTAGATTTTACCTTAGTCTTAGTATGTGATGCAACTAATGCCTTTTGAGAGGTGGAAGACTCAAGTTGAGACAATTTGGATTCCTCCCTAGTAATTTTATCATAAAATAACTCTAGATCTGGCATTTCGAATGTGGTACCTAAGACATCTATACTAGAGAAAAAGGTAGAATCAAATATTTATAATGGTCCACTCAACTTAGACAAGATCAAGTACACACACTCTTCATCATTTTTAACTCTTCATCATTTTTATCTCATCCACTCCCCTTCAACTATGTCAAAAATGCTTAAACTTAGTGAGGTAATCTAAGATGAAGGCAAAGTCATCTAGATTTAGTGAAGTAAGCTCTAGTTCAAGTTGCATCATTTTCAAGTGATCTACTTTCCCAAACAAACCCTTTAACTTAGTCCACATTTTGAATGAATAATCACACCCATCAAAATGAAATAAAAGACTATCACTCACATATCCCCCAATCAAGCCCATACACTCTTAAAACTTACATTAGTGCTGAAAGTTTTTTAATTCATGTGTGAACTGTGGTTGTGTTTCATTTATTAAGAATAATAATCCTTTGTGCTTTATGGTTGTTTCCATTTGAGGCCTCCATGTGTGTTAATTATGTATATTCAAAGGCTCAAAAATGTAAACACCATAAGTAGAAGCCATGCTAACTAATCATAAAAGAGAAGAAAAATGCAAAGGCTATATAAAATTGGCACTAAGATAACCCCCCAAAGATTGTATTATAGGACCCCCCCCAATTTGGCACTTTATAAAAGTAGTGAATTTTTATAATTTAATGACACAAATGGATATAAAATCAAAAACCATGCACTTTTAAAAAAGTAGAACTCAAATCTGAGTTATGATTCAAAAGTCATTGGTGTTATGATTTCTCATAAAATAGGTCAATACATTAAAAAAACACTACAAACTAAAATTTGTGACTAGATCAATAAAGAACAAAGTCATCCAACAACTCATTGGAACTAGAATTGAACCATAGACTTAGAAATTCTAACCAACATGAAAAAAGATCCTCCTGGTTAATTTTATGCTTGCACAAGCAAACTATGCTTCCTTTTGAGGCAAAAGTTAGCTTGTAAAAGTAAAAACTAAATGAAACCAGCTATTTTAAGAGAGAAAAAATGAAAATACTATTGTTTTTAGTTCCAAATCTTCCATAAATAGATCTAATGTATAATAATATATATCTTATACAAATTTAACATAGCAGAAAAGGATCTCATGTAGATGGAGGAGGAATATAAGATTTGCAAGCTGAGAAAAATTCAACACCAAAAAAAATGATGCCTTTCTCAAGTCTTAGTAAATAAGACTCTTCAAATTCTTATCCTCCAAAGGTAATATCAAAGGATCAAATTTACAAAAATAAGGAGATATTCAAGAACAAAACATAAAAACTTCAAAATCAAAGGAAAAACTTCAAAAACAAAAAAAACTTTGAAAAGGCTTTCTCTCCACTTTCCCTCTTGAAGAGGGGCATCAAGATCTCCTTGCACGCCCTCTTTTACATTTCCTCTCTGTGACAAGGGAAAAAGTAGTGACAAGGGAATTAGAATAAAATTATTTGAAAATTTTCAAGCTAGTGGATGGTTGCAACTTCTTTAGGGCTCTGGTACCATGTTAGGAATAGTAAAGGTATTCCAATCCAAGAATCTAAAGTGTTAGCAACAAAACATCACACAAGGAAGTTTTAGATATGATATGTAAAAATAAAGCAAATCATATATTATTCAGAATGAATCATGCTAGTATAATAGGAAATCTCTTGCATACATAGGAAAGGCAAAATAGAGGACTAGCCTAGCTAGCTAATGTGGGATAAATCCTCACATAGTACAAACTCAGTAGATGATGAAATAACTAGCTAATACACTAGAAAACATAAGAAAATGCATGAAATACATACTATAATATCCCTAGTCAATAGTATCCATAAAAATACCATGGATTTAATATTTATGGAGCTTGACTTCCTTGAGAATATAAGTAGTTGTGCATTAGCCTCCTAGATTACACAATAATATTTTATATATTTATCTTAAAATTTGAAACAAATGAATTAGATGTCATAGAATGTATTTTGAAAGGAAATAACTCTAATAGGATTTCCCATGGTCAACTTGCCTTCCCTTGTGTACTTTATTTCCCTAATTACATATCACTTATGTGAGACTTTATATGGGTCTTTCACATTTATTATGCTTGGCACTCTACCCTATGGGTGAGCCAACCCTATATAATATCTTCCCCACTCTCAACTAAAATTTTTATTGTAAGAGATGAGAGAAATGGCACCCAAGATAGCTCAAAAGTTTATCTTGAATATCTTCAATGATGTACTTCCTCTACCCTTCCTTCTTATTCAAAGGTATGTCTTATTGGTGATTTTATTGAATAACCATGCAAATGGTAAGAAAAATTCTCTCATTATTTTATTTTTTGGTTGAAGTCCCTCAGAAGAGTCTCTCAAAAATTGGTTTCATCACCACTATGAGCTAGCAAGCATCCATGTGGTTGGCATTATAAACCTTACCAAAGGGTTTTACTTGCTTACATTTAAAGATCCATCTAAATCCCAAGCCCTCCTTTCCAAATCATGTTTCTAGTTTCTTTGAATCACACTCATGATTTTATCTAAATGGACCCATAATTTAGAGGTCATAAACCAAGCCTCCCTTTGATTCCCCATATGAATTGAGATTCCTATTTTATCGATACATTTATGGGCCTTTATGGATCAAATTATTGGACTTATTAGACACAGTGTTTGTCATGACTAGCAAAAGTGGTTGTCTTCCCTTCAACAAATGAGTTTGTGTTTAGGTGGACCTTTCCAAAGACCTAAAGGAATTTACTGATATTTAGGTAAGTGATACCTACTGGTCATAAAATCTTGTGTATTTAAACTTTCCTAACACTTCCTTTCATTATCAATAATCTAACCATCATATCAAATATTGCACCATTTTCAAATGTTTGAAGACTTAGTTGGCCCCTCCATTACCTATAAAGCTCAAGATGGTGGATATCAGGGATGGCTAGACCATAGTCCAATCCAAAAATCCTCGGTCAGGGATGAAACCTTCCTCCCCTGTCACCTCTTCTCCATGTTTCAAGCCTTCTCAAGAGATACTTAATCTACCTCCCCCCATTATTCTAGCACCCACAGCTCAGTAGATCATAGTTCAAACACTTCCCAAGATTCCTTGGTCTGTTCCACTAAGATATACTCAATCATTAGCTCATTCTTGAGGTATTCATGTAGCCCACCCTACAATGGTGGAGACTCTCCCTGAGATAACCATGGGGATAAACACCACTCCATTATGCCAAGAGGTCTTTCTAGCCCAAACTAGTGCAATAGTTTTGTTGTGCTAGTGGATTTTCATGATGGATAGGGGAAATTCCACATGGATGATGTCTCCCAATGAATTATTTATCATAGAATGTTTGATTTATTATAGATTCCTCTAGAAAATATTGTGTGTTTTACCTATCAACAGATAGGCTTTCTAGATTGTGTTTGTCTATAAGAGGTTAAAGTTGTAGGTTTTATTATATAAACTTTTTTACATTATATTTTCCATGGCATGGCCTAATTTTACACTCTACATGAATATGGATGTGGTGGCACTAGTATATTAGTGTTTCCTAAGTTTTCCCCTTTCATTATTAATATGGGGGATGACCCATCACACTAGGATGTATGGTTGTTTTTATAAATTGATTGCCATTAGTTTGGTATTCTCAACATTTAAACCCCTAATGATGGTGTTGAGATATCTCTCCTTTAGAGCTCCTTGTCTAACAATCTCCCCTTACCATGAGGTTTCTTTGTATGGATTTTAATATGGTTAAGAGTTATAAGGATACATTTGATACCTTATTCATTGGGGTATCAAAAAATGTGAAACATGGTATTATTTAAAGAATAAATGGGGTCTTGTCAACCCTCTCCTCTGATGGCACTCAATTAATAACATGTATTGGTTTACATGGTTTAACTATCATGCTCAGGATCAACTCATGATAAAAAATCTCGACTGTTATATGCTATCCAATCAAAATATTTATCTTTCTCCAACATTAATGGACAACCTTTCATTGTCCATTCTCACTTGGTTCTCTCTAATCAATCTCCTATCTTCTATAGAGTGGAATGGGTCACGATGTAATATAAGGTGCCACATAATTAGTTCATCCTCAATACTTATATTGTAATCCATGTTGGCACCATTCATCTCATTACTCAAATATGGAACTTGGCCCCTCTCCCTCCTTATGCTACCAATTAGATTGAGTGGTGGAATGAGGCTATTTTGTGCACCACCACTTTCCTTCACCACTATGGAAAATAAGTTTTGTATGTAAGGAAACACAGTGAGGATTTTATACTCAACAAATTTTTAAGGGTCTCCTCTCTCCATGATTTCAATTCTTTTGACACTACTTTTAAAAATCTTGTTTCCTAACTCAAACACCACATTAAGGTGGTATAAATCCATGCTCATATAGGGGTACAATTATGTGTCATGCTACACTAACTTAAGGTTGGTAATAAGTATTGCAAGAATTTATTCAAATCCATTAGATCTCAATAGGGATGTGATCAGATCAAGGCCATCAATATAGCCCAAGCCAGGTTTACTTCCTTTCTTAACATCTCTTTAGCCTTCATATATCTCTACAAATTAGTGTTCCAAACCTAGGAGATTATGACTGAAAGATATTAGGCTTTGTAGGAATGCCTCAATGTGGTTCCTTGAAAGGTTAAAATGTCTAAAAAAAGGATCTATGACTCTTTCTTGACCCTCCAATAACTCATATAGGCTCTCTAATGCATGAATAATGACAAATCTCTAGGCTTCGATGACTTTCCATGTGAATTTTATAAATCCACATGGGAGTTTCTTGGGTTTGGCCTACTTAGAGTTTAAAAATAAGCCCTACAAAACCATTATTTGGGAGATTTAAGTAATCAAGGTAAGATTAATTTCATACCTAAAGCAGGAGATTTGAAGCTTCTTACTAACTAGCGGCCCATTACATTGTTGAATGTTTCA
Source organism: Torreya grandis (assembly GCA_037957365.1). Taxonomy (NCBI): domain Eukaryota; kingdom Viridiplantae; phylum Streptophyta; class Pinopsida; order Cupressales; family Taxaceae; genus Torreya; species Torreya grandis. The sequence goes on along the minus strand of JARHVA010001907.1, from coordinate 2,356,684 downwards.
TACAAAATCCTCACCAAAGATCTAGCTAATAGGATTTTTTTTATTATTAATGTCATTGTTTGACCTAAGCAAACCAATTTCATTAGAGGGAGATATATTTTAGACAACCTTATTTCCATCCAATAAGGCATGGAATGGGCAAGTGTTTCTTGTCAGAGAATCATTTTTATCAAGCTCAACTTTGAAAAAACCTATGATAGGATTGAGTGGACTTTTATTCTATCCATGCTAAAGACTCTAAGTTTTGGCCAATTCTTAATTTTAGCAGTCCTAAATTTACTTTTAAATACCTCAACCTACCTCATCATTAATAAATTAAAGTCTAATATCATTGACCTACAATGTTCCATTAGGTAGGGATGTCCTCTAGCTCTAGAATTATATTTTATTTCCATGGAAGCTTTAAGATATATCCTTGCCTCTAGAGTTGATTAGGGTTTAGTTCATAGTATCTCTTTATCTAACTGGTCTTCTTATCTAATTAATAGGCACTTTACAGATGATACTTTCCTCACACTCGAAGAACAAGAGTGACATTCGAGTAAGCTATGAAATTCCTTGATATTTTTGTTTGGCCTCAGGGTCTAGTTTATAGTGGAATAAGATGAAATGCTTTATACAAATTATGATGCATATGCCTGAATAACTTCTCCATTATAGTTTGAAATAGATTGCACATAAAGAATTGTTCAAATTTATTGGCATCCCTTTTACCTTTGATAGTTTTATATCTAAATTATGGTATTATATCATCAAAAGGGTGGAGAAGAAGGTTGAGTACTATATTACCAAACCATTATCCTTAGCAAAGAAGTTCTACATTTTTACCAAGATTTCAACATCCACCCATGTTTATTATTCCTTTTGTTGGGCACCCTTTATAGTGACTTATGATAGTTTAACCAAAATCCTCAAGGATTTTATTTGGTATAATTCCAAACATGCCAAGGGCTTCCATCATGTCACCTATGATATTTGTTGCCTCCTTTGGTGTTAGGGTGTGGATCTAAAAGCTTCACCTTAAGGCAAACATGGAGGTTTCTAAGCATGACAGTCATCGGCGTCGATAGGCCACAACCGACGTCGATCAAGGATCAGTGTGCAAGAAACCAACATCGGTAGGGATCGGCCAGTGTCGGTCACCTCCAGGTAGATAGGGACCAACGTCGGTCACCTGTGGCGGTTCCAGAACTACTGTTGATGAACATTCAGTTAAGTGAACGGGTCATTTGCATGATGAAGACTAATTTGAGTCTTAAGCTACAAGTCTCATCATTGTATGCATGAAATCTATATAATAGACTCATGGGATGTATTGTTAAGTGTAGAACTCAAGTGTGGAACTTGGAGAGTTCTTCCCATGGTGGAATCAAGTAGGATTCCTCATGTATGTAAGATCAGGTTTGATATGCAGGGTGTTACAAGATCATGGTGGAGATCTACATGTGATAAGTAAGATCAGGTTGGTCTGCAGGGGTGTGTATGTGCGAGGGTCAAAAGGAGATCAGCAGGGGAGCAAGATCCAAGGTGACAGCAATAGATCAAGGAGCAATATCATGGTGAGATCTACTTGGAGTAATGATTCGTACTCAGTTATACTGGAAGTACAATGAGGTGAACAATAGCTTGTGTTAGCTGTGTGTTGTGACCTATTGAGAGAAGATTACTCAGGAAGGAAGATTACTGGGATCCCTTGAGGAGGAAGCCTCACAGAGGTGGAAGAAGAGTGTGATCTCTTTATTGTAATTTCCTTTGTAATGAGTTGAATACAATTGTGTGTTGCCTCTCATATTCTGTGTGTTTTCTCATTGATAGTTATTTGTTCTTCTAGTTATTTCTGCATCTTAAGTTGCTTATACAATGGTAATCATGTATGCTCTTAAATTTGACAAGTTGTGTCAGAGCTTTGGGGAACTTAGGTCCTATCAAATGGTATCAGAGTGAGGTTGGACGTTCTCAGAGTGAGTTTGACTAACAGATGGCCCAGATCTGGTTAGTGGTTTGTTGATTAATGGTTACTCACAGGGGTTTCTATTTGAGTGGGAGTATAGCAATGGCAGAAGAAGGTAAGCTGAGAATGGAGAAATTTAGACACAGGGGTAGCACCACAAGGTGTGTGGTGGGTTGTCTTCAAGTGGGAGCTTGAAGAGGAATACAAGCCAGGATGCAGACTAGACAAAGTATTGGTATAAGTACAGGTGCAGCTATTTATCTCCAAGTGGGATATTATTAGGGTGTGGAGCTAAAAGCTTCACCTTAAGGCAAACATGGAGGTTTTTGAGTATGACAGTCACCGGAATCGATAGGCCACAATCGACGTCGTTCAGGGATCAATGTGCAGGAAACTGACATCGACAGGAATCGGCCAGCATCGGTCACCTCTAGGTAGACAGGGACCGATGTCAGTCGCCTGTGGCAGTTTCAAAACTACTATTGATGAACAGTTAGTTAAGTGAATGGGTTGTTTGCATGATGAAGACTAGTTCAAGTCTTGAGCCACAAGTCTAATCATTATATGCATGAGATCTATATAATAGACTCATGGGCTGTATTGTTAAGTGTAGAACTCAAGTGTGGAACTTGGAGAGTTCTTCCCATGGTGGAATCAAGTAGGATTCCTCATGTATGTAAGATCAGGTTTGATATGTAAGGTGTTGCAGGATCATGGTGGAGATCTACATGTGATAAGTAAGATCAAGTTGGTCTGCAGGGGTGTGTATGTGCAAGGGTCAAAAGGAGATCAACAGGGGAGCAAGATCCAAGGTGATAGCAATACATCAAGGAGCAAGATCATGGTGAGATCTACTTGGAGTACCAGTTCATACTCAGTTGTACTGGAAGTATAATGAGGTGGAAAATAGCTGGTGTTAGCTGTGTGTTGTGACCTATTGAGAGAAGATTACTCAAGAAGGAAGATTACTGGGAACCCTTGAGGAGGAAGCCTCACAGAGGTGGAATAAGAGTGTGATCTCTTTATTGTAATTTCCTTTGTAATGAGTTGAATACAATTGTGTGTTGCCTCTCATATTCTGTGTGTTTTCTCATTGATAGTTATTTGTTCTTCTGGTTATTTCTGCATCTTAAGTTGCTTATACAATGGTAATCATGTGTGCTCTTAAATCTGACAAGTTGTGTCAGAGCTTTGGGGAACTTAGGTCCTATCATTTGGGATAAAGGAGGCATAGGAATTATTGATCTTTACATGTAAAGTGTAATTTTATGTTCTAAATGGGTGGTTCATGCCATTAAAGGTAATGAATCCTAGAAAATATTGTTAAGTCATTGTATCTCTTTTGGGCCCCCTATGGTAATCCCAATTAGAATAATATAGATTTCAAATCCCTTCTCATCACTACAACCCCTGTCAAAAATGAAGGATTTTTTGTTGATAAAATCATATGAAAAGACTTAAAAGTTGTTAAAACTCACATGAAGTGGATTGGGGATGGTTTTCATAATGTTTATCTTTCAATGATCATATCATATGTTGGTTTCCTAATATGACAAGATCTAGTGTAATATTGGTTGAATTACCAGGAATCAAATCCCTCAAGAGTTTTTGGAAAGGTATCCTTACCATTCATGATATGGTTTCTACTAGGGACTAGATTCCCTAGCCTAACTTGAAATCTAAATTTAAATTGATAATGGGGGATTACCTTTTTTGCTCTAAATTCAAGAATTACTTCCTAATGTTATGCTTCATAATATTGGTTTGTAGCCTCCCCGATGTTGGTGGAAAGATTGGCATTGACATTGTAACACCCATTTCAAGAATTATTCTCTAAGTTTTTTGTATCGAGTCATGATTCCATTCTTTCCTAATATTTGTAAGCTCAATTAATGCCATGGAAATAAATCATTTCCTAGAACTTGGCTTTTCATACTCTATAGAATTTGGAATATTGGGATCAAACCTAGGCTCACCTAATTTTTATGGTGCCTTATATATCAAGGCCTCTTACTTGGGGAGTGGATCTCTCACAGTAGCATCACTTCACCCAAGTGTCATGAATGCTACCATCCTAAATCTTTTAAACACTTATTCTAGTTCTACCCACATGCCCAGTCTACTTGTAAATAGATCCATAGCTTATTCCAACCTTATCATTGTGAGCCCTTTTCTCAATAACTTGATCTTTTAGGGGACTCAACCAACTGGCCAACTGATTTTGCTTTTCTATGTAATTTTTTAGAGCCATCAATATTTTCTAATTATAGAAGGCTATAAATAATTTTATTTACAATAATGATGTTGGATCTTATTATTTTACACTTAATGATAAGGTATATGTTATATCTTTATCTTGTATGTAGACTTAATCTCAAACAGATAAGGTTATGATGGAATTTTACCACCTCCAGGAGATTTTAGACCATTGGGGGAGTACCCTTTACACTATTATTCATATGCCACCAAATAGGCCCCTTTAGGGACCACCACTTCTGCCTACTAGAAGGCACATAAGTCGATCATGACCTCATGCTCAATTTTCCCCTCATTTTCATTTAAAAGGGCGGTGCTCACCACCACCGCATGGAAAATTTGACATAGCTCCCTCTTTTAGAGTCTCTCCTAAAGGCACTAGTACTCATATGTATCCTATTGATGGTTTGGATATTGATATGACCATAGATCCCTTGGATGTTTGGGTTCTTCTAGATCTTCCTTCTGTATAACCTTATGCTTGGGTGACTTTGCCTCCCAAAGATGATCCTTCACCCCCTTAGGTGTCATTACTTGTGCTTGAATTGGAGTTTATTTTTTAGTGTTGTATTTTTTCTAGCTTTGTTTTTTATTCACACATGTGTTTTAAGCTAGGTATTTTCCTCTAGTATGGAGTTTGAGTTATGAATATCAATTGGTTGCCTTACTATGTAACCTTCATGTATTATTATTTTTATAATATATGATATCCTGAAGTGTTCCAATAGTAAATTTGAAACAAACCATTCATAGTGAAAATCCTTATTTATATATAAACTCTATTCAACTACCATTGAAATAAAAAAATATAATGTTTACTAACTTAAATATTTTCTTAATTACTCATTTCTTAGGTCATGATCCATTTTTCCTTTTGTTCAAACCAAGCTATAGTTGAGTACCCATAATATAGTGTTGTTCCTATATATTAAAAAATATGAAAAGCCATCAATAAAAAAGGATTGATAGTATATGTCATATTAATTCAAGATAAATTACATATGCTACATTTTTACTTATGTATATAGACCCAATTACCAATACTTTTAAGGAAATAATAGTCAACATTAGCCTTACCATCTAGTCTTTTGATGATTTCCAGGTATCTATTGTAAAAGAATGGAACATGAGGTTCAAACCTAAGTTTATCAATCATATAAGTATGGATAAGAATAATTCATCCAAAGATATTGAATTAATCTACAATATTTGTATTAAAAATAATCAACATTCTGTACTCATTATTACTAAATCATGATATAGCTCAAAATCATAATTTCATGGTACAATTCTTATTGCAGACTAGTAAGTACCTAAAATTATTTCTCATGGTCACAAAAATTATCCAATAATATTATACTATCCTGGGTACTATTGTTAATGTTATAATTTATGCATGGTTTTTAACTTAAAAGTAATTTGTTCAAATTAAGGTAATTATCAATTCAATATTTATTGCTTAGTTTAGAAACATAGCAGGAACATCTAATGGTCTTTTAAATATTCATTTACTATAATTTCAACCCATATTAATTCATGACCTATTTAATATCTCTTTAAATAAGAACTGTATAATATTGTCAAATAATATTTCACTTTTGCAAGTCTGAATAACATTGTATATGATTCTTATTACTTATGTAAATCCATAGACTCTTATAGGTATAACCTAAGACACTCAACTTAAAGGAATTGGTAAATGTATATCATCTCTAATTTATCAAATTCTCATTTACTAATAATAATAATACCATACTAAAGTCAATCAGCCACGTAAATATCTATAAGGAATAAAAATGTATACACATTAGTTCCACAAATAGCTATAGGCAATGATTATAGATAAAGATAGCATAATATTGTAAATTTTGCTAAGAAATAACCCTTATCAAGATCTTGAAATCTTAAAATCCTTAACCCATAGCAAACAATAGCTTCATTACCCAAACAACATAATACAAACCAATAATGTGTTATTTTATAGATATAACTAAGGTACATTAAGATGGTTCTAGAAAAGGGCATTTTATCACAATTTGATTCAACCAGAACTTGACAATCTTATCAAAACCTATATTATCTTCACAAAGTTGGAAGAGAAAAACATATATCTTTTTCTAAATATAATAATAAGATCAACTTTATAGTATGAGATTCTTGAAGTGATTTATTTATCTTACAATATGAGAAAACCAAAAAATTTATAAGTCCTCAACTTGAAATGTAAGATGAAATCATGTAAGCATGTATTTCCTTTCCATACATCATAACATACAAGAGTAATATATTCATAGTATCTCATCAAAAATATTTTAGTATTATAAGATAAATTCACATGAATAATTATTTCAAATATAAGTAAAATACCTTGCCCAAGTCTATGCAAAATAGTTATAACCATCATATTCATAAAGAAAAGTTCTCAACATTTTAAAAACAATAACAAATTTTCATTTGAAATGCATTATATGACTATTCAAATTTCATCAATTGAATCATATAGTATCCATTATGCATGCATGCATGTGTGTACATGTTGATGTGCACATGCACACACCCACGTGCACGCACGCACGCACGCACGCACACACACACACACACACACACACACACACACACACACACACACACACACACACACACACACACACACACACACACACACACACACACACACACACACACACACACACACACACACACACACACACACACACACACACACACACACACACACACACACACACACACACACACACACACACACACACACACACACACACACACACACACACATTTGTATGTGTATATGGCTACATTTACATATGAATGTATAACTTCGTAATCAAACTAGAAAGAGAAATATATAGCATATTTCCATGATCCACTAAAGTTTTTACAAAGAGAAGTAAAAAAAATTGAGAACAGAATAATTTATGTGGTATAAGAAAAATTGAGAGATGCCTGAGATTACAATGGAAATAAAAATATAGATGTTCCTTAGCTCACCATATCTAATATATGTGCCTTGGATTCCTCCTTTAGCATTCACACACACACACACAAATAAATCAACAATTAAATGATAGGGTTTCCACTACCCTAGTCATTATGTCCTGAGATGAGATCAAAATAAAAGTTAACAACTTAGAATAAACTCTTACCTTATCCATTTTCATGGATGCCATGTTGACATGCAACATTGCATGATTCTATCAATTAGGGTTTGAATAAAACTCATACATGATCCCTTGGCCAACCACTAATAATTATTCATTATTATTATTAACCATTCATCCATGCCCTACCTAACAAAGTTTCCTCTTCATTGTCCACTTCAAGTAATAAATGCTTAGTAAAAAACCAATGGTTACAGTTTCCCTTTCTAGTCAATTTTGACCTTGGGTTTTAAAAACTATTTGTTACATGTTATCAAATGGTAGTTTTTTTAATAACAAATACAATTCCAATCATAATCAAATATATTGGATTCAATACACCATTGAGGTTGTGACCCTTTTGCTTGTTTATTTATACATTTTACTTCTTAGTGTTTTAGCTAGGTTTAAAACTTATATAACTTTGTATTAAATAAGTTGAGTCCTCACAATGCTTTGACCCTATGGGTATTCTAAATGTATTATCCTTTATAATTCAATAAAAAATATAATATGAATCCCCTTTTGTTATGTGCATTTATATATATGCATGGTACACCTTATAAGGTTATAGTGATGTATTTTCATTTATTTCACTTATTTCCCATAGTTATAGGGCTCAAACAAAATAACATAGCCAAAACTTATATCAAACAAGGTAACTTTATCAAAATCCAATTTTACTCTTTTACAATCCCACAAGGTGAGTGACACATCATAAGATGCAATAAATCAATCCTTTATAGCCCAAAAATTTACTTTCAAGTACATGTAAATATAACAACAACAAGATTGTTGTGTATTTATGGATATTGGTTTTAGGGCCCCTTATGATATTTATGGATTTTGCAAAAATAGTGCCACAATCATGGATAAGGACCATAATTGGTCAAGTATACCTACATATGATATGATGTACATATTAATACATTCATAACTTAAGATAATGTCCATATTTCCTTGGGGATTACACCATGACCCAACAACCAAGTCTTCCCTTTTTGACATAACATGGTGTCATAGATAACAAAGATAATAAGGGTCATATTAAGCTTTCTCAACCTTTAGAAATCATACAGCCACTAAAGGCAATTTTCACAACCTTCCCTCTTAAATATATGTCATCCTAGTGCCTTGAGGTCTATTGGACAACTTTTACCATGCATACTAGACTTAGATGTCAAGGCTAGTTCCTATATGGAATAGAGCTTTCCACCAACTTGTAACATTTTTTTGTTGGAAAAAATATAAAATATTAAAGATTAGGACAAAATCATACTATTGATCCTACTTTTGTACCAAAAAATATATCACTATTTATGCCTTGAAATAGTCATTTTAAGATAAGTTTAAATCATTATAGGGTTAATACTACCTCAAAAGAATGAATTTAGACTATATAAAACAATACTAATACTAGATTTATACTAGTATTATCATGATGAGCTTCATTTAAATCATATTATTTCATTTTAGACTAACATGACCCAAGGAATTACCCATTTTTATACATTTTTCTTGCTAAAAGTTCACAAATAATTTACTTGTTTAGCTTAACAATCAGGTACTTACCTTGTTGATTTCTTATCACTGCATACTATTCTTATAGTCTTTTATAGAGTAGGTCTTAATTTTATACCTATTTTTTCTTACAATATTTTCCAAATTAGGTCTTGATTTTTTATGCCCTACCTATTGGTGTTATAATCTCTGCCACTCAAGTCTTAGGCCTAGGGATAATTCAAGGTGTTTTCAACTTGAGCTTATAGTCTACATTTTGACTATGAGTTATTTATTCATATGGATTTTATGTTGTTTTCACCAAAAATATATCCTTTTTTATTACTTTACTTATTATCTTTTCTAGTTATGACTTGCATATGATTTATTTCTCTACCTATTGGTCATACCTTCTTTTCCAACTAGGATTTACAAATTTAACATTTTTTGAGATTTACTTAATGTAATTTAATTTTTTCAGTAATACTTCAACATTAATACCATTATCAACCCAATGGGATCTTATATTTTCCTAGTTTAATTACCAACTCTACCACTTAGGTATTACAGTGAACCTAATGAGGTAACTTGCTCACAACCTAAATGTTACCATTGCTTCAAACTTGATTTTACCTTGCCTATTTTGGGCTTATCCACCTTGCCTAGAGATATTGCTATCCTTTCCCAAATAGGGTATCAAGTCATCTAGGGTTTCCTAAAGACTTATTTTTAACCTTGGTCATTCCTAAGTATTAAAATATATGTATAGGTTCTATAATAGTGTTATCTACCATAAGACAAATACCCACAATAAATACATAAGTAAATCTATGGAAACTTAAAATAGAGAAATCATATATTTATCTAAGTAGAATATATCCATCTTTAGATTAAGATCATTGGCCTAAATTTAGAAATATAACATTAACTCCCATCCACTAATTTCCTCGCCCACTAACCCTCTATGTTCTTATATAGACAAGAGAGGAGTCTAAGATTAGGGTTAGGGTTTTGGAGAGTAGTTAAAAATAGAATAAGATAAAATTATCATTAGTGGAATTCAATGAAGTTTTTACTTATTTGATAATCTTTTATAATAATTACTTATGGATAAGTATTCACCAATTAGTTCTTGGCCATGAATCATAAATAAATATTACAAGTGCATCTTAAAACCATACATTATTAAATGGGTGATTCAATACACTAACAACCCCTCTTAAGATGTCATTAGATGAAAGGAAATATAGATAAATTACTGAATTGTCCCCCTTAATAACATCTTAATTCACTCCCAAAATTTTCTTGGGAAAAACAAATCAAGACCCAAGTAAGGGTTTTGTGAATATGTTTGTAACATAATCATCTAATCAAAAAAACTTAAGATCAACAACCTTGTCATGTATCAATTACCTAATCTAATTCATGTGGATCTCAATGTGTTGTTTGTGTTGGTTTTCTACTGTGTTACAAAAAAATTGGATAGAAATCTAATTATCACACCAAAGTAGTGTGTATGCAATGAATTAGGATAAATTTACAACTTGTCCTACTTAGTGAATTCTAAGTTCAGATACCTAATATAATGCATGTGGATTTTTTTTATTTTTTTATGTTATTTTTTTACCATGTTACAAGAAATTTTGATAGAAATCTAATTATCACATCAAATCAGTGTGTATGCAATGAATTAGGATAAATTTGTAACTTGTCTTACTAAATGAATTCCAAATTCATAGAAGGTAATCTTACCAACAAATCATTGCATATATATTTTCATCGTGACATGACCAATTTGGTTCCACTAAACCTATCCAAGGGATATCTTACTATACAACACCAAAAGAGAGGGTTCCAAAGCCTCTAGGAAAATGATATGATGCAATAACCTTAGCTAGGCCTTTAATACATTAAATAAATATAAATATAGTTATCACTAAATCTTATAGAATAATTGAGAATAATTAATAAAAAACAACATATAACAAGTAAAAATAACTCTAATCAAGTCAATGTAGAGGTAAATTGAGCAAAGAGTAAAACATTCAACATATTACTTTTTGTAATATCTATCTACCAAATGAAAGAGTAAAATTTAGGAATACTTACCTTTGGATGAACCTATCGTGCCTCAATATCTCCCTTAGTAAATGGTGTTTTAAAAGAGGTTGTTGAGGCTTTGTAAGGATCATACTATATAAATCATATCTAGGCTAAAAGACTCCTACTTTGCATCCTATAATGTCCCATAAGATAAGCTTCTTTTCTTCCAAGTTAAAATCCTAAGCAATGACTCCTCAAGTGTATAATTTACATAATTGTGAGATGTAACAATGCAAAATTGAATTTTACCCTCTATTACAATGAAGCTAAGGTGGTATTTATAGCCAAGAATTGACTCTAAACCCTAATAGAAGTTTAGTTGACATGATCGACCAACTCAATTTTGTTAGGTTAGAAAAGTATCTATTAGGTATTGAACTATATCATCCAAGCTAACTTAGTTATTTAATGTGCATTGAATCCCTAACAACATCATCCTATTGACGTAGTAAAAAATTGAAAAAAATGGGTGTTTTCTTAGTTAGGGGTTATTTTTGAAGGGAAATTTCTTAAAGAAGTGGGTAAATGGGTTTTAATTACTTAAGGAATTAGACTAAAGTGAATTATAGTGGTTTTTGATATGGTATACGTACCAATAATATTACAAAGCACCAAAGGTCTTCCCAACCCTTTCTTAGTGTACCCTTTAAGGTATGCACTTAGAGAGGTTGAAGCCCGATAGGTTCTTGTAGGAGATAAAGTATTAGTAAATGATAAAGTTTTAAAATATTATGTGTGTACATATGCCCCGATCAAAGCTCATCATGTTTCATGTAGTAATAACATTTGATGGTGCTTTGTGAAATAACATAGCAACACACAAGAACTAAGCTAATAAGTTACAATAGAAAGTGGAAAATAGATGAAAGTAAATAATTGAAAAATACATACCTTCGCTTACCTTGTTGATGTTAAATAAGGGTTGTATGATAAGTATGTGGAAGAGATGTCCAATGTATGGAACACTAGGTAGACCTCAAAATTAAGATAAAATTTGAAAAAAAATATGGGGTAAATATATAAAAATTCTCCACATTATTAGGATTTTAGAACTTATCTTATTAAAGCATAGTTATGAGCAAAATATGGAATTTTTTGGTAAATAATTTTTAGATAAATAATTTGTATATTTTAAATATATAATAGAATTTTAACTATTCATTTTCATATTTAATATTTTGAGAAACCATAGCTTTGTGTGACCTAGAGGAGTGGCAAGAGAGATGATGGCATAGATATGAAGATCACAAGGAGGACGATGCATTACAGCTAGTGTGAGCTTAGTCTAGGTATGAGGTGTATTAAATATGATTTTTTATCACTTTTAATTGTAAATGAATTAGATTTGGAAATTAGGTGCCAGGGCAAATCTATGTAGTGGAATTTACCCCAAAAATAATTAGGATAGAGTAGGAATTATGATGAAAAAATGGATAAGGGCCAAAAAGGGAAAATTTATGTCTAGGGTATTAATGATGAGTTAGTTAAAAACACCATAGAAAATAAATAGCATTGGCCAAGATGACTAGTTTTAAATGTGTAAAGTGACTTTAGTGGTTTATTTCATACATTAGATGTTCAATCTAGTTAAGTTGGTAATGGTCGACTATGTATTTCCTAGCTAATGTAGTGTAATATGATAAATGTGGCTAATTATGTATAACCTAATTGATCTAGTATATCCTTTAGGTGGTTGAATCAATATGGGAAATGGCCTACTACATAGGTTTAGTGGTTGATTTCATAGTAAGTGGCCAATTGTGTAGGATTAGTTGGCCAACTTCATAGTAAGTTACCAATGTAGTAGGGTTAGTGTCTGACTTCATAATAAGTGGATGAATGTGTTAGGTAAACTAAATGACTTCATACTAAGTGGCCAATGTAATTATAAGTTAAAATTGTATGGCATAGTTAGATACATGGTCAACATAGTAGATAATATATCCCTAGCTGATAGGGTTAGTTATGTGGCTGACATAGTAGAAAATGCTAAAAAAAGAGACATAGGTTGATGAAGTAGTTAAGATGGATGTAAATACATGTATTATTGATTTTATTATTTGATATTTTTTAGAGATGAGAGGATTTGGAGATTGGTGGATGTAGTTTGGTTACCTAATTTTTTAGACAGATTGATAGTGAGTGAACAAACACAGTTGACTACATTGATCTTTGGTGGGATTATGTAGATGAAATGAAATACATTGAGTGTTGAGTTAGTCACCATGTTCTTAGGGACATGGTAGTGGCTATCTAACACCTTTAATTGGGTGGTGGATGGGGATAGCATTGAGGTGGGTATCACCTTAGAAGATGTCCATGTTATATTAAGACTTCCTATTTAAGGGACACTCCTCATTTTTAATACTCCTAAGATAGAGCTAAGAGATGAGACTTAGCCTTATGGGCAACTAGCTCTGAGAGATATTTGTTAGTTTATGATTTCATTTATTTGAAATCTATGTGTCACCCATTTTAGATATTTGAAAGGCCATTATTGGTCTTGTGAAATATCATGTCATCTATCACAAGTTATATGGGAAGGTCCCATTATATGTGGGTTCCTTGTGTTGATCTATATTAGAGTGGGGGCATGAATTTTGATCTAGGATAAGTGATCTAGGTGTAGTTAATTCATGATTTGTACATTATCTTATCATGACGGAAGATGACTATAGGCCCTATGATTTTTTTAGTGGTTGGATATATTAGAAGTTTTTGATGTATCAACCTATTAGATTTCCACATGCAATAAATGTTAATTTACCTTTTGTATTGTGATGGAGGTAGGACCATGTATTATGGGATATATTACATGCCCTAGCATTGTAGACAATTACTTGAAGAAAGATTAGTTGGAAACCATATGTGGGTACTATAGATACTTTGACTTCATCTCTATGTAATTTTTAGGGACAAGGTCAAGTGTGGATTACAAGTCATTATACATGGTGGGTAGAGCCATATCTTATTTCTCATTTACTAGGTTAGGTTAAGTTTCCACATCTAATGGTGTCTATAATAATGCCTAGATTTTGGGCATGGCATGTGAGGGAGCATTAAGGTAGTGGAGGTGTAGGAGCTCGTATGGATGTGTTTGTGATATAGTCACACTTTCTAAGAGCTTGGGGATGATGATGTCACTGGTAGTAGGGAGAGGTGGTAGTAGCAAAGGGAGAGGTAGAGGTATCTATTTTTGTGCCATAGTAAGGATTTCGTCTACCACCATTGCCATCACCATGAGGACATAGATAGAGGTAGGTGTATGTAAAACCACTACCACATGTACAGGCACAAGTTTAGGGATATCCCATAACACATCTTTTAGAGAGTTTATCATTAGAATGGAAAATTCAATATGGACCATAGCCTACTCATGTTTTCTATATTGGATTTGTGACACCATGGATTCATGGCTCATAGGAGGTTCTCAGTGGGCGAGTAAATAGAAAGACTATTGGTGAGTAAATTATGTTTTATTATGTAGTTGATGTTTTATTATTTTTTGAATAGATAGATATATATGATAGATATGTGATTTTTTTTAGATGTATCTATGAGATCTAATTTACATTTGGTTTTTATTTTATAAATGTTATTATAGATGAGGATATATGGGTGATGATGGTATAGGTGGGTCATCATGATATATTGTATGATGTGTTACCACATCATGATACTATGTAGATGATTGATCCTTTTATGCCTTTTATCCCTAATCATGATGGTTTAGATTTGTTAGTGAGGCAGTGTAAGAAATACAGAGATATGGTTATACATCACAATTTCATTACCACCAACAATTGGTGATGGGGATCTATGGATATGGTAGACACTAATAGAGGAGTGGGATGCTCATTTGGATACATCTAGAGTGTTAACATGTGTATAGGTCCAAGTGTCCCATTTATAGGTAGGTATTGATGGTCTATATTCACAAATATAGTCTCTATAATAGACTATTTAGAGAGGGCAGTCATAGGCATCTATGGATAGTGTATCCCAACTACCATTAAATATATAGGGTCAATCATAGCCATAGAGTTGAGATTGTATTATGCTTATAATTTTTTATATTGTATAAAAAAATTGATCCATTTATATATAGATTTATTTATTTTTTTATGACTCATGGATGTTATGGATGTATATATCTTATTTCTATCACATGCGTTAATATTTGATAAATTTTATGAGAAAATGTTTGATGTATTTTGATTCTTTTCTATCAAATGTGAGCAAATGCATGGAATGATAAACAAAATGTCTAAAATGTAAAATACACTAGATCATATTGGGAATCATCTAATACATGAATAAAGGACAAAAATAAAATGAAAATTAGAACACACTAAATCATGTTGGGAATCAAGTAAAACATGAATGTCAAGAATGAAATGAAATATATAAAAACATAAAATGTGAATTTAAGGTACAAGCAAAGGTATGTAAAATAAAATATCAAGTGAAATGATAAAAAGAAAATGTTTTAAAATAGTATAGTTATTCTATGATAAAACATGGTATGTTTATCTATAATAATCCAAATAGATCCATGAGGATTTATAAATAGGTTAAACAAGGTACTAATCAAAACCTACTAGTCTCAAGGACACTATGGGCTACTAGAGATCTATAAAAGCTATCTGGTTTGACGGCTTGCACCAAGCTATAGATAGACTTGTAGACCAAGATAGGGTTATCATGGTTGATTACATAATGGACACAAATATATCTAACAAATATATACACATAATATCAAGTAATAAAGGGGGAGAATTCATCCCCAAAGATTAGCTCGAGTAGATAGGATCAATGACTTTAATCGCCCAGGTCTCGAGTTTAATTCTTGCCAAGCACCTTATGATGTGTCAAGGCTTAGGGGAAGACACTCACCTAAATTCTAAAGTAGACATGGGGACACCTTGAGTTATGGGTCAAAATATTCCATGTGGATCACATTAGGGTGATTTGGTTGTGGATCATTTAGCAGACATTATAGACCTAGGCTCATCTCCATTAAGCTTCAAATGTAGTTTATTTTTTATTGATGAGATGTGTGTGAGTTAGTAAAGTGACTTGGTTGTTTCAATAACTACTAAATTTAAAATCTTAGTTTTATAGTAGACGCTAGATGTGTCCAATCATTAAATATTCATGTATCAATTGTGGCTGATCATTAGTATTCTTGGGTTGGTTGTGGCTGATCATTGGTATTCTTGAGTCAATTATGGTCATTCATTGGTATTCTCTTTGATATCTATGACCAATATTGTGTCATAAATCAGTCAGAGATACATTTAAAATTTAATAGGATAGGGACCCAATCAAAAGCATCTATCTAAAAATAATAAAAGGGGAGAATTCAATTTTTAAAGAATGAGAAAGTAAATTGATTTAGCAAAATATCACTACCAAACAATAAATTTATTTTAGGAACATGAAACTCTAGTGATTGAAAGATGATTTCAAAAAGGGAAAGACATTTTCAAGAGTGAGAAAAAGATAGAGAGAATACACACTTTTAGAAACCTAAGCTAATGTCTTTTCTCAAACAAAACTATCTCTACCATGTGATATCTAACCTAGCCAAGGAAATACCATTTTTAAGTAAACTAAGTTATTTGAATAAGAGAGCATCTACCAAGTAATAAAATGATTTATAATCAATCAAACCTATGAAATGAAATAAATTTTCAAGGAGAAAGATTTTTTCAAGTTTAAGAGAATGCATAAACTTCATAATCTACTCTAAAACATGTTCAAAATGAGCTAAAATAGCATGAAAATAGTAAACCCTAGAAAATACACTAATCCACAACTATGGAGTTTCACTTTTCATAACAAAGTGCCCTCAAATCAAGCTTAAAATAATGTGCAGATTCTTTACCAAATAGGAATCTAATTGTGAAGCATCTATGGAAGAAGATAAGGCATAATGTAGTGCCAAGTCTAAACCAATGTCCAAATAACAAGGAAGAGGTGAAGTGATAAATTCCAGGAGTGTGTGATCCCACACTAGGTGAAAAAATTAGGTACAATGAAAATTTTAGAAGCTAAGAGCAAGCCATAATGGATTAGTAACAATTGGAAGTAGCAATGGAGTCACCAAATTAGTATACATTAATGTAGGGAATCCTCTATCAAAATACAAGCTCAAGATCACCAAGAATGAACTAAGAGAGATCAAAGAAGGTGTGAGATCAAAAAGAGTGAATAATAAGGGAAAAGAGGAATTATTTGAGTGATATAGGGCACCCAAGACTTGATAGGTCCAAAATCTACCTATTTCTAGCTATTTAGAGCCAAACAAGCCTAAAAAAAGCATGCATTTTAGACAAGAACAACCCATGCCACGAAATTTGGTCTAAAATGTGTAGATTAAGCCATAACTTATCCCAAGATACATTTTTTGGGTCAAACAAGATTATTAGGGTGGTTAAATGATCTCTAGGAGGGTCCTAAGAAGCACTAGAAGAATCTGGTAATGAGTGGGAGGATCAAAAGACTGTGAGGAAGGTCTGGAGGGGTGAAAATAGGATAGGGAAGTGTCAAATCATGTGGATAGTCTAAAATTATATTGATTATGTTAGTAGTATGCATGTGAGCTAATATACAATCATCAAGAGGAGCAGGGTCATAGGAAGTATGATTACAATATGTAGCTTATTGATAAAAGAGAGAGGATAATTTATGATGAAATCCTAGTCATATCCAAGGTCTTACATTAAAAATCACAAATGGTAAACCAATGAGGTAAATGATACTTATGGTAAATGCTTATGGAGGATAAGGGAATTTTTACAAGGAAGGCCTAGTCATATATAAGTTATTACATTGTAGGGTATGATTAGCTAAAATTCAATATTCATCAAGGAGAATATTGAGAATGTTATAATGAAAAAGGGAGTGGAAAAAGCATGACATGTGCATTTTTTATAATCCTTAGGAGACATGAGACATACTAAGTAAATAGGTAAGTGGTAAAATAAATTTGGATGATAAAATCATAAGTATTTGTTCATAGTAAACACAAAGTTTTTTGGTGAATAAGTGTAGTACTTAGATCATCTCATGAAGGTTATGTATAAGAAAAATTAAATGGACCTACCTTCCCAAAATGTGTTCCCCATTCCTCATGATCCATTACAATTTTTTTGGTTTACTGTGAAGATTGGGTACTTGTGTTAGAAAGTAGGTAGCACTATAGAGAAGTTTGAGACCTTTTATCGTAGTCTATTGGCCTAGCACACCCCAATGGACCTTGACTCTATTATGAGGTCAACTATGGAGTTTGATATTTGACTATAAATAAGAGATTTTCTAAAATAAGAATCATATCTTTTGGTGCGATTTTGACTTTTGATTTTATAGATGCCTTTTTATCATTGCCTTTTGTTCAAATGATTTGGATTTTAACATTTTTATGGATTTTTCTATTCCTCCATATGGATTTAGAATAACCAAAAATGAGTGAGAGAATTAAAAAACACAAATGAAATTTAGGCTTTGGTTACAAGATACAAAGTACCTATATATTTTTTTCATTTTCTAAATAATTAGGTTTGCCAATAATCAAGTATGTTATCTCAAGACTAACCATATGTGTACTTAGTATGAGGGAAGAATAAAAGGAAAATGAATATTATATAGATATGTGCATGAAATGATACAATGATAAATATTTTTATTAGTTGATCATAAGGTAAAGATATGATATTAAAATGTGTTGGTTTAAAACCATATCATAAGAATAAATATATGATTCAAACAAATGATGTAACAAATTTAAAGAAAAATCATCCTAAAATAGGGGAAGAATAAGTGGAAATGAAATTAATCCATGAAACATTCTTAAGCGATATGTGAAATATAATATCATAATGTACTCATAAATCAAAATCCAATTCATATGAAAATGTAATAAATAATGTGATGAAACACCATGATGTGTTCATAAGTACTGATAAATTTCATGGAATACATCATCCATAATATCCAGTACATCCTAGTGGAACTGTAATATAACTTTAATCAATGTCACATCAATCTTTGTAGAGAATTTTGAAAAGACTTATTGACACATCATCTCTATAGATAAAGTGGGTGTGCTATAAAATTAATGATGTTCATGGGGAATCTCCTACAAGGGATACTTATTGCAAGGAACTGATGTCAAACTATGGATAATATCCTCAGATCTATGAGGAGATGTAAGTTGTAAATAAGGTTGTGCCTTTGTTAGTGAATGACCTGGAGTATGTAGCTAAGCATGTGAGGGTGTAGGCCATGTAAAATCATGAAAGTGTTATTATAGCACTCAATATCTATCTTTATGATATGTGTTACATTGATTCCAAAGATAATAAGCCTCCCCATATTTAGGGATGTATTCTAGAAATCTTTTAGGAGGAGGAAGGATCTTGTCGATAGATTCCTTCTATGGATAAATCTTATCAATGTATTATTGAATATGTTTATAATGAGTGGACTAATGCATGTACATGATGTGAAAGTAATAATTATGTCTATGAATAGTTGGCTATGAATATTAGATAGTGGTAGTAAGAGTGGATCCTAAAACTTGTTATTATTGATGTGCACAACAATCCTTGGCCTAATGACTAGCAATCTTATGGAAATCAAAATATGGATCATCTACTTACTATGTCAGTATAAGATGAATCTTAGGTAAATTTATTATGACATCACCAAGAGGAGGAGAACTTAGAGTAGGATTAGGACTAGGTTTGACCATAACAATAGATGAATTCAAACCCTGGCTCAATGTAGTTAACATCTCTTGAGTATGTTAGAAGGATCATAGAATCTAAAAAATCAGTATGGTCATGTCATCACACGGTCAAGAATCATACTCTAAATAGGTTCATCAGTGACTAGATGAGAATTAGTGGGTGTGTTCCATCTCAAACCTATGAACATTAAGTGAATAAGAAATAATGTTAAATACCATAGAATAAGGAACTATAGGAATAGAATTAAAATAATGTTATAAATAAGAATGATATATAAGTATATCTACACTTTTAGCTTGAGAAATATAGTTAAAAAGGGATCATCTAAATAATATCCATCATCATAATTAGGAATGTGGAGATCAATAGTACATATGTTGATGATTTTATCAATTTAAGAGGCATGATGGATGGAGTGTTTAGTCTTTTTTAGAGTGAGTAATTTCATCTAATGGTTTTTATGAGACCAAGGTCATAGGGAAAGAGGTAATTGATCAATTATGTGAGGAGAGAGATTATAATTTTTAAATTTTCAAGATGATCTCATCAGGTTCATCATCATCCAAATCTAAGATATTAGGTGGTATATTTCCTATTAATTTTGGTTGACCATTATAGCCTCTATTAGAGTTAACAGGATAATTAAATTGTTATGACTCACAAAAAGGAATGATAGGTAATGGTTCAGTATTTTATAAACACCTCATTCTTGAAATTATTAAAAATTCCAAGTATTAATATCACCTTGAATCTTGTAGATAGCACCATTATAAATAAATTTAACACATTAGCATGATAATGAATATATGATTCTCGTGTGATGTGTCCAAGGTTACTTGAGTAACATGTTATATGATAATAGCAAATTAAATATCATGAATTTGATACACACCATGATAGGGGAAACTATAAAAGGAATCTAAACACAACCTAAAGGAGGCATTTGTCATCTAATCATATCCTTGACATGTACTTTTGAGTAGATTTAAGATTACATTCAGAATACCCAAGTGTTTTAATGAAATAAAGGGAAGTAATGTATGTGATTGAACCTTCATCTCCTATTTGGACACTAATGAACAATGGAGGAACATATACACTAAAAAATATTTAATTGGGCATCATTGAAGTGATAGGAAATTTGAGTGAAAGAGAATTATCTACCATTTTGTCAACGTGGATAGACATTTCTTCACACTGCTAAAGAATGTTATCTTCAGACCTAAACAACATGGGTTATTTCCCCATAAGAAGGGGGTGAGGGATGTTCATTTAAAATAAAAAATTATTAGACATTTACTATGATGAGGATAAGTTATCATAAGTTTTATAAAATTGATTTGAGATGGGATATGTGAGATTTTGATGATAGGATCCCATTCATCATATCTAGTTAATTTTATCAGATGAAGGTGCATAGTGTTGAAGTAAATATTTTGAGGGTGTAGTGGAATTGTATTTAAATTTATGTTGGCAATGTTTATTTCACTGGGATTTAACCAAGATTGGTTGACCAAGTGTGTCTAAATGTTTTTCTATAGATAATCAATCATTAGTTGTGTCTTTTGAATGAGAGGAAGAGGTACCAATAATATATGACTCTAGAATTTCTGAGTGATGTAGCTTGGTTAAGGTAGGGTTATAATTTACATCTATATAAATTAACTTATTGTCTAATTATATCATTTGATTAGACACTTACAAGTTAATATATTGTGTTGTTAAATTTATTGAAATTGGTTCCATGTACCCTAATTATGTAAGATGAGATGGGTAAGAATCTTGAATAGTACATAAAGTTGGGAAATTATTGTAGATTTAAGTTGGATATAGATCGATATAATAAACTAATATCTTCATATTATTCATGTTAACAACATTTTCATCATGAATTTTAGCATTAGGATCCACATAACTTTCGACATTGTTGGTAGTGGGAGGTTGGGTAATACTAGCTTGATGATTAGGAAGGGGATCCTTATAAATAACTAGGTGAGCATTAGCTTTATTAAGGTCTTCATGTTTAGTTTTGGTTTCATGAGCCTTAGATGCCACTTCATAAGCTTGTTTACATGTGCATATGAGAGATTCATGATCAAAATTATCTCCAAGAAGATATTTTATAACAAAGGTTCTTAGTTGGCAAAACATTTCATGAGAATGACCCTAACTTGTATGATACCAACATAATTTCTATGGATCATACCAATGTTTGGTAGGGAAATTAGAATCAATATCTCATGGTGAAGGTTGAGGAAGATTATTTTGAATATCTATTAAGGAAATTGGTTTATGTATATCTACATTATTTACTTGACAAAATGTAGAACTAGGATGAGAATTGCTGGAAATTAATGAAAAAATAGGTTTTGTGGGACCACTAGTAGTAACATCTTGAATGTTGTGTATGTAATCATAGGTATCTATAACACCATCATTTATTGCATGTTTTTTATATATTTCATAAGCATTTGATTTCTTGTGGGAGGGTGCAAAGTCTCAAATTGTCATATAAGAAAATCTTGATGTTTAGCTTTGATTAAGGGCTTATTCTAAAGATTTTGGAGAAAGAGTCCTCACACAATATTTTAGTTTGGGGTGAAGAGTGTTAGTGAATAAGTGAAAGATATTATCATATGACATGTTATGATTAGAATTTTTATACAAATATTTCCACTATTTGATGAACACTTTGGCTATTTCAAATTATAATTACCTAAAATTGATAAAATGAGCTAGTTTTTTCAATAAGATCATTAGTTTGGAATTATTAAACCAATACATTGACTAAGTCCTCCAAGTTAGAGATATAATGATTTTTGAGTTTATTATACTAGTCTAAATCATCACCTAAGAAGGATGTGGCTAATATTTTAGAGGTGACAAAGGTATTGAGTTTAACCCAATAGTTATATAAGTTTTTGAAAGATTTCAAATGCAAGGATGGATTAGTGGATCCATTATAAGTGACAATGTGAACTATGCCACCTATGTCAATGTTTTCAATTTGAGGAACTAAAGGTTCAATTTTAAATCTTTGATGGCCTTGTTAAGAAGTGATGGTTGAGGTATAAAATTACCATGTGCATCTCTAAAAGGGTGAGGGGTATTAGGATTTTGCATCCTCCATTAAGTAGGTTGAGGATGATTTTAGAAATGCATTAATTGGTTTTACATTTTCATCATTTGATTGACACTATTATTTTAAAAAGTAACCATTTGATAAAATTTAATTAGTGTTAATGGTATTTTTACTAGTGGAAGTAGCATGGGATGAATTATTGGTATGAGAGGCATTGATAGTTTGAGATGCACAAGTAATTTGAGATGCACTAGTTCTATAAATTTGATTATTAATGTAAGCATTTTGAGTAGGCACACTAAAGGTTGTAGCTACCATGTTTGTGGAAATGGTTTGTATAGAATATGAAGAAGTCAAGGAAGAGGAGGACATTATAGCATTTTAAGGCATGAGAGAGGAGAAGGGTGTTACAAAAGTTTTAGGATGACTTGCCCCAAATCCTATATCAAAGCTAGGTGAAGGTGAATGGGGTTATCCAATGTGAGGCCCCATCATGAGGTTATATATGATTGCAGGATCCTTACATTGATGTGAAGGTTTCTCATTGATGAAAATGACCATTTTAACTATATATTCAAGATCATTTTCATCCTCTACTATAGATATAAATAGAGTATTAAGGGACGGAGGATGAGGATGAGTCCTATAGTTGGTGGTTCTAGTAGTAATGTGAATATTTATAAGGTTAGGATTATCTACCACATGATAAGGTAGATGTGTTTTAAATTTTTTATGAGGATTAGTAAGACTCATCATGTTAACTAGATTTTGTTGTTAAGATTCATTAAACATATGTTATATGATGAAAAAAATTATTCGGACACTTATTGGAGAGGTGAAAGTTTACAAGATGAAATTAAACTAGATTGAGTTCATTGATTTAGTTGGATAGAAAGGATAAAAAATTAGTTCAAAAACCTAATGGACTGAGTTGGTCAATCTAGTTTGTTACACAAGATAACAGAGCAGTCTAGAAATAGACTAGATCAAGATGGTCAATATAGTTGGGCAAACAAGATAAATTAATAGTCTAGAAATAGACTAGATCGATCTAGTTGATCTGGTTAGACAAGCAAGATAATAGAATAGCCTAGAACTAACTAGATCGAGTTGGTCAATCTATTTGGTCAAATAGGATAACAAAATGGTCTATAAATTGACTAAAATGATCTAGTCAATTTAGTTGGACAAATAGGCTAAGAAAATAGTCTACTATATCAAGTTGGTCAATCTAGTTTTAAAATAGAAGTAAAATAATTATAAAGTATAATACTAAGTCATGTTGGTCAATGTAGTCTATCACACATAGGCAAATAGATCAAACCGATCAATCTAGCTAAAACACACAACATAGAATGTGTATCAATATTGGCCGATATAGTCTACAATACATCAAATAATAGTAAGAAGCAATAAAATGTAATTTTTTTAACAACTAATGCTAAGTAATTATTTAAAAATAAGATGAGGAAGTTATACTAAAGATTGTCTTTGAAAATATAGTCTTCCAAATATATGGGCTTGTCTATTAGATATCAATGGCCCCAAGTGCCAAAGCGCTAAAAATAGGGGAACTATTATTCCCATATCCCACTAAACCTAGTTTCAAGGGTAGCTAGAATTAGCTTCTTGGTGTTAACCGCTAACTGGTGCACCACACAATCAAACAAATGGTTGGATTCTTAAGGTTTAAGACAAAGGGAAGTCTTAGGCATTTCTAAAATACTATGAGGTACATAGAAACTAAAGATCATTTTTAGCTCTATACTATGGCTATCATTATTAGGACAAGCCCTTCATGATAAGATATCTTTAAATGATAGACAAAAACCATAAACAGAGTATCAAGTAGCCTTTCATGATAGTAGCTAAGTAGTTTTAAAATTATTGATACAGAGTTTCTATGAAAAAACAAAGAAGATGAAAATCAATTTGTAAAAAACCAAGTTGAAATTTATGAAATCAAATAAACATGAAAATAACATTTTTTTCAAAAGTAAGAGTGAATGTAATAACTATGAAAATAGAATTTAATTACCTTTGCTTATACTAGAAAATAAAACATACAGAACAAGATCAAGTAGGTTGATCTAGTTGAGAAAGTAGTATCGAGTAGGATTGAGTTGGTCGATATTATTTATTCTAAAATCAAACCCAAAAAAATGAAATTAACCAGATCAATTTAGTTTGGTGGCTAAAAACATGGACACAGAACAAGATCAAATTGGTTGACCTAGTTTACTATATGTGTACAGTTTGATAGAACTAACAACTGAGTAAATTAATAAGGAAAAAAATTGAAATAAAAAATAAGAATTATAATGTATTTAAAATTGACAAAATGGAAATGTTAAGCTATTAAGAATGAACTTGGAAGATAGAATAAGATTAACCAAGTCGATTTAATAGTATTTCTAAATTTTTGTTGCTAAGTCATCCAGGTGAGATTTTTAATTTTGTAAAGGTAGAAAACTAAAAACATAGTTAATAAACAAAATAAAGTAGATCAATCTAGTTTTTTAAGATAAAAAATATGAATAGTAAATAAGATTGAGTAGATCGATTTGATTGATTATAAATAAAATACAAAAACCAAGAAAATGATTAGATCAACCAGTTTGATTTAGTTAGCTAAAAAATAAAAGTTGTGCATAACATAATTGAATATATCAATTTTGTTAGATATAAATAAAAATTCAATATACTAGTTAAATAACAAGATCGACTGGTTTAATCTAGTTAGCCAAAACTAGAACCTATAAAGAGAAGATAAAACTAGGTCAATCAGCATGACCTAGTTGACTATAAACTTTATAACTACAAATAGAGAAATTGAATAGATCAACCAACTCAATTTAGTTAGTTAAAAACCCAGTACCTATAGACAATATCGACCAGTTTGATCTATTTAATTGAGAAATAGACATGTATTGATAGAACAAAACTTGATCGACTAGCTTCATCTAGTTGACTAACTCAAAAATTAAGAATACAAGGTTTATATTCATGTTGATTTCCCTAGAATGTATGAAATGAATTAGTATGGATGTGTAACTTGTCCTACTTAGTGAATTCTAAGCTCAGAGAAGATAATCTTACCAATAACTCATTGCATAGATATTTATATCATGACATGACCAATTTAGATTCACTAAACCTAACCAAGGGATATCTTACCACACAACACCAAAGGAGAGGGTTTCAAAACCTATAGGAAAATGATATGATGTAATAATCTTAGTTGGGCCTACAAGGCATAAAATAAATATATAATCTAATGTTCACTAAATTTTATGGCACAAAGGGGCATAGTTAACAAAAAACAACATATAACAAGCAAAGAGAACTCTACTAAGTCAATGTAGAGGTAAAATAAGTAAGGAGTAAAACAATCAACCCATTACTTTGTGAAATATTTATCTACCAAATGAAAGAGTAAAAGTTAGTAATACTTACCTTTGGATGAACATGTCATTCCTCAATCTCTCCCTTGTCTAATGGTGTTTTTCAAGAGTTTGTTATGGCTTTCTAAGGATCACATTATAGAAATAAGCTCTAGGCAAAAAGACTCTTACTTTGCATCCAAGACAAGTTTCATTTATTCTAATGCAAAACCCCAAGCAATAACTCCTCAAGTGTATAATTTCTAAAATCATGAGTTGTAAAAATGAAAAAATTAATGTTCCCTTCTATTGGATTGAAGTGAAGCTGATATTTATATCCAAGGATTGACCTTAAACCCTCTTGTAATTTTAGCTAACATGATTGACTAGCTTGATTTCATTAGGCTAAAATATTAGCCATGAGGTCTCAAACTAAATCAACCAGGTCGACTTAGTTTTTTAATGTATGTTGAATCCTTAACAAGATTCACCTAGTTGACATAGTAGAAAAATGAAGGAAAAGGGTATTTGCTTAGTTAGGGGCCATTTTATAAGAGGAATTGCTTAGATAAGTAGGTAAATGGGTTTTAATTTCTTAGGGAATTAGATAAAAGTGACTTTTAGTGGTTTTAGGTAATGGTATAGGGACCAAAAATATTATGAATCACTAAAGGTATACCCAACCCTTTATTGGTGCACCTTTTAAGGCATGCACTCAAAGAGATTGAAGCCCAACAAGTTCTTATAAGAGAGAAAATGTTACTAAATGATAAAATTTAAAATTATTATGTGTATACATAGTGTGGGTTGGGTCTATGGAAATCCAAGTTCTAAAAGCAATCATTGAATCTAAACTAGCTCAATGCTATAAGTGACAACTCCACTATACTCAACTTCTATAATAAACAAAGCAATAATATATTTCTCCTTTCAAAACCAAGTTAGAGGACCTAACCTAAGATGATATATGTATCTTTTCTTTGACTTGTGATCATCTAGATCTCCTACCCAATCATTATCTATGTAGCCTACAATTATTATGTTCTCATCAAAAGTGTAACTATAAATGGAGGCTTTTATTCTTGACTTGTACTCAGTCCCATAGTTAGTAGTACCATGAAAATACCTTAGAATGCATTTTTTGTCTTGCCAATATATTTCATGGATGTTATGATAGTAGCATGAGGTCAAGTTCACAAAAAATTAAATATCAAGACAAGTATAAGTCAAGTAAAAAATGTTTCCCTATGATGATTAAGTCATTAACATAAAAGATCATAATTTGGATTTTCCCATCTACTTTCTTGGTGTAGATTGTAGGGAAGGAGGGACTCTATCTAAATCCAAATTTGATTAATAACATAATAATATTGTCATACTAAGCTCAACAAGCCTATTGTATACCATACAAGGACTTTATCAATATTTACACTAGAGTTAACATTGCCTACTAACTTAGGAGTTTGGGACATGTATATTTATTCCTACAAGTCTCCGTCCAAGAAGGAGCTTTTGACATCAATATAATAGACTTCCCATCCCTATGATATAGCTAAGGATATTACTATCCTAATGGAATTCATCTTAAAAACTAGAGCAAAGGTTTCATGGTAGTCAACACCTTTAATTTATGAGAATCCCTTTTCTACAAGTCAGACTATGTATCTATCAATATACCCATATGATACATACTAAGTGCAGTACACCCACTTGTAACTCACTAGTTTTCTTCCTTTAGGAAGTGGAACGAAGTCCAACATGTTATTCTTTTTTAGAGAAAAAAATTACTTTACCATAGATTTTTTCCATAACTATTACAAATGTGCAACACCATATATATGTTGTAATATTTTCATGTATGAATGACTTTGATCCCATGTCAATTAACCTAACTCATTGTAAACTATGCAAACCCATTTTGGTAGAGGTTGTGTCACTTTTGTAGTCACATTCTAAACATCATCTAACACTGGTAGTGGAGGTGTTGGTTGTCCCCCATGTGGCTCATCATCTGAACTATAGTAACTCTTAGTATGGGAGTCATCTAAATTATTAATTTCTTCATAATGACCTTAAAATTTGTTTCCAAATCAACATAAAGTAATGCATGAGGAAGATTAGATGTTGACATAAAATCCTAGTATATTTCATCAAATAATACTTCCCACTGATAAATTGTTATAGTCATGCCTAGAATAAGAAGATGATATGCCTTCACATAATCATAATAGATGACAAAGATATAACAGAAATCCTTTATTTTAATTTTTTTGTGGTTTTAATCTAGAATTTATGCCCATGCATAACATCCAAAAAAATTGAAGTTAAAAACATCTAGCTTAACACAAGATCATTTTTTTGAGAGTCCTATTTTTCACTACAGAGTGGGGAATGTGATTTTAGATGTAGTTTTCATGTTTAATTGACTCTACCTAAAGATGTTGAGGCAAGAATTTCTAATGTAATATTTGATAGGTCATTTCCTTTAGTGTACAATTTTTATGCTTAGCTACACCATTTTATTGAGGGGTGTAGGGTACAGTATGCTAAAATTGATTGTCTACTTGTTCACAAAATATAATCCTCTAATTGTTGACAAACTCTCATCCATTATGTATTTTTAGATGTTTAATTTTAATATCTAATAGGTTTTAACAAGGGCCTTTAAATTTTTTAAGTGCTCAAATACTTCATTTTTGTTTTTCAAAAAGCAGACCCAAGTTCTATGAGAGAAATCATCAATATATGTAAGGATGTATTTATGTTTATGAAAAGAAACATTTGGAAATAACATAATATCATTATGAACCAATTTCAATTAATGACTTGTCCTCAAGTATTTCCTTTAAGAAAAGGATCCATGTTTTTTTTCTAAATGCAAAACCTGGACTAACTCCATCTTTGAAATAAACTTATGGCAAACTAATAACCATGTTATACTTAATGATGTCCTATAATGAGAGATAGTTGAGTTGACCAAAATGGTCATGTCAAATTTTACTCAAATCATTAGCATGTGCAATCATGACTTGTATAGGTTGAGATAACATAAAGTTATCAACTTTTTACAATCATGCTTGATGATTAGCCTTACCTTTGATATTTTTATTGACAACATAGATAGGTGTAAACTCTATTATTTTTCCTTCACTTGAATGTGTGATATTATATATGGATAGGAATCTCATAGACAACTTTTGAATGTGGAGAATTTTTTTAAATACATCATTCTCCATCTCTATTTTCCCTTTACCACAAAAAATAAGACAACTAGATTTTCCCATAATAATTTCAATTATGTGACATTGGTTGAGATTTTCAAATAGTGAGCCATTATGCACCACCCGGTGAAAGGTTCTTGAATCCACAATCCATTCAAACATAGGTGATATTTTTGTTTCATAAAGCGTTTCTCCTATATTTAAAGGATGACATTGTATTTTTTTCATCTCTACTTCTAACTATGCCATTTTCTTGATACATTGATGTTTAGCATGGCTTGGTTTCTTACACCAATAGAAACACTTATTTCAATACTTACATTTAATTTCCCTTTACCTTTATTTTTACTTGGAGAAGGATTATGGTAAGTTGAAATATTACCTTATGATTAAATTTTACTTTTCCATTTTTCATGTTAGGACCCTTTCCTTTGCCAAAGTTGGGTTGTGGCATCACACTAGTATTATTGACCACTGATGCACATTTCTTAGTATCTTCAGGTTAGCATTCCCCAATAAAAATTAGTTTTTCATGTTCTCTCTTAAGTTTCTCACACAAATTGTAAAAATTTGATGCCATGTAAGCATATCCCATAGATTCTTGATGTGTGTATTAGTTTAAAATAAAAACTAAGTATGGATGACCTAATGTAGATAAAATAGTCATAATGAGTTTTTCATCAATCTTAATTTCACCAATCTCAATAAATAGAAGCCTCATGTTAATAAACTCTAGACTCATAAATAGAATAAATACCTATATTATAACACAAATTATAATATATTTTTTGATGGGAAGGAATAACTCCATAATCACTTGCCACTTTGAGGGGGCTACCTCCTTATCAGATCAATGTTCTAATTGAATTATATTTGTTTGGATGTATTACAATGGTCTATGCCTCTCTATTTATACTATTATAATTTATCCACTCTTCCCTTATATGTATGTGGGATTATTCCTCTAATGCATTACTATTCATAATCCACTATTCTACCCCCAATCTATAATGTATACCCCTATCTGGGTATATTACATTCCATCCCCCTTAAAATATCTCACCTTTGAAACATGATAATAAATAGGAGGATGACCCAATGAAGGCCTGACCATACATATTAAAATAGGTTAAAGACTAGATGGAACCCTATTTATGCATCCTTTTTTGCTTTTGCTTCTTATTCCTATGTTGGGAGATGAGCATGTACAACATTGTGAACTCAATCACATATAGATCGATGGAGGGAATAACATATCGATATATGTACAAAATAACATGAAGTGGAAACATATCAACAATCGAAGAGAGGAACACTAGTGGAAAATCATGGAGAACAAGTGGAAGAACCATGGTGGAGAAGTTGGGATCTTTAGAGGGAAAAGAGAAGAAGTTTTTGTAAGAGAAGTGAAAAACTACGAAAAGAGAAGACTAAAGAAATAAATCTCATCTATGTGAAATAAATCCTCATATCAGTCACTACAAACTTCCTCCAAATCAAGTCATGTATTTATTTCTTCATCATATTCATTCTCAAGGGCCTGTTCAAGCACTTTTGATTCCTACTCAAGGGTGATAGATTTTGTCTTGGGTGATGATGATGGTAACTTGGGCTTTACTAAAGGTGTTTAGGGTGCATACAAATATGATTTTGTATCCTTGTGTTTATGTATAAGGTGGTCTGGGTACTTGTTTAGGCACCTTTATTGCTTGCACAAGCTCTACGGGTATTTGCTAAGGTACATATAAATGGGATTGGTGATGAGTCCAAGTGATGTGATCTTATGTGATTATATCTAAGCCCCATGTTTCCATTAGGGATTGAGGTTTTAATATTATAACCTCTAGTTGAATCTCATCCTAAAGTCCATTGATGAAGCGTATTTTGTATAAATCATAAGATAATCCATCAATTAGATTGATGAGTTTGTTAAACTCTATTTGATATTATATAACTATTCCAGTTTGATGAATTTAAATCACTATTACAGATAAAATGTGAATCCCCATGATTATAATTAATTAGATGTCAAATTCAACCAAAAATGCATCCTTACATAAAGAATTCCATAGAAATTGACATTTTTTTACATAGCAACATTCACTAAAACTATGATAATATTTATAATGCTTAATAAAATTCAAAACTAAAAACTATTATGGAAATATAACACTAAGGCACACAAACCTAGAAATGGTTTGATGTGATTGTTTATAGTTTGAGATTTGTATATAAAAGAATAGTCATATTTTTTTACATAGAAATAGAAACTAAAATTATGATAACTTTCATAAAACTAAATAAAATCCAAAAATTCAAACTATTTTGGAAATATGGAAATGATTCCAATAAAACCCAAAAATAAATTGATTCGATTTATTATAGTTTGAGAGCAATATGAAGAATAATAATTATGATTTAGAGGGGGGAAAATAGAAATATGCAATTTTAAATTACATATTTTGGCTTTAGATTGTAACTACATTCACAAAAAATGTACTTTAATATTTATAATCTCCCACTCATCTCTTAACAAAACACATCTCTCAACCCTACAAGACAAAACCACTAATGATCTACTTTGTTACTACCTTCCAAATACTTACATAAAGATTAGTAAACCTTTCCGAAAACTTTTCAAATGTACACTCCACAATAATGAAATACCTAAACCATAAAATAAAATAAAATAAAATATTTTCTCCTAAAATAGAAAATAAAATCAATTTATATCTACTTTTTGATCACCAAGATCTTATTAAGTCAAGGTGAGAGCATATGTTGAACAAAACTACAAACTCATACTTACATAACCTCCTAAAAATTATATATACCAAAATGGCCCTATAAAGATATCTAATAACAAATTTTAAGAATCTAATATCTCACATACACAAAATAAATAAAAATAATGAATATATATCATATTACATTCTTTTTGTGGAAGGAATCACTTTGAATCACTTGTCACTTCAAGGGGGCTACCTCTTTATTAGAGAATTTGAATCTTGATTGATATATTTTACTTGGGTGTCTTAAAATAGCCTATGACCCTCTATTTATACTACTTCTAATCTATCCTACTCATGTTTTCTATGTATGTGGGATTATTCCTCTAAACACTATTCATTTTACTACTATTATACCCCTCCTTAGGTATATTACATTCCATCCCCTTGACATGTTTTATCTTTTAAAAATGCAAAATATTACATATAAAAAATATGTAGAAGATCATTTAGAAATGTACATGTGTCTTTTTCCACTTCCACTTCTTGTGCATATGATGAGATATGAACATGTACATCAACAGGGTGAACATGAGCACTATAACCAAAGATTGAAGTGCAATTTAAAGCATGGTGATAAACATACCAAATTGAGAATGAGGGAGCACAAAATAGGATTCTTAATGAGCCAACTAAGGATACATTCCATCCCCCTTAGCATTATTATTTACACACATTATGTTTGGAGAGGCATTTGAATTTGAGGCATTGAATTTTTAAGTCTCACCTTAGATACTTATGTTATTTATATGTAAGATTTAGTGAAGAGATCACCAACTGAATCAATTCCCACCAAGTGATGAAAATCAATATACCATGTGTTATAAGTATCCTCAAAATATAGCCATATAGTAATTTCTACTTCAGATTCCTTAATAAGTGGAAATAAATCCCCGTGTTAGTCTCTATAGTTAGTCTCCCAATGGAGCCATGTAAATATTTCCTCATCATATTGTGTCATGATATGTGAGTAAATCTCAATTCAATCAAAACCAAGAAGCATATCATATGTGAGTTTGTTGACTTTCTATAAAATATTAGCTAAAGTGGAACATACATTCTTCATTATAGCAAGTGAAGAATTACGTGACATCTTCATTTTTATTTTTATTGTTTTTTACAAATATTAGTTAGTAAAACTACAATAAATTTTAAAATATTATACAAAATTAAAAACTTCAAGTTTTTCTAGAAATCTGACACTAAGACACATTAAACCCATAAATATTTTGGTGTGATTATTAATAGTTGGAGAGTTGTATATAAAAAAACATTTACATTTTTTACAAATAATAGTTAGTAAAACTTTGATAACTTACACAATACTTAATGAAATTTAAAAATTTAACCTATTCTAGTAAGATGTAGATAAATCTCACAAAACCCAAAAATTCTTTGGCTCAATTCATTACTGTTTGAGAGTAGTTTGAAGAACGGTTGGATTTGTTGAGGACTAAAAACATAAATCTACACTTGAAACTAAAATTAAATGGCAAATCTAGTTGACTTCATAATACCAAAAAAACTACACTTTTACAATTATAATCTCTCACTCTATCCACTTTCTATTCACCAAGAACCTATTAAGGCAAGGTGAGAGCATACAGTGAACAAAACTCTTACTTGCACAACCTCTTACAAAAAAATAATAATACAAAAATGGACCTGAAAAGATATCTAATACCAAATGTTAAGAAACTCTGGACTTATAAATATAATAACTACATATATTATAACATAAATTATAATATTCCTTTTTAGTGGTAAGAAATAAGTCCAAAATCACTTGCCACTTCAAGGGGGTTACCTCCTTGTTAGAGCAATGCTCTAATTGAATTATATTTACTTGGATGTATTAAAATGACCTATGTCCCTCTATTTATACTATTCTAATATATCCCACTCTTCCCTTCTATGCATGTAAGATAATTTTTCTAATTCATTACTATTTATATTTCACTATTC
This sequence comes from Torreya grandis, assembly GCA_037957365.1. Lineage (NCBI taxonomy): Eukaryota > Viridiplantae > Streptophyta > Pinopsida > Cupressales > Taxaceae > Torreya > Torreya grandis. The sequence goes on along the minus strand of JARHVA010001907.1, from coordinate 2,322,520 downwards.
TACTCCCAATATATAATATATACCCCTACCTAGGTATATTACACCTCAAGTGCTTGACTTGAGTGATGAATTCCTCAATACTATGATTGTTATCTAGACTAAGGGTAGTGATCTCATTTTCTAGTTTGCATGCCTTCAACTTATTGTGCTTTCCAAAAAAATTCTCAAAGGTAATTTAAACTTTATAAGGTTCCATGATGCCCTGAAAATGAAAAATCAATTCAAGGGATATTGACTGGCCAAGGATGCTTCTAGCTTCAGCTATATATTTTTTTCATTTTTTTCATTTTAGAAGGTCAAAAGGTACATGTTATTCATATATTAATATTTAATAAAGGCCCTTGATAAAAATTGCATCTATAATGTATCCTATCCAATTAAGTTAGTTGGAACTTATGAGGGCTATCATTTTTTCTGCCAGTGCAAGAACAATTTTTATATGCAAAAAAATTATAGTAAAATGTTTCTATAAATACACATTAAAATGATCATCTCGAATAAAAATTCAAAATGGTTCAATCAACCAATGGGAAAATTAGATTCCAAAAAAAAAAAAATTCAAGACTATAGATGAAAAAAATTCAAAAAAAATACACATTAAAATGATCATCTCGATGAAAAAATCACAATGGTGTAGTATCCCTATGGGTCACAATATATATATATATATATATATAGAGAGAGAGAGAGAGAGAGAGAGAGGAAACTAATATATTGAGTGATCTTGAATTTTTATTCACCATTTGCCTAAACTTCCTTAGCTATTGTTCCCTAGTCTAGTTACAGTTACACTGGTTCTTATGGAGCCCTACCAGCTCTTGTTTTAATGTATATTTATATATATGGTCAATCCAATGAAGGAGGGAGGGAACCAGAGAGGGTAGGGCTCTATAAGAACTAGTGAGGCTACAACTAGACTAAGGAACAACAACTAAGCAACTTAAGGCAATGGTGAATAAAACTTATATATACACATGGCCGAGTTATTATCAAACCCTATGTTGTACTGAGCATTGTCTACATAGCCCAAATTATAGGGACATCAAGTCATTGTGTTTATCCCTTTATGGAATAATCATAAATGGGTCAAGCATGGTATATATATATATATATATATATATATATATATATATATATATATATATATATATATATATATATATATATATATATATAATTCTGTTCACCTAGGCCCTCTTCTTGGTCAAGCAAGCAATCTAGATATGATATGTATATACTTCAGATAAATATAGATATTGAGCTTGTTTTAGTGTGATTTTTTTATTATTCTAGTACCCAAATAGCAAGTGCTAGATGTAAAATGCCTTAGGGAACCTTTTTAAGTAGAATACTCCCAATTTTGAATTTAAAAAACCTATCCACACTCCAATAGACTCAAACAAGGTTTAAACAATCATAAAATGAGACCCAAAAAATGTGCATCAAAAATAATCTTGAAACAAAGAGTGGATAATAATGGCATAATTAGACAATAGATAAGTATGTTAATGTCTAATTGGGTGCTCTTATCCAAAAACATGAAAACTATAGAATTAAAGTAAAATCCAAAGTAGGGATCCCTTTGACTAAGACAAGGACTAACATGGAAGACTGATACTCTAATAAAATAGTGAATTCAATGTGAAATAGTAGTAAAAAATACATAGGACTAGGACAACATGCATGAATAATATTTTAATTCAACTTTAATATCTTCTAAATACAAAATCCATAAAAGAGATAATACTAGTGTCTACTTGATCAAATTCAAGTGTATGAATTCCCCACACCTTGCCCCCTACTATATATAAGTTTTATTCACCATTTGCCTCAACTTCTTAGCTATTTTTGCCTAGTCGAATTTCAGCCTCACTAGTTCTTGTGGAGCCCTACCCATTCTGGTTCCCTCCCTCCTTCATTGGATTAACCATGTGTGTGTGTGTGTGTGGCTTTATGTATACACACACACATTAGAATAAGAGTGGGTAGGGATCCATAAGAACCACCAAGGCTAGAATTAGACTAGGGAACAAAAACTAAGGAAGTCTAAGAAAATGGTGAATAAAAATTCAAGATCATTCAATATATTATTTTCCTCTATAAAAAAATTACTTTTTTGTCTATTCTAACAATCATTAACTCCAAAATATTTTTGTGAATAGGACAACAAGGTTTAGGCATATCTTTCCAAGAGGCAATATGTTACTTCATATTGGTCAAGTGTTTATAGTGATAACTCGGAAATGAATAATATTAATCCCATCAGATGTTTAGAAGATTCATGAAATACATAGTAAAGAGAGTGCATTCAATGGTAGTCAAACAATACTATATAGTGAAAGATTTAGATTATAGGTTTTGAAAATTTTGCTTCTACCCTTATCAAACTTTGGTAATGCTTCTAAAAAGCATCAAACTTTCTCCCTTGATCTAATAGCTTTCAGACTCCAACCCTCATTCCAATAGGTCTTAAGATTTGCTCCTATCTTAGATATCCCATGGGCCTAAAAAATATCTTGATAGAGATATGAAAGACTATTTTAATATTTGATACAATTGTTTAATGAATGTAATTTCCATTGAGGTTGAGAATATCTTGGTCTATAATCCTCTTAACTCTTTGGTCATATGATTCCAACAGCTCTTCGACATACAAATGCTTTCTTATCTACCATATATGTTTTTATTTTTAATTTAGGGATAGTTATGGTGTTGAAGGGAAGATTAATGGTTAATCATAAATAAGGATAACCTCCTTTCCTCGACCCTCTCTTCATATTTCTCTAAGCATAAGATTAATTGTGGATGGATTTGTTAATTGATTTGTAAGATAATCCATCATAACTATTTGGGTTAGTTGTTTAGAAGATAATGTTTTTTTTTAGATCTTTGTAAGATAATACATCATAACTATTTGGGTTAGTCATTTATCAAATAATTTTATTTTTATTACAAGTTTTATATCTCATATTCCATTGGTATGAATGCAATCTTAAATCATATATTAATGTAACCATTGAAGAGATATATATTGGAGTTTGGTGAGACTTTTATGTGTGTGAACATATTATAGATTTTTTATTTTTGATCTTTCCCTTATCAAACTCTGAGAAGGATTCCAACTATCTACAGACTTTTACCCTTGTTCTAATAGTTGTTAGACTCTAACCCTCACTCCAATAGGTCTCAATATTTTCTCATGTCTTTAATAGTCCATGGTCCTGGTCAATATCTTGATAGATACATGTGATTCTTCTATAATCCTAGAGTCATTTGTAATTTTTTCACCATTTTTGGAATCACATTGACTAAGAGGAAAATGGGGTGAATTAGTCTTCAAAAACTTTCAATCAATTACATCCACTCATCTATTAACTATGAAAGTAACACAGTGATCTAATAATGTATTAAGAACCAATCATATGAGCATGAAACAAGATAACACATCACATATGTGTGAAACCCTCATGGGGGATAAAACCCAATAAAATAAATATTAGACAAACTATCCTATAAGACAATTTATCAAATTTATTTGAGCATCAACCCAACATGGAGCACCAACCCTAGATTTATCAAGCACCTACTTGACTTTAGCAAACACCTACTTGCTAGGAGGATACAACCCCCTATGATTAAGAATGAACTTAGTCAAAGGAAACTTTTAAATAAATAGCCTACAATATAGCTTCAATTCCCTCTTGAAAAATAACTAACTCAATCAAGACCAATTCCACAAGCTCTAACCTAAAAAGAAGCTTCAACTCCCTCTTTGACCAAGCGCCAACTTAGCCAATCAACCTTCTTTCTTCCACTCAAATCTTTGTCTAATATATCTACTTACAAACATTAAAAACACATATCTAATGAAACTCTTATAGCCTCTGAATAGGCAATGATCACTTATTCAACTCTGCTCCACTTGATCTTTCTCAATATTGCCTCTAACCTTCTTCGCTCAACTAGCCCTCTTCAAGACTGAATAGGTCATGTGTTCTTGATATTCAACTATAGAACACCTATATGATCTTCATGATATGATTCTCCTCTCTCTCTTTAAGTTTTAAAATATTTTACCCAACCTCAACAAGCTCATTTATTTATCAATCTATTCACTTACTCTAAGCTTATTCAAATAGGCCTAAAATGCCTTGTATATATACTTATTTCTTGTTCATATATCACTTGGTCAGCCACACATCCTTAACCCTATAGTTAAGCCATATAATATATCTTACAACATATTATAAACATTATTAAAATGATTTTTGAGTCACTTTTGGTCTATCATGACTCAATTAGGCCTCATTTCACTTATAGGTTTCATGGAGACCTAATTGCATTAGGTATATCTTCTTGGGGTCAAATCTTGATATTCTTGGGCCCAGATGGCTTTCTCCAACAAATAAAAACCATTAAATCACTTATCATAATACTTATACTAACCTCATCCATGCTTTTTTAAACCTATATATTTCATTTATACCATGAAATATCTTTTAGGATAAACTGTCCTATTAGGCATGTGTACACCAGAAGTCTGTCTTTCAATACTAAAGCTCAAACACACTTAAGTCACTCAAATATGATCAACCAAGTACATAGATAGAGTCTACATGACCTTAGAGTCATTTATTATTAGTTGATTCATAATTGGGTATACTTATCTTTATCAACATTAACAAGGAGAGTTACCCTGGACCTGTACCTTCTACTTCATTTAAATGTCAACTCGAGGATGGAGACTTGATAAGATGACATCACTATATGTGCACACTCAATATTATAATTTGACATTATGCTAATTATTATCTAATATGTTGAATTCATGAAATAAATGAAATTTTGTAAATAAAACATAAATATAATACTTTGAAATAATTTTTTATACATTGGAAGCTTCCTTAAATAAATCTAAGCAAGAAAGTAAACCACACAATTCATAAATAAAACACACAATGAATAAAGAAATCAAATAACATGCTTAGCTATTAAAATGGGTTGGATTGTTGCTACATCTTCCAAAGGGGGGCCTTCCTCCTTTCGACTCCAGCTTCAATCCTTCCTCTCATAACACTAGATTAAACTCAAAAATACTTGTTCATATTAATCAAAAATATAGCAATGAATTGTTACAGGAAATTACAATAATAGTTATTTAACAAATTATACTTCTGATAATCTCTAATCAACATCTACTATATCTCAACTTTTCTGCTACATATATAAACACCATAGAGTATATTTTTTTATAAAAAATAATATATTCTAATCTAAGATACATTTGACTTAGGATAACCGAAATTGGCTCTTTTTGCTAAAGACATCTTCATATGAATTCTACAACATTGTTGTAGGACAAACAAAATTATTTAATCCTTAAACAACATCCTTATTGGCCTCCATGGATGTTATGGTTGTTTTTATTATTTTGTTAAAATAGGAATCAAAATCTATTCATTTGTGACTTTGGTCATGCAGTGGCTATAGGATAGTCTGTGTAATGAGATTCCTTTATTGTAGGACATTCTGCACTATATACCTATTTATCCAAAACATCCTTAAAACACATAATATAAAAATCATCCTAAATAAATATATATTTATCATATATTTAATTCCATTACATAATTCTAACTATTAAAAGAGTATATAAACATAATGCTATTTTTAAGATTATGGCTATATGCAGAAGGAAACTTATAGGAAAGTATTCAAAAGCATGGTTAACAAGCAAGATGAGTACAATACATGAGGAAAATAATATAAAATCTCTAAGGATCATCATTCATTACCAAATTCATTAGATACTTTCACTTAGAGAATAAGACTTCAAAATCAACTCATCACAACACTCACTTAGAATTGTTAAAATACTCAAAATATAGTCATGGTGACTTAGACCTCTAACACCTATGTAGATACTTTCCATGACTTATGATGCATTTATATGGTACTATGAGATCTCCATACCATCATAAAATATAAATATCATATGTTCTAATTTAAAATATTGGTCTTGTATACCAATTTCTTGACCTCATGTTTCATAGTCTTATCTGAACCAAACTAGTCATTTTTTGAGTAACTATTTCACCACACACATGACCTCAAAATATTATTTAAAGAATGATCATGACTTAAAATTATTTAAAAAAATATCCATGCACTTTTTTTCATCATTCTATCATGAAAACACACTCCAATTTGTCTTCTCCCTGCTGCCTCAATTTTACACTGTTTACACCATTAGATATGTTTGTGACTGGCTAACTTGGATGACTAGTTTAGCATATTTTAAGGATGAAACCTATCAAAAAACCATCATGGTAATGAGTTATGAGTCTCTATCTTATTTTTCCATTCATTTTATTTTCTTAACTAATGAAACTTTTGATTGTTTTGCAAATTCTTCATAAACACACCTATATCTATGCATTTTCTCTCTCATCTGACTAACCACCACCACCTAGAGGAACCTGATAGAGTTGACTACATGATCTAATAGTTTTTATAGTAATTTTAGACCATTATGGATTGGTTTGAATAATATATTCCATGTTGGGTACTTATTAGGGTTTTAGAAAGGTTTAATATAGGTTTTGGTGTTAACGATTATTCATAAGGGATTACCCATTAAATCCAAAACCAATACCTATATTTATTACCTATGACCCTTACCCATCTTTCCTTAATATCTCAAGTTCCCATGCAAAGGTTACGCATGCTAATAAACACTTAAAAGTCCTTCTCAGGTTTGCATGCCTTCATTCTATGCATTTAAGAGACCCCAAAACCACTTTCCATGCCTTTTTTGATGTAGACGTATGGGGGAGAAGTCTAAAAAACATCATTATCTTTTACACAAGTTAATTGGTCACATTCACTTTCTTGATTGGTCTTTAAGGTTTCATCTCTAGTCCAATCTTTCACTTGGACTTTAGGCTTAATAGCCTCTTACAATTGTGCCTATGTCTTATATACTTTAGAGACACTTATTTGGTGTCTTTATATAATTATTAATAGTAATCACATTCACTCTTACCTCATATCTTAACACTGGTCTCCCTTTAGCAATGAACTCTTCCTCTCATTCTCCACTAGGCACACCTCTTAGGTCTAAAGGACCAATATTTGATTTAAGTTTCAACAGCTCAATATTTTAGCATGGATAGTCATATAATTCCATATCACACTTGTTATGCACCCTTTCAAACATTCAAGCACACTTCAACACTCATTCCCATCTTCCAAGCTCTCAATGGCCTTATGAGGCTTGTAGCCTTTTTTTTGAGATTTTCAATTGGTTTACCAAATATATGCACTCTTTTTAAGAATTAATCACTTTTATAGAAACCCTATATCCCCCTTTAGGTTTGTGTAAATTTTCATGACCTAAATCCTTTTCTATTTAACACTTACTTTAGAAATTACCCCTCTTTTAGGCATAATTAGCCCTAGTTACAACACAGCTACCTAAATCTATACCTAGGAGGTTCATAAAGTTATGAAACAAATATAATATCTTATTTCACCTTTAATTTGACAAAATTACAAATTTTCATCAATTTTTGATGGTGGAAACTCTTTTTATAAGCAAACCCCTAATCTAGGGTTTTCTTGACCCTACATAGGCCTGAGAGGCTATTTAATTCCATATCTTAAGTTATAATACGTTTAAATGAAACCAAAACCTAGGTTATGTATGTATTGACCTATTCCAAATTCCCAAATAGGTTCTATGTATTTTTAAACTCTCTAAAAGATTAGAAATCATAAAACACAATAGATGGTGTGTTTTTTTGGTTGATTGTGCACAGTTTCAACAATCTTTACACCTTCTAATGCATTATATACCCTACCTAGACCATATTAGAGAATCACCCACATATCTTCATGATATTAATTTCAAATTTACATTTAAATCCACTTTCCAATGATCATTTACACTTCCTGTGTACTCTGCCTGTGTAAATAGTGCTTTGACTGTATATAATTATGTCAAGAATTAAGGGGTCTCTATCTAACTAGTAATTCTCAAACATACTTATAGGATTTTTTTAATGTCTACACACCTTCAAAATATAAATTCATTTTCAAATCAAATATCACCACTCCACCTTTAACTCTTACTTTGTTTCTTGACATTGAACATGTAAACAGAGTCTTTTGATTATAAAACAGGGGTATGGTTGTGACAATTAAAACCATTACTTTCTTATGCATGTATAATAGTTCCATTACTCATTTGTAATTAAAAACAAACATAATTAAATCAATCTATTTAATTACCAACCATTGACTCATTCTATTGAGGGGTCTGCAGGGTGCTTAGCACATTCAAATAATGTTTCCCAATGGATATTATTATTGTATCCACTTAAAAAAATAGTTAAACCTACTTCCTTTTACTATAACTTATAATCCTCCCAAATCTACACACACAGATAGAGTCTAGCATATGTATATAGTCTTAAGGCTCACATGAAATAATATGAATATACAAATAACAATCCATACCATCTTGAATGGGAAACAATACAGTGACCACTTATCTTTATTCATTGAAGCAACATTCACAAAAAATAGTCCATCAATGGATTTGATCATCTTTCTTGAGGGATATTTTTTAGTTTCTCATTCTCAATTATCTTCCCTCTCTTTGGAGATCACTCTCTCTCCCTACTCTCTCCTTTCCCCAAAACTGACATACCACCCTTTTCATTCAACCAACTCCACATTGGTTATTTTGTTTATTTCAATACAAGACTTATTTTCTTATCAACCCAATGTATGGGTGAGGGATAAATAACTAATGCATGACCTCTATCTTGATAAATTAAACCTATATGAGTTACAACACCCTTTGCATGACTTCTCAGCCCCATTAAACCAAGTTTTCCTCATCTCATCAACTTAGACCATGTTCAAGGTCATTCTAGACTTGGTTATCTATTTGAATTTTCAAATTCTTAGTTTTGGAGGGAAAAATCCTATAATTCATATAATACACATTGATAACTCCAAGTGGACTCCAAGTACATAATGGACCTAATAAGGTCCCTCACACACATTGACATCAAACTTTGACCAAATTTGACCTTATATTGACAACAACCCAAAAATGAGGTGTTCCCACTATTGTATACTCTTATTTGTTGCATCTTCCACCTATTATAAGTCACTTTGAACCTCATCATACTCAACTACAACCAAATAGTTCTTATTCCTTGTCCTCATGCTTGTTTTATGACTTGTTTCCTCATTGTTTTCACTTGATTCTTTCTTTTTAAGTGATTTTTGCTCCTTGTTCATACTATCATATTCTTCCTTAGGCTCTAATAGCTTCTTTGGCATGTCAACCTCTATATGTTCCTCATTTATCCTCTCTTTTGTTGCCTCTCCTTCAAACTTCTTTACATCTTGATGCCTTTTCCTATGACCTTGCTCATTGTGCAAGAGAAACTTATTGTTCTTTTCATGCTCATCATAGTGCAATATTATTTAGCACCCTTTTGACTTTCCATGCCAATTTTTATCAAATTTAACTCATCTTTAGCTTGCCCAATTGAATAACTCAACTTGTTTGCTTGTTCATACTCCATTTGCTTACTTGTTTATGGACTTATTTGCATAACTTCTTGTTATTTTATATGTTTATTCTTATATATCCTCTTATTGATCTTTTCTTGATGTACGTTATCTTCTTTCAGCCCCTTGGATGGATTAAATATCTCCTCCAACATCTCCAACTCTTCTTGAAACTTGAGCGCATCTATCTCTACAAAACCCTCATCAAACCTTGGTCCACATTGCTTTTAATCCTCTTGGGAAACTTGTTCCTTGTCTTCTCCTTAGACTCCCTCATTTTTTAGATTCACATCAACCTCCTCATGCTGCATTCCATACTTCTCAATCACTCTTTGAGGTTATTCATCCTCATCTTGCCTTGCTACACACTCATTCATCAATGTCATTATTTCTATATACAAAATGTCTTCACCATTGGATTAAACTTCAAATGAATCATCATAAACAACATTTGAAAACAAAATTTGAGAATAATCATCTTCTATGCATTCATATTCTTGATTGCATGGTTGTACCTTCATCTCATTTTCTTAGTTTGCTTGCACTATGTCTTTTGTTTCCTTTGTAAGCTTGTCATCTTCCTCAATCTTCATACTTTCTTGGGATTCACTTACAATGTGATCCTCTTGTACTCTTTTCATGCTCTTTGCCACCCATTTTATACCTTGTACCTTTTTTTTTGCCACTTTCTTCCGTTTTCTTCTCCTTCATGCCTCATGCCTTGGTCATCTATCATTCCATCTTGGTGTTCTTTGCCTTTTAATCTTTGTTTCCATCTTTATGCTTGTTTTCCACCTATAATTTTCTCTTGATTGACCTCTTGTTTGAGGTTTACCCATTCCTTCTCATCACCTATTTTTTTAATCCATTTAGGCCACATGTATCCATGCCCTTGTTCTCTTTTTTAAGGCTTTCATTTGTCCTTCTTTCTCCCAATCTGCATGTTAGCCTTTTCTTCTTTATATATGAAATCAAAATCAACATTTAGGCATTCATTTACCTCCAAAAATCATTATTTTAAGCTTAGTTTTTCATTAATGTCTTCATGTCTAACCTTCATGTCTTCTTTGCATGTTTCTTCTCTTGTTTTAGGTGCTAGACTTGTCAATGCATCATGGTATTCCTCTTTCTATTTATTTTCATCATGTGGAATATCTTCAATCTTCATCACCATGTCTTCTTTAATATTTCCTATTTCTTTTTCATTATGTTTCCACTTGATGGGTGGTGTTCTTGACCCACCTTTCACCAACTTTGAGGCCTTGTGGTTGGCCTTCATCAATTCTTTCTTCATACCTGCATACACAAACTTGAAAGCAATGTTAGAATATAAAATAAGAGACCCTATAGTCTCCTTGAATGTCTTTAGTGTATACACTCTCCATCTCTTCTTCTTATCTTCATTATCATGTGCTCTTCTTGGCACTTATATCTTCTTCTTGTTGACTTCAATTACAACCCTCTTCTCTATCTCTTTGTCTTTTTTCTCACTTGGAAACATATCATCTATCATGCCTCTTTGGGTTGTCCTCTCTTTCTTCTTCTCATCTCTCAAGACACTCTTCTTGGGCCTTATTTCTTTCACAAGTGAATCTAGTGGCCACTTCACCATTATTCTCACATTCTATCCAATCCATTGGATTTCTTGTCTTTTCATGATCTTCACCATGAGCTCTATCCTCTCTATACTTTGCCTCAATTCTCTTCTCATGTCTTCTACTTAACTTTCTACACCTATCTTCTATTTTCTTCTTTGATTTCTATGCCTATCTAGACCTTCCTCTTAGAAATTTTATCAATATTGCCTCTTATATATCTATTGGTCCTTTCCTCTTTTTTTATCCCTCTATCTTGACTCTCTTTTGGAGTCTTCTTTCTTATGTCTTCTCTCTTGGAGCTTCAAAGCTCTCTTTTCAACCTATCTTTTCTAGTATTTTCTTGACTATCTTCTAGTCCTCTCTCATAAGACTTTGGGGTTTTATCTCTCTCCTAAATATGATATACCTCTATACTAACCTTAATATATCAGACTTGCAACATACTCTTCTCCCTCAATACCCTACAAGTGTCATATCAAGCATTCCTCATAGCATGCTTTGTCAATTTCAAATAGACAAGTTTCAAAGAACTCAAACCAAACTTACCTTAATATGATACAAAATGATGCATAGTTATGGGGGAGGAGTCTACAAAACATCATTATCTTGACCAAAACTTAACTGGTCACATTCACTTACTTGATTGGTCTCCAAGGTTCCATCTCTAGTCCAATCTTTCACATGAACTTTGGGCTTAATATCCTCTTACAATTGTGCCTATGTCTTATACACTTCATAGACACTTCTTTGGCATCTTTATATTATTGTAAATACCAATCACATTCATTCTTACCTCATCTCTTAACATTGGTCTCCCTTTAGCAATCAACTCTTCCTCTCATTGTCCACTAGGCACACCTCTTAGGTCTAAAGGACCAATCTTTGATTTAGGTTCAAAATCTCAATATTTTTACATATATAATCTTATAATTACATATCACACCTGGGATGGACCCTTTCAAACATTCAAACGCACTTCAACACTCATTCCCATCTTCTAAGCTCTCAATGGCCTTATGAGGCTTATAGCCTTTTTTGAGGTTTTCACTTGGTTTACCAAATATAGGCACTCTTTTAAATAAGTAATAACCTTTATATACACCTCATATCCCCATTGAGGTGTGTGTAAATTTTCATGACCTTAATCCTTTTCTAGCTAACACTTTAGAAATTACCCCTCTTTTAGGCCTAATTAGCCCTAGTTGTAACACAACTACTTAAATCCATACCTAAGAGGTGTGTAAAATTATGAAAATAATATAATATATTATTTCACCTTTAATTTGAAAACATTACAAATTTTCATCAATTTTTTTATGGTGGAAATTCTTTTTATAATCAAAACCCTAATCTAGGGTTTTATTGACCCTATATAGGCTCGAGAGGCTATTTAATTCCATATCTTAAGTTATAATACGTTTCAAAGGAAAAAAACCCAATTTAGGTCTATTTTACCATATTAAAACTTCTCAAATAGGCTTTAGGTCTTTTTCAACTCTCTAAATTCTTAGGAATCATAAAACACAGTAGACTGTGTTCTCTTTTGGTTGACTGTGCATAATTTCAAAAATATTTACACCTTATAATGCATTGTATACCCTACCTAGACCATCCTTGAGATTCACCCTCATATATTAATTATATTACTTACCCACTTCAATGTCAATCCACTTTCTAATGATCATTTTTACTTCCTTTGTACTCTATCTGTGTAAAAATGCTTTAACTATATATAATTATCAAGAATTAAGGGGTTTCTATCTAACTAGTAAGTCTTAAACATACTTATAGGATTTTTTTGATGTATACACACCTTCAACATATCAATTTTTTTTAAAACAACTATCATGACTCCACATTTAACTCTTCTTTTATTTCTTGACATTGAACATACAAACAAAGTCTTTTGATTATAAAATAGGGGTATAGTTATGACAAGTAAAACCATTACTTTCTTGTGCATGTATACTAGTTCTATTACTCATTTTGAATTCAAAACTACCATAATAAAATCAATATATTTACTTCCCAACCATTGACTCATTCTATTGAGGGATCATGTCCTAATAACCAAACACTTTGCCTTCCTTTGAGTTTCTTTTATTTTGACATGCTTCTTCAACTATTAAGGGGTCTACAGGGTGTTTTCAAATTCAAATAACATTTCTGAATGGATATTCTTATTTTGTCCACTTAAAAAAATTATTCAAACCTACTTCCTTTGACTGTAACTTACAATCCTCCCAAATCTGTGCACATAAATAGAGTCTAGCATATGTATATAAGCTTAAGGCTCACATGAAACAATATGAATATAAAAATAACAATCCATACCATCTTGAATGGGAAATAATATAGTGACCACTTATCTTTATTCATTCAAGTAACATTCATACAAAATAGTCCAATAATGGACTTGATCATCTTTCTTGAGGGTTCTTGAACATTTTCTCATTCTCATTTTTCCTCCCTCTCTTTGGAGATCAATATCTCTCCCTACTCTCTCCTCTCCCCAAAACTAACATACCACCCTTTTTATTCAACCAACTCCAAGTTGGTTATTTTGGTTAGTTACAATACAAGACTTCTTTTCTTGTCAACCTAGTGTATGGGTGAGGGCTACATAACTAATGCATGGCCTCTATCTTGATAAATTTAACTTATATGAGTTCCAATACCCTTTACATGACTTATTGGCCCCATTAAACAAAGTTTTCCTCATCTCATCAACTTAGACCATGTTCAATGTCATTCTAGACTCGGCTACCTATTTGAATTTTTAAATTCCTAGTTTTGGAGGGAAAACTCCTATAAGCCATACAACACACATTTATAACTCCAAATGGACTCTAAAGACATAAATGGACCTATGAAGGTCCCTCACACACATTTACATCAAACTTTGACCAAATTTGAACTACTATTGATAACAACCCAAAAATGAGGTTTCTTAGATTAATCCTCCTGCATCACTTTTCCTATAAACCATGACCTCATACTCTGTGAACATTATTTAAAACATATCTTACCTCTATCCATGCTCACATATGCATGATTTACTTAAAATATGATATTCATACCTCATTAGGCCAGGTAGGGTCTAGGAGTGGTCTAGGTGCAGACTTGGTCTAAAGGTCCCTATAGGCTCACCCTGAGACTCTCATGGATGCTTATACACCTTACTCACATGCTCAAAAAATTCCATATAATCTCTCACATGCCTAATTTTATTCACCTCATCGTGTCACCATCTCATACCTTCACCATGCCATGACTAGGCTCAAGCTTGCAATGCACTTGACACCTTTACATGTTTATTCCATGTCATGACCTCAACAAAACATCAAAAAAGTAAGATGTGATAACATAATCATATCACTACGCCAATATCCTTCTAATGACAACAATATTCCATAGCCTTATATAGACCTAAAACCATATAACCAAGCTTCATATGACTTGACATCTATCTTCCATGCACCTGAACACCTTTGACATCATTCTTGACATCAACATTGACTTTTACACAACCATTATACATTAGTTACCTTAAAATTATCTCTTTCCTTCAAATTCTCATGGCTACACTCTTCCCAATGCATCTTCTCTCATCACACACTACTAACTAGGCTTAGTCACCTTTGACATCATCATGATGTCAACTAAGAACATACTCTTAATAGGTTACTCATATCCATATTACTCACTCACTAATAAACACTCTCTTTATGCCACTAACATGCTCAAGTACTTGACCAAATAGACCTTTGACATCAATGACCATTATGCCTTTACATGTACCCTTTTGACATAAATGAAAACAACATGCCAACAAACTCCCCCTTTATCATTGATGGAAAACACACTACAATCTAAAATCACTTCAAAATGGTACTTTTCCCACATGCTCATTCTCCCCCTTTTGATGTTAATTACAAAGAGACACGTATAAATTTCTTCCTAATGATGTAACTTCTTGGATCACACCTCTTGAAACAAACAAGATCTTCAACATTTCTTAAGTCTATAAAGCAATCTAAAATCTCTCCCTTATTGAGCTCTTTCTCCCTTTTGGTAATAGTATCATAGAGTCTATGAGGAAACATACAATCATACTCCCCCTAACTCTATTTAAACCTTATTCTAATGAATTAAGATACACAAGAACACTCACCTTGTCCTTGATATGACTGATATAGATCAATCTCTTGAACACTCACTAGGCCATCACATATGTTCTTATCTGACATAGATCTTCAAATGGACTCAAATACATAAGATCACTCACTTTCCTTTATGCACCTTGATGCCATAGAGATGGATAACATCCATCATCATTTCCCTCTTCCATCTTCACAAACATCCATAATGCTCTCAGTCTTATCTACATTCTTCAACTTGTCTTCATGTTTTTGTATACCTTCTTTGACATATACCATTTACTTCTCTACTCTTGAATTTAATGAATCATCTGATTAGCTCCCCTTTTGTCTTCATAACTTTTTTTCATCATATGAGTCATTAGGACTCATATACCATTTCGATCATCTTGATACCAATACCACTTCTAAACATAAATTGAGTTATCAACTATTAGAAACACATAATAACGTTTTTCTTATCTCTCATATACCATTCATCTACACAATCTTTCATCATGCTTCCAGCTTTGTTAAAAACATTCAAATTGTCTCTATGACAATATTGGTCTATTAGACCAATCCATATTCCATATGTCTCTAGACACAATCCTCTGCTTAGACTTGTATTCCATACCATGACTCTTCATGAACTGAACTCTAGAATCAATGCTCATACAAACCAAAACTCCTTTCACTTTGTCATATACATACAAGCTATAAATAAAATAACTTATACCTTGTAACACAAACAACCTATAATCCTCTCAAGATGAATCCTTATTTGACTAAAGCTTCATGCTTATACTAATATAAAAGTGTCTCCATGAAGCCTAATGGAGTCACCCTTTTCCATCTCAAAACTCCATGAACTCAATAAATTCCTAGATCTCCAAACCACTCTGCTTAGCTATCTTGCAATCATGAGACTAATAGTCCCTCCTTAGAATTTACTTTGGCTTGACTGAGACATTTGACTCATCTACCTTGTCATCCTTCTTCTTTTATTTGACTACCTTGTTAATACATGTAGATAACAAGTGTTCTTGACATTCCTTCACTTATGATCCTTGCTCTATCTTATCAAATAGTGCATCTTGACTCTTGGGATCAATATGATCATTCTTGACTTTATTTGGCTTCCATACCAATGTTTGACCCTTTTCATGCACTCTAAGAGCTCCATATACCTTGTTAAGTCTTGAGGGCCTTATAACTCCATTCAGATAGAATATTGTAATGTGTCCCATATTATAACAACTTTAACAAACAACATTTTTGTACATACCTTTTGACTGATCACTCATTCTCCCATGTTACCATGAAAACTAATTCCTTGAGACCGTTCTATAATCACTTTCTCTATGACCAAAGTTATGACAAGAAAATTAATAACCATTGAAATAATTGAAATGCCTTATTGCATTGGGTTGCCTAATTATTTTCTTTATGTTGGTATTCTTTATTTGTTGATTATTATAAGTCTCAAATTTGAGAGTTTCTACATAGGTATTTGAGGTCTAATTCTCCTTATTCTTCTATTGGTCTTATTTGAACTCAGGACCTATCTTGTCATGTGGAGACCTTTAACTACTCAAAATATCACCAAGAACTTTAGTAATCTTTCCAAATCTTTGATGTGTCTTCAACTTGACTATTACCTGATCCAATTCTACCTTCAAGGACTCCATTTCTATTCCAAACTTGATGCATTCTTCCACTTTGGTCTTAAGATTTGTAGTGATAATTTCAATCTAATTTTACAACTTCTTGATGATCTCCTTATGTTCATTAGTGTTGATGCTTAGTATATCCTAAAAGAGATTGATTTT
Organism: Torreya grandis; assembly: GCA_037957365.1. Lineage (NCBI taxonomy): Eukaryota > Viridiplantae > Streptophyta > Pinopsida > Cupressales > Taxaceae > Torreya > Torreya grandis. Next base: position 2,305,360 of record JARHVA010001907.1, on the reverse strand, counting down.
ATCCTCATAACTCTTAACTAATGATCTTATTTTCTGATTCTTCCTTCTTTGGAACTTTAACTCCTCTAGAGCACTCACTAATTCTACCTCAAGGTTCACTTCAGCCTCTTCTTCACCTGATTCTTCATCATCCATAAGGATTTTACCTTTTGATTAACCCTCATTATCTATTTTTATAGACATGAATAAGGTTTCATTGGTATCATGATCATTACAGTCATCATCACTATTAGATGTACTAGTGTCACTTACATCATATGAGCTACTATATTCTTTGGTATACAAACTTCTCTTGTTCTTTAAACTTTTTGAAACCCTTTTTTCTCTTGTCAAGATTATATATCTTATTATCATCATCATGATGTTCATCATGTTATTCATTATGCTTAGTCTTAAACTTGTTAGGACATTTAGAGGCAAAGTGACCAATCTTACCATAGTTAAAGCATTTGAAGGGAAATTTACCCTTATACTTACATAAACCTCTCCCTAGTTTTTTGAAAAACATGGCTTCTATCTTAGTATCATCAATGTCTATTTCATCATCCTTAGCCTTCTTACCTTGTGACTTATTATCAACTTTGAATGTAGCTTCCTTCTTGGAGGGTCTTCCATCACTTATTCTCATTTCATAGGCAATCAAGATGCCATGAATTTCATCCATTCGTAGTATGTTAAGATCTTTGATCTCTTCTACTATAGACACTTTTGAATAAAACTTATAAGTCATAGATATTAGTACCTTTTGTACTATTTCTCTTCTACACCTCTAATGACATTTACCACTTCATCTACTCTCAATAGATAAGATGTAATATTTTCATCTTCCTTCATTTTTAGACTTTCAAACTACATACAATGAGTATGTAACTTTTCCAACTTAACTTTGGTGTCTCCTTCATATATGGATTACAAATTTTCCCAAATCCCTTTGGTTATATCACAATGCATGACCTTAACAAATTTTTCTTCTAAAATACCACATAGAATGGTATTCATTTCCTTAGAGTTGTTTTCACTTGCCTTCTTACCTACTACATCAGTTGGTGGTGTAGAGGGTGAATGAATCCATCAACAATAGATTTACATATGTCATAACCTAGGGACATTAGATAAGCATTCATTCTAATGATCCAAAATGCATAATTAGTCCCATTTAAGAGAGGATCCTTATTGGTTGAGAAACCTCCTTGTACTTGTTGACTAAACATGTTTGTGCTTCAAGGATATCCTTCAAGATGTTAGGCCTACTTAAAAGGACCAAGATTTGATACCAATTGTTGGAAGCATAATGACTTATATGGGGATGAATTAGTCTTTAAAAATTTCAATCATTTACACCCACTCACTTATGAACTATGCAAGCAACATAGTGACATAGTAATGTATTAAGAATAAATCATATGAGCATGAAACAAGATAACACATCACATATGTGGGAAAAAATCATGGGGTATAAAACCCACTAAAAAAAATCTTGGATAAAATTTCCTATAAGATAATGTATCAAATTTAGTTGAGCATCAACCCAACATAGAACACCAACCCCAAATTTATCAAGCACCTACTTGATAGGAAGCTACAACCCCCTATGACTAAGCATGAACTCATTCAAAATGCACTTATATAAGAAATAACCTACAAGGAAACTCTAACTCCCTCTTGACCAAAAATCAAATCAATCAAGACCGATTCTACAAGCTCTAACTTGTAAGGAAACTTTAACTCCCTCTTTGACCAAGCACCAACTTAACCAATCAACATTTTTTCTTCCACTTAGCTCTCTATCTACTCTATCCACAATCATACATCAAGAAAAAATATCTGATTCAACTCTAATAGCCTCTAAATAGGCAATTATCACTTCTTCAACTCTACTTCACTTAATCTCTCTCAAAATAAGCTCTCAATTTCTTCGCTCAACTAACCCTCTTCAAGACTGAATAATTTATTTGTCCTTAGTTTTTAGCTACAAAAAATATATATGATATTCATGATATGATTATATTATCTCTCCTTATGGTTTACAACATGTTACCCAACCTCCATAGTCTCATTGATTTATCAATCCATTTTCTTACTCTAAGCTTATTCAAATAAGCTTAAAATGCCTTGTATATATACTCATCTCTTGTTCATATAAAACATCTTAGGACATATTATAAACATGATTAAAATTATATTTTAGTCCCTTTTGGTCTATCATGACTCAATTAGGCCTCATTTCACTTATAGGTCTCATGGAGACCTAATTGCATTAGGTCTATCTTCTTAGCGTCAAATCTTGCTCCTCTTGGGCACAAATGGATTTATCAAACAACTAAAAATAATTTATAATAATCCCTATACTAACCTCATCCATGTTTGGTTAGACCTATATCTTTCATTTATACCATGAAACCTCTTTTAGGACAAACTAACCTATTAGCCTTGTGTATACCAAAAGTTTATCTTTTAATAATGAAGATCAAACACACTTAATTCACTCAAATATGATAAAAAAAGTACACACACACACACACACACACACACATATATATATATATATATATTCTACATGACCTCATGTTCATTACCAAATTCATTATATACTTTCACTCAGAGCAAAAGACTTCAAAATCAACTCATCACAACACTCACTCAGACCTGTCATAATACTCAAAACACAATCATGATGACTTAGACCTCCAAAAATCATGTAGATATTTTCCATGAATTTTTATGCATGTATATGTTCCTATTATATCTCTAAACCATCCTCAAATATAAATATCATATGGTATAATAACAAATATTGGTCTTGCAGACAAATTTCTTGACCTCATGTTTCATAGTCTTATCTAGACTAGATTAGTCATTTTCTGAGTAACTATTTCACCAAAAACATGACCTCTAAAGATTATTCCAATAATTAACATGTCTTATGACTCATAAAAAACATCTACATGCACTTGGATTTTGTTGATGCAATGGATTGCACCCTTAACAGGAAGCCGAGCTCCTGTCTTCCACGTGTCACAATGGAAACTCCCCTCTTGCCTGTAAGTCTGGAAAAATTGGGGGGAGAGTCTCTAGATAAGGGCTCACTCCCTTTGATGCATATTATTTATTTTAGTACATTGCTAATACATATATGTGTAATGGGGGGATTGAAAAGGGAGAAATCTTACTAAAAAATAGAACCTAGCCTAAAAGGGTGATGCACCAAACAAGTTTGATCTATTCATACTCACACTCTGAACCATAAGAACACATACATACAATTTAATTGGTGAAAGGACCAGGCTACAAGGATCTTGATAGGGAGACTTTAATGGAAACACATAGAAAAATAACTTACTATAGGCACTGTAAGAAAAGCACACTATCTAGTAACCTCTTTCCTCTGCGCTCTAGATACAACATTTATTGTCACCTATAGGAATGGCTCTTTGTATATACCAGGTTTGTGGGTATCAAGCCTATGAAATCATTAATAAAGAAATGATTGGACATAAATTTAACACTTAGACACATTCAGAGATATATATAACTAGAATAGAGGTAAAAGATGCGTGTTTTATTGATTCTACATGAAAATTAGTAGGGCTTCACCTTACAACATGAGAGATCCCTTATCCAAATGAGAATATTTCAATATATAGAGGAATAAAAAGTCCTTTGGTTCCCTTTTATAAATGGCCCATGTGCATTCTGAGCATTGGGAAGAGGAAGCCGCTTGATAGATATTGTTGTGTCAGCTCCTATTTTGATTTTAGGCATTTAAAATATATTAAATGTTATATGTAACATTATGGGCCACACCGTTTGTCTGCTCATCAATGAAAAATGAATAAAAATGGGTCACACCATTCACTATTTGTGCCCATTGATGACCACTTGGCAGATACTATGTCAACCGCTGGAGTAACTACTTGAGTCAACACCTTCCTTTGCCACTTGGACTATTTTGTCCATTTCTACACTTGGCTCTTTTTGCCTCTTCCTGGCTTGTCTTTTCTGGTTCATCTTTTAAGAGCTATTTTTTGCTAATTCTTCAGCTCTTTGGACTCCCTTCTCGATGATTTCTTCCTTTTGGCTTTAAGCCTCTGAATTCCTTCAGGTTCACACCTTTTATTTTAAGATCAAAGGATATTTCATTGTCATAAAGTTGACGTTCATGCACCCATCACCATTTAGTTGATTCCTTTAGCCTTTCCTTTGATTTCTTTGTAAGTGTTCCCTACCCTTCACAAGGGCACTTGTCCTTTGGACTTTGGGAGACTCCCTTAAACCTTTCGATTGAACCGACTACTTGAACCAATAATTGGTTCAATGGTTCAATGCTTTCAAGTTCAAAGCGATTGAACCAAGCACTTGAACCAATTTCTTGAACCAACTGCTTGAACCAATAATTGGTTCAATGGTTCAATGCTTCCAAGTTCAAAGTGATTAAACCAAGCCTTTGAACCAAGCAATTGAGCCAAAGCATTAAACCAAAGCTGATGAACCAAACCTTTGAACCAAGTGATTAAACCAAGATGATGAACCAAAAGATTGAACCAAAGTGTTGAACCAAATGATTGAACGAAGCTGATGAACCAAGGCTGATGAACCAAACCTTTAAACCAAGCTGATAAACCAAGGCATTGAACCAAATGATTGAACTAACTGATTTAACCAAGTGATTGAACCAAGCTGATGAACCAAGTGATTGAACCAAAGCATTGAACCAAAGATGATGAACTAAATGATTGAACCAAGCTGATGAACCAAGGATGATGAACCAAACCTTTGAACCAAGCGATTAAACCAAGCCAATAAACCAAGGCGTTGAACCAACTGATTGACCTAGTTCAATGGTTTAATGTGTTGGGTGAGTATTTTATCACCAACTAACTGATGATCAAAATAGGTGATTTTAACCACAACATAAGGAGATTGGTTAGCCAAATGTGTAGGTTTACCACATCAGAAGGGGATGAATCTCTCCTTTCATCAAGGGGAGGTTCCCTATAACTATACAGGGCTATATACTCTATATATGCAGAAAATAACACTCAGGGTAGGATAACACCATCCATCTCTCTTTTTTTAGAGATGATGTTCACAAGCAAAGGAGAAATCTAGGTTGGAAACACTGAAGGCACATCTCTTTTTTCAAAAATGGTCTTACAGCAAACAACTAGAGTTCTATCTAGTAGTGACAAGTAAATGTAACAAGGTGCAATAACCAGTAGAATGAGGTGTAGCACAAAGTCTCCACCTCAACTGCCAAAGAGTGAAATATAAGGACAATGGGGGCACAAAGTCATCCCAAGTTCCTTTACATAGAAACAGAAAATAAACACACTAAAGACAACTATGGCAGCACAAAGTCTCTCCACAGTTAGCTTTAAGACACCTTCCTGGTTACTTTTGCTAATTTTGCTTATTTAATTAAATGGACAAGAATGCATTCAAGAAATAGACATAAGAACAATCCCATAAATAACACAAGTTATTATAGCACAAATTCTGAAAGTAACCTGCTTTCTCATTCATATAATAAAATATGATTAACAATCTGAGCTCAAAGTCTCAATAAATGCCTTTCAATTTGGGTAGAGTTTTGCTTTTGATAACAAATAGATCTCCCCTTGTATCAAATAGGAGATTACAATATATAGTAGTCAAGAAAGGCTTGGTGCTTTGTTTCATGGAATGGCCCATGCTGTATTTAATGCCTTGAATGCATTTTCAATTTTATCAAAGAGGGCCATGCTAGAATAGGGCATCTACCTTAACTATGGCATGTTGATTCATCTTAAGTGTCTTCTCCTCAGCATGGGTTGTTTGGTCTTTCACCAAATATGTACATGGATGTCCCCTCGCTTTTATTCTAAGGGAGAAAAATAGGCTGCACCTTTAAATGTTTGCATGCCTAGATGTCTACTTGGTGGATTGTTTCACCTACCAAAAATAACTCTCCTATAGATATTTCTAGATTTCCTATAGTTGTTCTCTTTTTCCTTACCATGTCTTGTCCTTCCTTGGTGATCTGAGCTCTTGGGACTATCTTCTTACATTCAGCAGGCTCTTTTAGCTTCCTCTTCAGCTAGTCGCTGAGTTTGTTTTCAATTTATGTGCCACATTTGAAAATCAACAAATATTTCATTGCCCTAAATTTGATTTATGTGGGGATGTCATTGTTTCACTATTTCAACGGTTCAGGTGGCCTTCTCGGCTCCTTGATTCCATCACTTCTTTGGTTTATTTGCTTGAACCCTCTCCTTAAATTGGTCTCTAGAGTCTTCTGCTTCTTTTCTTTGCTTGAAGCTTTCTTTAAACCATTGAACCCATTGAACCTGTGAACCATTTTGGTTCAAGGTTTAATGATTCATCTATTTCCTTTGAAGCCTTTGTTTTCTCTGTCTCTCAAGCTTTGAAAGAGTCCATAGAAATATGTCTGTAGAGTCTGTAGAATCAAGCCTACAGAGTCCGTAGAAATGAGTCCATAGAACCCAACCTATAGAGTCTGTAGAATCAATCCTGTAGAGTCCGTAGAAATGAGTCCATAGAACCTAGCCTGTAGAGTCCATATAAATGAGTTGGTAGAACCCATCCGGCAGAGTCCGTAGAAACTAGTCCATAAAAACTAGCCTGCTTTGAACTAACCACATTGAACCTTTGAACCTGCTAGTCCCTTAACTAAAAAAGCTTGAATAATGAAGAATTTGAATGCTCAAAACAATTTTTTGAGAAGGTAAGAGAGAATTTTGGTACTGTAGGACCAAAATAGTTCATGTGTTGTCCCCAAAAATGAGTGGCAAATTTTAGGAACAATAGTTGGCTCTAATTGGGGAACTTCCTTTAGTTGAAATTTTGGAATAGCTAAGGGAAGTAGAAACTAGAATCTATAGTGCCTTTAAGTATGCCATTGGGCTACAGAGTCATGCTACCCAAAAAAGAAAGGTGCCAAAAATGAAAATGAAAAGCACAAAATAGAACTAAAAATTATACAAATATACATATGTACAGATGATCTTATATGATACTTCAAGAATTAAAGTTCTTCAGATGCTACCCATTATGAGGTAGAGAAAAGGGCGTGCCATCTTGATACTTCAATAGGAAACTATTTTCACCATTGAGTTGATGGATAGTAAACGGGCCTCTCCATAGAGAATCAAACTTCCCATGCATTCCCTTTGGTTCTCTCCTTTTGTCCCATAACAGAACTTGATCTCTAATCTAGAAATCATATTTTTTTGCTTTCTGGTCGAAGAGCTTCTTTACCAAATTTTTATGCATAGAAATTTGGTCCACCACCATAGTTCATTGCTCATCTATCTTAGTTAAGCACATGATCCTCCTATCGATGGAGTTTTCATATGTCTGATCTTCGACCGCCTTCACCAATTTCAATGCAAGCAATTTTAGGGTGATTAGTATCTCTACACTGAGACCATATAAAATTTGGAAAGGTGACATACCTATCACCCTCTTGGATGTAATTTTGTCTACCCATACAACATAATTCAATGCTTTATGCTAGGTTCATTGGTTGTCATCCACCAACTTCCTGATGATGGTCACCAGGTTCTTGTTGCTCGATTCTGCTTGGCCATTCCCTTGTGAAAAATAATTAGAGGAGTGGGAGAGGGTGATCCCATAATAAAAATAGAACTGAGTGATCTCATGAGAAGAGAAATAGGCTACATTGTGTATGACAATCTTGGTCAGGACCCCAAACCTGGAAATGATGTTTTCCTTTATGAAATCACATACCACTTCTGAAGTAGCATGCTTGGTTAGAATTGCTTCCACCCATTTGGTGAAGTAATCTATGGCTATAAGGACATAATCATGTCTAGCATTTGAAGATGGGTTTACAGTACCAATGAAATCAATTCCCCATTACTGAAATGGCTCTTCTATTACTACTTGCTTAAGAGGTAGAGCAACCAACTTGGGTCTTCCAACGAACTGTTGGCACAGTTCACATCTTTGTACCCATTTGTATGCATCCTAAAATAGAGTAGGCTAGTAATACCTAACTCACAGAATATTATGGGTAGTTATAGGCATAGAAAAATGTCCTCCACAAGCTAGATTATGGAAGGACTTCAAAAGTTGGTTTTGCTGCTCTTTATCCACGCAACGAAGGAACACTCCATCAAGGCTCCTCTTATACAGGCCATTGTCCCAGAGGACAAAATTGACAGCTTTCAATTTAACAGTCCTCCTTTCTTTATGAGATAGGTGAGCAACACACTCACCATAAGTAATAAAATGAGCAATACTTGAATACCACTCATTCGTGGTGGAGACAAAGAGGATTGTTGGCGAGTCTTTCACTTCTATTTCTTCATGCCTTGCTTCTTCAGGTTTATTGTCAACAATAAATTGGTAGAGACCCCTTCCTCATACAAGCTTTGTTGGTTTAATAATGAGATCAAACTCCTAGATTTTAGCAATCTAATTGCCCCTTTTGGTTCCAAACTCCTACTGAGTTAATATGGATTTAACTGTGGTATCAGAAACTAGGGCAATAACTTGTGAATTTAGGATGTAAAAATAGAAGTGCTTTACTACCTTCACCACTGCATAAGCATGCTTCTCCATGTTTGAATACTTTAGTTTAAGAGCTTTGAGAGGACATCTCATGAAGGATATGGGAGATTCCAAACCTTCTTTATTTTTTTGAACTAGAATTGCTGAAAGTGTGTGTTTAGAAGCATAATTGTATATGGTGAAATCCTTGGTATAATCTAGACAAACTAGAATTAGGGCGTGGGCAATAGCTATCTTGATGTCTCAAAATGCCAATTTGCCTTCTTCAGTCTAGCTAAAAGTGGCCTTTCCCTTCATCATGTTTATTATATGGTGAGTCTTCTCTGCGAACTCAAGGATGAACCTTCATGAAAAAATCACCTTTCCAAAGAAAGAGCGAACAAATTTGATTTTGCTTCAAGATATCCAACTACTAAATTGGTTAGAGGCACTTCAATGGCAAGGTTCCCCCATGGGGGAGGAAGATGATTTGTTTGCCCTTGATTCTTGGTAGCATTGCCTTGATATGACTAATTAGGGAATGTTCTCCTTGGTATATCTTGGTACGAAGGAGTAGAAGACATCCCTTGCACCATTTGCCTTCTTAGAGCTAGCAACTCATTTGCCAACTTTTGCACCATTGGATCAGTGGTGCCTATAGGTGGATATTTAGAAGATAAAATAGATTTGCCTTTGTTAGGATCTCTTATTATTTTTTCTACCAAGATAAGATCATCTTCCATCTCAGTGGCCAAATCCTGAGCTGCAGCAAGGTCTATGTGGCCAGCCTATCTCAATAGAAAACTCACATTAGGTAGCTACAAATTGATGAAGAAGCATTTAATATTCTTAGCTATTGGCTAAGAAACTATGGGAATCCTATTCCTCAACTTGTCAAACTTTTCTATGAAATCCCTCATAGGCTCATGAGGCTCTTTCTTCATCTATGTGAGTTGGGCTAGCAGGGCATGCACATCTTCTGTAGGCCTGAATCTAGCTTCAAATTTGGCTTTGAGAGTGTCCCAATCAATAACTGACCAAGCCTTCAGATGGTAGAACCAGTCTGCAATAGTGCCTTGTAGTGTTTCCACAAATAGCCTGACTGTTACGTCTTCATACTCCACATGTATCACACCACGGGCTATGCTGAAGGCTACAATATATTCATCAGGGTGAACTCTCCCATCACCAAATAATTTGGGGAAATTCTTTCTAGAACTGTGTGGTAGCTCATGTAGAGGTGGAGTAAGGTTGAGTGGACCAAAAGAGTTACCCCAGGGGCCTTGAGTTTCCATTATATGATTATGGAAAGGGGGGATAACAAATCTTGGTGGGGTATGTATGGGAAAAGCTCTGCTAGTAGACGAAAAAGAAGCTCTACCTTGTGTTGCTGACCTAGTGTTGGTAGGAGGAAGAATCATATTTCATTGAAGGTGAGGTTGTGGAGGAAACAACTCAAAATTTATCTATTGCACCAACTCAAAAATAGGGTCAACAACACCTTTGGATCTCTGGTTTTTCATTTACCATGGAGCTACCAGATTGTAAAGCTGAAATGGATAAGGATAGGGACTACTACAATTTGAAGCTTGAGACTTCAAATTGCACAAAATGATCCCCAGTGGAGTCACCAAAAATAGTTGGCATGGAGCTGGCAGAGAATTGACTTTTGAAATGAAATGTTTGATCTCTAATGTCTCTAGTTTTACAGCTCAGAGTATATAATGATAATGGATAAGGCTATAATGATAATGGATAAGACATAGGTGATGCTTCAATCTAAAGCTTGAGGCTTCAAATTGTACAAAATTGTTGTGTCCCCAGTGGAGAAAATGGCTATTGGAAAAGAATTGAAACTACTTCTTCTTCCCCAGTGGAGTCACCAAAAACTATTGGGTGAATATTTTGTCACTAGTTTATTGATGAGAAAAATAGGTGATTTCAACCACAGCATAAGGAGATTGGTCAGCCAAATGTGTAGGTTTACCACATCAGAAGAAATGAATCTCTCCTCTCATCAAGGGGAGGTTCCCTATAACTATACGGGTATATGTGTGTGTGTGTGTGTGTGTGTGTGTGTAGAAAATAACACTCAGGGTAGGATAACGCCATCCTTCTCTCTTTTTTTAGAGATGATTTTCATAGGCAAAAGAGAAATCTAGGATGGAAACACTGAAGGCACTTCTCTTTTTTTAGAAGTGGTCTTGCAGCAAATAGCTAGAGTTATATTTGGTAGTGACAAGTAAATGTAACAAGGTGCAATAACTAGTAGAATGAGGTGTAGCACAAAGTCTCCACCTCAACTACCAAAGAGTGAAATATACAAAGGACAATGGGGGCATAAAGTCATCTCAAGATCCTTTACATAGAAACAGAAAATAAACACACTAAAGACAATTGTGGTAGCACAAAGTCTCTCCACAGTTAGCTTTAAGACACCTTCCTAGTTGCTTATGCTAATTCTACTTATTTAATTAAATGGACAAGAATGCATTCAAGAAATAGGCATAAGAACAATCCTCTAAATAACACAAGTTATTAAAGCACAAAGTCTGAAACTAACCTACTTTCTCATTTATATAATAAAATATGATTAACAATCTGAGCTCAAAGTCTCAGTAAATGCCTTTCAATTTGGACAGAGTTTTGCTTCTGATAACAAAAAGATCTCCCCTTGCATCAGATAAGAGATTACAATATATATCAGTCAAGAAAGGCTTGGCACTTTGTTTCATGGAACGGCCCATGTTGCATTCAATACCTTGAATGCATTTTCAATTTTGTCAAAGAGGGCCATGCTGGAACAGGGCATCTACCTTAACTATGGCATGTCAATTCATCTTAAATGTCTTCTCCTCAACATGGCTTGTCTGGTCTTTCACTAAATATGTACATGGTTGTCCCCTCACTTTTATTCCAAGGGAAAAAAATAGGCCATGGCTTTAAATGTTTGCATTCTCAGATGTCTACTTGGTGGACTATTTCACCTACTAAAAATAACTCTCTTATAGATATTTCTAGATTTCCTATAGTTATTCTCTTTTTTCTCACCACGTCTTGTCCTTCCTTGGTGATCTGAGCTCTCAGGACTATCTTCTTACCTTCAGCAGGCTCTTTTAGCTTCCTCTTTAGTTGGTCACTGAGTTTGTTTTCAATTTTCATGCCACATTTGAAAATCAATAGCTATTTCATTGCCCTAAATTTGATGTCTATGGGGACATCATTATTTCAATGGTTTAGGTGGCCTTCTTAGCTCCTTGATTCCATCACTTCTTTGGTTTATTCACTTAACCTTCTCCTTGAACTAGTCTCTAAAATCTTTTGCTTCTTTCCTTTGCTCAGAGCTTTCTTTGAACCATTAAACCTATGAACCATTTTGGTTCAAGGTTCAACTTTTCATCTTTTTCCATAGAAGCCTTTATTTTCTCTAAGTCTCTCGAGCTTTGAAAGAGTCCACAGAAATATGTCTGTAGAGTCTATAGAATCAATCCTACAGAGTCCATAGAAATAAGTCCGTAGAACCCAGCCTGCAGAGTCTGTAGAATCAAGCCTATAGAGTCCATAGAAATGATTCCATAGAACCCAACCTACAGAGTCCATAGAAATGATTCTATAAAACCCAACCTATAGAGTATGTAGAAACTAATCCATAAAAACCAACCTACTTTGAACTAATCATGTTGAACCTTTGAACCTGCTAGTCCCTTAACTGAAAAAGCTTGAATAATGAAAAATTTGAATGCTAAAAGCAATTTTTTGAGAAGGGAAGAGAGAATTTTGGTCCTGCAAGACCAAACTAGTTCATATGTTGTCCCCAAAAATGAGTGGCAGATTTTGGTAACAACACAACGGTTCAATGGTTCAAAGTTCAAAATTCTTAACTCTTGGAAAGATCATGTCATTGAACCCCGACGTTGAACCACTTTTCCAACCTTAAGGAAAAGTGTCTTGAATCATTTTAGCTCTCTTTCCTTGTGAATTTCTTTGGACAAGAGTCTGAAGAAGCTTTGTAAAATCTCTTTCATTCTTTGAACTGGTCCATCTTCTACCGAAAGACTTGTGCAACCAAATTTGAACTAGCTCAGAACAATAGGGAAAGAAGGAGACTGATTTTGGCCTCCATGACCAAAATGGCCAACAATTTGGTGATTCCCAGGGGAAGTATGCCTGCTATTCTTAGAAACTAGTTGCCTTAAAATCCATTGGGCATGGAGTCAGAACGCAACTTAAAAAATTAGCAATAGCCCCAATAGATCCAAGAATCAATCATGAAGCTTTTACCCCAAACACAAAGGAAAACACACACAAGGCTAAAAACACTACCTGTGCAAATAGCACTTAGAGAAAATAAGGGGAAAACAAGTAAAATATATATATGATGGGAAAAAGACTTAGTGATAATGCTTAAGATGTATCCCATTTACTAGGATATATAGTTCTTCACCATCCAACCTGGAGAGTTGGAATGCATTGTGTTGATTGCACTGATTGATGACATATGGGCCACTCCATATGGCATCAAACTTCATGTGCTTTTTAGGCTTAGCTTAGTTTACATCCCATTTCAAGATGATGTCTCCTTATAAGAAACTTTTTGATGAATATCTCTGGTCAAAGTGTTTCTTCATTTGTTGTTGGTGACTGGTCATAGAAGCCATAACCTGGTCCCTTATTTCCTAAAGCTCCATCAACTCGCATAGCCTAACCTCCATGTTGTTGCCTTCTTCTAACTGTAGCTTGTGAGCAATGTCTAAGGCTAGAAACTCGAGTGAAATAGGAATCCTAGCTTCCCTTCCATACATGAGCATGTATGGTTAATTACCAATTGCTCTCTTTGGAGTGATCCTATCTGTCCACAGGGCTATTTTCAACTTGGCATGCCAAGTTCACTAATTATCCTCCATTATTATTTTGATAATCTTGATCAAATTCTTATTGGTGGACTCAGCTATCCCCTTCCCTTGTGGGTAGTAATTGGATGAAGTGCTAAGATAGATACCATATCTCAATGCCCATTCACTAGTTTTAGTTCCCAAAAAAGCTAAAGTGTTATCTAAGATGATGGCGGCTAGAACCCCAAACCTTACCACCAGGTCTTCATAAAAATCTAGGACTTCACTTTCATTAGCTTCCTTCAAAGCGATATCCTCTACCCATCTTGTGAAGTAGTCTATGGCGGTCAAACCCACTTGTGTCTAGTGCTAGAGGGAGGGTTAATCATCCCTATAAAGTCAAGGCCCCATTACATGAATGGTTGTTCCACCTAAATCAGCTGTAAAGGCATGGTAGCCAGCCATTGCTTCCCATCAAAGATCACACACTTTTGTCACTTTCATACCTAGGCATGGGTGTCTCTAAATAGAGTAGGTCAGAAGTAACTAGCTCTCATTATTCTCATAGTTGTAGGCCTAGGAGTAAAGTGACCACTAGCTAGCCCATCATGGAATTTGAATAGCACCTTGTCGGCTTGACTTGGGTATATGCACCTTAAAAGGACTCCTAAGAGATCCCTTCTGAATAGCACTCCATCTATCAAGACATAAGGGAGAGATTGGAGTCTAAAATATCTCCTCTTGGTCCTATCAAGGCCCTGCAGGCACTCATCAGTGAGAAAGAAATGCCTCAAGTCTAATGTCCAATCCTTCATAACATTTGGTTCCTCTGTTATAGCTACATCATGAATTAACAAAATATCCTCCTTTTGTTGCTTAAGGTCTATATCAAAGTATTCACATAGGCATTTTCCCTTCACCATCTTGGTGATCTTGACATCTACATCATACTCCATCACCTTAGTGATCCATCCTACTCTCTTGTCATTCAGATCACAATTGGTCAAGAAATCTTTGATGTCAAGATGAGGGACCATGAGGTGAATTTTGATGTTGGATAACATATGTTTGAATTTCTTTAGGCTCCATATGACTGCAAGGACTTGCTTCTCCACATATCTATACCTGACCTCAAAACCCTCTAGGCCTTGGCTGAAAAATGAAAGTGGTTATTCAAGGTTATCACCATTCACTTGGGTAAGCATAGCAGAGATTACCTCTTCATTTTTGAAGGTGTAGAGGTTGAAATCCTTGGTGAAGTCAGGGCTGATCAAAGTAGGAGCATGGGCTATAGCCTACTTGATCTCTTCCAAACTATCTTTTCTTTGCACTGTCCACGCAAAATTCTCATCCGTCTTCAGCATAGAGGTCAATGGCTTGACTACCTTCACAAAATTTGGAATAAACCTTCAGATGAAATTTATTTTGTTGAAGAAGCTTTGTAGGCCCTTCTTGTGTTTAGGCAAGGACAGCTCCAGGATGGAGCGAACTCTCTCTGGATCAATGGACAAGCCTTCCTTGGAAACCATGTGGCCAAGGAGTTTACCCTCATGGACAGCGAACACACATTTATTTGGGTTGAGAGAGATATCAAACTCTCTACACCTCTCAAAGATTTGTCTGAGGTGTTTCATGTGTTGGCCTGCCTCCTTGGAGAATACTGCCATGTCATCAAGATATACCATCACAGTGTTATTTATTAAGCCTCGAAAGGCCATGTTCATGGCTAACTGAAAGGTGGCACCAGCATTGGATAGTCTGAATGGAATTTTCCTATAAGCAAATGTCCCCCATTTGGTAGTGAAGGTTGTCTTGTACTAGTCACAGTCTTGCACCAAAATCTGATTATATCCTGAATACCCATTCAAGAGGGAGAAACGCTTGCTACTTATCACCATTTGAAGGATTTGCTCCATGTTTGGGAGAGGATAATGGTATTTCAAAGAAACTCTATTGAGGTCTCTGAAATCTACACATAATCTGATCTCCTCATTCTTTTTCCAGACAAGAAAAAGATTGCCTAGCCAAGAGGAGTGTTTGATTGGAAATATTATCCTGGACTCAATCAACTTGGTGAGTTCCTTCTGCATGAGAGGCTCAATCTTTGGGTTGATAGGCCTTTGCTTCTGCTTGATCAGTTTGGCACCTTCTTCTAACTCAATGGTATGTTGGGCCAAACTTGGGTCAAAACCCTTCAAATCATTATATTCCCAAGTGAAGACATCAACAAACTCTTGACACAACAAGGTGAAGGCCTCCCTTTCATGGTTTGTGCATACTTTCCCAAGTGCCAGTAGCTTATCTTTGAATATTTCAACCTTCTCATAGTTATTTTCCTTCGTTGTGATGCTTGCCTTATCACTTTTCAACTAGTCATCTTCATTGAAGATACTCTCAAGAGTGACCAAGCCTTTAGGGAGTTTATTGTTCTTCAACTAAAAAATTTGGCTGTCATACTATTTTTGTAGCTTCTCTTAGTTTTTAGCAGCAAACTCAACTTATTCTTACAAGAAGAGTGCAATTTGTTGGTCACTATCAAACACTTGCCAGTTAGTGATATTGTTAGGTATAGATGGATGGATTACTACCTTCAAGTGGCATGAACTATGGTCTCAGCCTATTTCCCTAAGGATATCAAACTGGGCACCAACTGTTGTCATCTTATTTGCTTTCTTATTATGCTCTCTAGGAATGGAGGTAATATTGAAAGCAAGGAAATTCTCCACTAAGTCCCATACCCTATGTTTATAGGACTTAAGCAAATAATTATTTGTCAAATTTTGGTTTCTTGCCTGATTCATAATCAACTCACTGACACCAAAAACTTGTAGCTCTTTGATTCCTCTTTTCCTCAGCCACTCCAGACCATGGATTAGGGATTCATACTCTAAAACATTGCTCGTGCAAGAAAATTTAAAGTTGAAAGCCAAAAAGTATCTCTCCTTTGAAAGAGAAATTAACACCGCTCCACCACCAGCTCCCAATTTACTTCTTGAGCCATCAAAGAACAACTGCCATAAACTTGAGCTTTCCTAGCTTGCTTTCATTATATTTGGTACAAAAGTACCCTCTTTGTGTATACAATAAATCCCAAGGCCTGTATCTTCTATGAATTTGTAAGGATCATGCTCAAAGTTGTCACTTCCCCATTCGTCTAAGAGTAGGTCAGCAACTCCTTCAAGGGCAGAGGGTAGAGATTGGTCCACTTGGAATTCTTCTTGGTCCATAATGGCATAGTTGACATTTGTTTCCTTGAGAAAGTATGGTTCTAGATGATCCTTGTGGAGTGGCTCTGATTCAATCTTGACCTTAGTCCCATACCTAGTTCTAAAAACTAGATAGGACTAGTTTGTTGCTAGGTAGCCACCTATTTTGGATGTGAAATCTCTAGACAAGTAGATAGTAAAGTAAGGAGAGACATCTGCCACTACCACATCATGGGGAACTAAGAAGGTCGAGCAGGTGTGTAATATCAAGCTCAAACCTTTCACCACCCCAAGCATCTTTGATGGTGTTCCATCCAGCTGCAGGACTCCCTTGGTCATTTCTTCATATTTTAGCCCCAACTTATTAGCTATGCATTTGGGCATTACTGAGGTGCTTGATCCACTATCAATGATGCAATTATGCACCAATAAATATCCTATGACCAAGGATAAATAAAAAGGGGGAACCTTTTTCTCTTTCTTAACCTAGCCTGATGTGGAAGGCTATCCATTAATCATCAAGATATTATCAATTTTTTCTAGGACAGCTTATTCATTCAGCTCATACAACTCTTTTTGCAGCAAGTCCTTCTATCTTGGTATTAATAATGAATCCCACAAGGAGATGTTCATGTGAAGCTTCTTCATTTGGTCCACCATGTTGACTCGAAGGTTGCCTTCTTTCATA
Source organism: Torreya grandis (assembly GCA_037957365.1). Taxonomy (NCBI): domain Eukaryota; kingdom Viridiplantae; phylum Streptophyta; class Pinopsida; order Cupressales; family Taxaceae; genus Torreya; species Torreya grandis. Next base: position 2,288,120 of record JARHVA010001907.1, on the reverse strand, counting down.
TTTTCTTTGGGATTAATTATAGCCTGAGGCATAGGCCGAGGTGTTGAAGGTGCAATTGGAGGTCTATAGTTTGGAACCTTTTGGTTTACCTATGATGAAGAAGGTGGTGCTAACATTTGGGCAGTTTCTTGAGCTTCTTTCATTTCTCTCCTTTTGGACCTTGTGCTAGCTGTGACATAGTCACCTTGATTGTCTACACTACCCATGTAATTGACTACATAGAACTCATCCTCCAAGTGATTCATGAGAGTAAAATCAGGTTGAGTCTGACTGCTACCCATGCAAGGTTGCACTGAAGCCTCAAAGCTTGGGAATTGGGTGGCAACCTGATTATATTATACATTTGTGTAGTGACTCAACATTTCATTCATATAAATAGCCTGATCTTGACCATATCCCATGGTTGAGCAACTGGGCTGTTTCTAGATTAGATTGTTTTGAGCAGGCACTAGAGCCTTGGATGATGAAGGGGTGCCTAAATTATAACCTTGAAAAGGTCTGGCCTGTGCAAACTGACCCTATCCTTAATTGTAATTTTGGAAAGGGGATTTATTTTCTTACCCATATTATTAATATCCTTGATTTGGTCAATTGCCTTGAGCTTGTTTCCCTTTAATAGCCACTAGTTCATTTGTTACATTTTGTAATAGGCTTTTGACTTCATGGAGGTCATTGAATGAAGTAACAGCTAGCTTTTCTATGCTAGGTAGAAGATCCAAGGTGGGTGCAGTAGTCTAGATTAGAGGTAGCATTTCAGGAAAGAGGGGCATATGAGGCCTAGGGGCTATCTTTCCCACCTGCACCAAGAAATTCTTAGCCACTATAGCTATGTCATAGGCAGCAGTCAGCACATGTCCTCCCATGGACTATATCATAATAGCAATGTCGCTAATCAATGCCTTCAAATAATAAAGGAAAGCATAGTTCAAAGTTGGCCTTACCAGAATGGGGATTCTATCCCATGTCTTTTGAAATTGAGTGTTGAAATCTTGCATGAATTCATGTGGAGCTCTTTTCATAGTGTTCAGTTGCTTAGCAAGTGAGAGGTGACCACTCTTCTCCCCAAATTAGTTCATTAAAAGGGTGAAAAATTCATTCCAAGAATCGAATGAATTCATGGACAAAGTGTCATACCAGTCCAGAACCTTGCCCTTGAAAGACAATGCCAACAATCTGATTGTAATATTTTTCTCAGTGACATTGTGGATGTTGCAGAGGTTAGCAATATTTTTGATGTGTTCAATGGAAATAATGGGTGCTTCTCCATTAAAGTGAGGCACACTCTTAAGGACTGCCCCTAGAATTGGGTCATAATGTAGGAGATTCAAAGGACCCTTACCATGAATGGCCATAAAAGGTAAAGCCATGGCTATGACAGGATTCAACCGGGGCCTTCTTTCATGGGTGTATCTAATAGCAAGTCTGGGAAAGTGATTTTTTGAATAAGGATGGGTTCTTTCAAATCTCGGTCACTTTGCTGAGTTCAAAGGCAATTCAATGAATTCAAAAGGGACACCCTTAGAAGCAGATCATGTGGTGATTTTAGGCATAGGGGGTCAGACTGGTCTTTGGTCAGAGACTAATGTTCTTACCAGTGGAGTTGCTAGATGCTGAAAATGGTTGATTTTCCTGTAACAATACCAGCATCAATCTTGAAACTTTGCTAAGTGTTAAAACTTTGTCCCATTGGGCATGCCAAAAAACTATTGATGCAATGGATTACACCCTCAATAGGAGGCCAAGCTCCTATCTTCCACGCATCACAATGGAAACTCCCCTCTTGCCTATGGGTCTAGTAAAATTGAGAGGAGAGTCTCTAGATAAGGGCTATCTCCCTTTGATGCATCTAAGTTATTTCAGTAAGTTGCTAATACATATATATGTAATGGGGGGGTTGAAAAGGGAGAAAGATTACTAAAAAATAGAACCTAGCCTAAAAGGGTGATGCACCAAACAAGTTTGATCTACTCATACTCACACTCTAAACCATAAGAACACATACATACACTTTAACTAGTGAAAGGACCAGGCTACAGGGAGCTTGATAGGGAGACTTTAATGGAAATACAAAGAAAAAGAACTTACTATAGGCACTATAAGAAAAGTACACTGTCTAGTAACCTCCTTCTTCCTTTGCACTCTAGATATAGCTTTTCTTGTCACCTATAGGAATGGTGCTTTGTATATATCAGGTGTGTTGGTATCAAGCTTGTGAAAGCATTAATAAAGAAATGACTAGACACAAGTTCAACACTCAGACACACTCAGAGATATATCTAACTAGAATAGAGGTAAAAGATGCATGTTTTATTGATTCCAGGTGAAAATTAGTAGGGATTCACCTTACAACATGAGATATCCCTTCTCCAAATGAGAAAATTTCAATATATAGAGGAATAAAAAGTCCTTTGGCACCCTTTTACAAATGGTCCATGTGTGTTCTGAGCATTGGGAAGAGGAAGCTGCTTGATAGATATTGATGTGTTGGCTCCTATTTTGATTTTAGACATTTAAAATATATTAAACATTATATGTGACATTATGGGCCACACCATTTATCTGCTCATCAATGAAAAATGAAAAAAATTGGGTCACGTCATTCACTATTCACACCCCTTGATGACCACTTAGCAGATACTGTGTCAACCACTGGAGTAACTCCTTGAGTCGACACCTTCCTTTACCACTTAGACTATTTTGTTTGTTTCTACAATTGGCTCTTTTGCCTCTTCCTGGCTTGTCTTTTCTGGTTCCTTCATCCTTCAGGATCTATCTTCTATTAATTCTTTAGCTCTTTGGACTTCTTTCTCGATGATTTCTTCCTTTTGGATTTAAGCCTCTGAATTCCTTTGAGTTTGAGCCTTTTATTTAAAGATCAATAGCTATTTCATTGCCGTAAAGTTGACATTCACATGCCTATCACCATTTAGTTGATTCTTTCAGCCTTTCCTTTGATTTCTTTACAAGTGTTCCCTGACCTTCGCAAGGGCACTTGTCCTTTGGACTTTGGGAGACTCCCTTGAACCGACCGCTTGAACCAACAATTGGTTCAACAGTTCAATGGTTCAATGGTTCAATGCTTCCAAGTTCAAATTGATTAAACCAAGTGCTTGAACCAATAATTGGTTCAACGGTTCAAAGGTTTAATGCTTCCAAGTTCAAAGCGATTGAACCAAGCAATTGAACCAAAGCATTGAACCAAATCCAATGAACCAAACCTTTGAACCAAGTGATTGAACCAAACCGATGAACCAAGTGATTGAACCAAATCATTGAACCAAATGATTGAACCAATCCAATGAACCAAGGTCGATGAACCAAACCTTTGAACCAAGCGATTGAACCAAGCCGATGAACCAAGGCATTGAACCAAGTGATTGAACCAATTGATTAAACCAAACCTTTGAACCAAGCTAATGAACCAAGTTATTGAACCAAAGTTGATGAACCAAGCCGATGAACCAAGGCCGATGAACCAAACCTTTGAACCAAGTGATTGAACCAAGCCGATGAACCAAGGTGTTGAACCAAGTGATTAAACTAACTAATTGAACCGGTTTAATGGTTCAATGGTTCAAAGTTAAAAAATCTTAACTCTTGGAAAGATCATGTCATTGAACCCCGATGTTGAACCACTTTTTCAACCTTAAAGAAAAGTTTCTTGAATCATTTTAGCTCTCTTTCCTTGTGAATTTCTTTGGACAAGAATCTGAAGAAGCTTTGTAAAAGCCCTTTCATTCTTTGAACTAGTATATCTTTTGCCAAAAGACTTGTGCAACCAAATTTGAATTGGCTCGAAATAGCAGGGAAAGATGGAGACCGATTTTGGCCTGTAGGACCAAAATGGTCAATAGTTTCATCATTATATCATGAAAACATACTCTAATTCATCTTCTCATTATTGCCTAGGTTTTACACTGTTTACACCATTAGGTCTATCTGTGACTGGCTAACTTGGATGAACAGTTTAGCATATTTTAAGGATTAAACCTATCCAAAAACCTTCATGGGAATTAATTATGAGTCTCTAGATTATTTTTCCATTCATTTTATTTTCTTAACTAATGTAGCTTTTGACTACTATAGTAAATTCTTAATGAATAAGCTTATATCTATGTTTTTCTCTCTCATCTAACTAGCCACCACCACTTGGAGGTACTTGGGAGATTTTAATATATGATCCAATAGTTTTTCTAGTAATTTGAGACCATTATGGTCTATTTCGAACAATATCTTCCACATCGGGTCCTTATTAGTGTTTTAAGAAGATTTAATATAGGTTTTGGTGTTATCAATTTTTCATAAAGGATTATCCCTTAAATCCAAAACTAATGCTTGTATTTATTATCTAGGACCATTCTCCATTTCTCATTAATATCTTCTATTCCCATATAGAGGTTACATGTGCCAATGAACACTTGAAATTCCTTCTCAGTTTGCATACCTTCATTCTATGTACTTGAGAGACCTGAAACCCACTTTCCATGCCTTTTCATATAAACCACAACCTCATACTTTTTTAACATTCTTAAAAAACATATCTTACCTATGTCCATGCTCACATATGCATACTTTCTTGAAATCTAATCTTCATACCTCATTAGGCCAGGTAGGGTCTAGGTGTAAACTTGGTCTAAAGGTCTTACCCCTATAGACTCATCCTTAGACTCTCGTGGATGATTATACACATTAATCACATGCTCAAATGATTCCATACAATCTCTCACATGTTTGAGTTTATTCACCTTATCATGTCACCATCTCATACCTTCACCATGCCATGACTAAGCTCAATATTCTAATGTACTTGATGCCTTGACCTATTCTTTCCATGTCATAACCTCAAAAAAACATCAAACACATAGACATAATATGTCATAACATACTCATATGACTATACCAATATCTTTCTAATGACAACAATCTTTCACAGCCTCATACAATCCTAAAACCACATGACCAAGCTTTATATGACTTGACATCTCTCTTCCATGCACCTGAATAACTTTGACATCAACCTTGACTTTAATGAAACCCTAATACGTTATTTTCCTTCATCTCATGACCACATTCTTATTAATTCATCTTGTATCATCACACACTGCCAACTAGGCTTAGTCACCTTTGACATCATTATGCTACCAATTGATAACATACTCTCAATAGGTTACTCATATCCATAATACTCACTCACTGATAAACAATCTATTAATGCCAATACCATGCTCAATTACTTGACCAAACAAACCTTTGACATCAATGACCATTATGCCTTTACATGATGCACCCTTTTGAGATCAATGACAACAACATGCCAACAACCATTTTTATGATGTTGACATAATTTGTATAAAGGTATGAGTTTAGTCCTTAAATTTAATAAGATTAATTACAATAGTGGACTATTAAATAGTGGGAGTACATATGTGTATCACATTGAATCTTTAATACCAGCTTTATATTGATGCTTACATTGAATAGTTGAAAAGGAGAGCCATTGCACATAGAGGTAGAGTATAGAACATCATTGAATCTTTAATTGATGAAATAAATTCATGGCATGTTTATAATGGTGATGAAACAATATGTTTAAGGAATAAATATCTACATGGCATTATATATTAAAGGAAGTGAAGAAAAGAGTTTAGAATGACTATATTCTAATAGTAATTTATTATGGAAGACATCTAGGAATAAAAGAGGGGGACATATTGAGATAGATTTCTACTATGAGGAAGAATTAATTTAAGTAGGAGAAGTGGTAGTGAAAATGAGCTATGTATTAAATTATGTTATCATTTATTAACTTATTCAGTGTTATGATTTTGGGAGATGGTCAGGGCTTGTCTTATGTATTTCGAGGAAGAGCTGATTGATTATTCACATGATCCCTTTGGTGGAAAGAATATTTCTCCTAAAGGTATAGATTTGATCTATAGGTGGCTATTGGAGTGGTATTTTCCCAATACAATAAATGATCTTTTTGGTTAAGTATTAGATAAACAAAGTGTATATACCTTCTCTATACAGGTATCTCAAGGTCTTATCCCTTTTGATGGTGAGTTAGGGTTTATAGAGGTTAGATCTTGGGATGTGTTGAATAACTTAGATCATTTATGGTAAAATAGTGAGGTGTAAGGGTTTACCAAGGGTTGTCTTAAGAGAGAATCATTTTTTGGCCTCCATTTAGTCAAATATTATTCATAAGTCAGGAGTGATATAGTGGTGTCGAAGAGGAAAATATGTGTCAAGGTCAGAGAAAGGAGGGTTAATTTGATATTAGGTGAAAATGTATTATTAAGCCAAGTTTTGGAAATAGAAAAAAAAACCTTAACTAGTAGGTTATTTTTAAGGTTTTGCTCATATAGGTCCAATCCATTTGGGGTCATTTCTTAGGATATGTGCATGACTTTTATTGTCTAGAATGTGGATGGTTATCTTTTTCTTTCAAGAGTTCTAAGGATTTTGAGAGGATTTTATAGATAATATGGCACTGGGTTCTTCCTCCTTGGCCTTGAAAATATGGTCTCCATGTTGTGATCTAAAAATGGAATCCAAACATGTTCATCCCATATGGTTAAAATTTTGAGGTCTACCTATGTAGTTATGGACCTCCAAAATTCTTCAAGAAATTTGGGATTCTCTAGGTACCTTTTTGGATTGGGATGAGGAGGCTTTAATTATTAATTCACACTCTTTATCTATAATCTTTGTTAACATGGATCTTTGAGAAGGCCTCCTTGAGGTTATTCAAATTAACATAGGCAAATGGAAGTATAAATACTTGAATATTCAAAAGTACCCTTTTGATGTACACATTGTCATGCATATGGTCATCTCGTTGACTTGTGTTATATAAAATTCACTAGATGGGTGTAGAGACCTAAGGTGATGGAGACCACTAATTTCAGTATGATAAATAAGGTTTTGGTGATTATAGTAGAAGATAAATAGTGTTTAGGTGGTAGTTGGACCCCATATGTTAGGAAGAGGATAATAACTTGTAATCTAGATAGATTTTGTCTAAATAAGTGGTTTTTTCTCAAGGAAATATTGTCCTTTATAAAACTTTAGAGGCAAGGGATGTATTTTTGAGTGTGATAATAGAAGTTATGATAGAAGGTGAGGGAAGAGTGAGAGTGGATATGAAGATAGTAGAGACTTCATTTATACCACATGTACCTCTATATATCAATAATATTAGTCCTTACATTCTTCCTCAGGATCATATCATTGACCTATGGATTGAGAAAAGAGGATGGAATCCATATCTTGTGACCTCTTTACCAATTGCCTTAGTACACTAAATCTTCTCATAGAACATTGGCCACTCTTAATGGATTCACATATTATTCCTAATCATTCAATGAGTATTGGAAATAGGATTCCTAATATTTTAGATGTAAATCTTTATCACTTTCCAAAAAGGTCCAAAGATCAATCTTTCTCTAGTTCGGAGGAATGGGTGTCCCTATTTGGTTGTAACAATTACAATCTTAGATCAAAAAGTTGTTTTTCTTTTAAGGCATGGTTGAATTTGGTAGTCTTAGTCCTAGTATTGATATGAATAAATACAATTACTCTCTAAGGAGTAAATCTTCTCTCAGGCTATAAAAATACCAATATTTAAGGGAGATTCAAAGTTGGAAGCAAAAATCTATAATGGGGGAACTTAGATCAATCCAAACCCCATGGAAGGTTATTTAATTTTATTTTTCTCTCTCTCAACTCGCATGGGATGGGTAGGGTCTCAAAAAAGTATAAACTAATAAGGTTAGTTTTGATTCATAACCTAGACATATTGATGTTATAAGAGACTATGATTCAAGGTAAAAAAATTGAGGGTGTTGTTCAATCCTTTCTAAAGGATTGGGATTTCATTTTATTTGGATTTAGTTGGCTGAGTGGGGGGGTTATTAGTGGGATGGAATAAGATATCTTTTAGGTGCATCAATTATTTTTTCATTGATTTAGGTATTGGTATATAGCTTCATTCTATGGAAAAGGGGTCCTTGTTTATGGTGGTCAATATTTATGAGCCTTATGAACATAAAATCTAGTTCTAAGATAGGCTCTTAGACATACATTTTGTTAAGGAAAAGTAACTTCTCTTGGGAGGGTATTTTAATTTTACATTGAACAAATATAAGGTTTAGAGACTTTCAAGGAGGTTGGATCATTTTACTAATTATTTTGTGCATAAATTTGAGGAGGTTGGGTTGGTTTATGTGGAACTAATCAAAATTATTCATACTTTGAATAATAATAGGATTGGTGATGAATATATAGATAAAAGACTTGATAGGTTCTTAGTCTCTAAGCATACATTAGCTGAGGGAGAAAGAATAAGGTATTGGGTCAAAACTAGAAGTCATTCTAATCATTTTCCTAATTTTTCCATCTTGGATCTAATGTTCATAAACCACCTACTCATTTCAATTGTAATCCCTCTTGGCTATAGTATTTATAATTTCATTCTCTTGTCATAGGATATTGGAAAGGGTATGATAAGAATTTGGGGAATTTTACATGTTATCAATTTACCAAAAAACATAGGAATATTAAGTCTATTATATTATAGTGGGCCTATAACAAATCATGACAATAATATAAGGTTCTTAAACTTATTTATAGATATAATAAATTTTAAATGAGGCTCTGACTGATGGGGTGTTTTATTAGGATGCAAAGGTCACAATTAGAGAATTGGAGCAAAAGAAAGGTGATATCTTGTTAGCATGTGAGTCTAATTGGAGAATTAAAATTAGAGCTATTCGGTTATATCCCAGTGATGAAAACATTAAAATTTTCCATAATTATTACAAACATTAGAAAAATATTGATACTATTTTGAAAATTCCCAAAGAGGATGGATCCAAACCTAGGTCCTTCTCAAAGCTAGTTGATCTTGGTGTTAATCTCTTTAAGATTTTGTTAAAAAGGGGATAATTTGGCTAAAATTATAAAGCTTATTATCTTATGTCCTAATTTTACTAGTGATGGTAATAGTGAGATGATGTTGGTCGAGGTCTCAAATGATGAACTTGAATCTATTCTTAAATAATTTCAAAATAGCAAAAGTTTAGGGCCAGATGGGTGGATAGTGGAGTTTTTTTTAGGTTTTTATGATTTGATTGAGGAGGAGTTACTTAGGGTGATTAAGGAGACTAAATTCACTAGAAAAATTCATATGGATATCAATTATATCTTTATTTATTTGATTCCCAAAAAATATAGTCTTAAATCATTTGATGATTTTAGGCCTATATCCTTATGCAACTATCTTTATAAACTCATTGCTAAGGTCATTGATAGAAAATTTAAATAAGTCTCTTTAGATTGTATTTCTTATGACTAATATGGGGTTCTCAATGGCAGATAGATAGATGATATAGTGGGGGTGGAAATGCATACATTCTATTAAAACTAATAAAATGCACGTTGTTGTTATCAAACTAGACCTATCCAAAGCTTATGATAGAGTTAGTTGGTTATATTTTTGCATTATGCATCTACATGTTGGGTTCAACTTATAATTTATCAATTGAATCATGGGATATATCTCTTCAGTATCCTTCATTTTTACCATCAATTATTATGCCTATAAATTATTCAATACTAGGAGGGGGCTTCATTAGGGTTGTCTTTTATCTCCAATTTTATTACTTTTTATTATGGATGGGTTAAAGCAAAGCTATTAGGGATGTTAATATAAATGGTACTCTCAAAGGGATCAAAGTGGGAAATTCATTTTTTCTTACTATAGACATTATTTCTAAAACATAAAACACCTAAGTATTATACACTTGGAAAATACATATTGTGGATTGGACAAACTCCCCTTGTCAAATCCTGGATCAATAAATATGACAAGTTCATCTATCAAATCCTAGATTCAGTAGATGGGCTTATCAAATTTAGTCATATAACCATATGCATGTATATTTTGGAATGGGTATCCTTTAAATTTGAAATGTAGTATTTATAGTTACTATTCATCATCATACTTGTCTAAAAGCTACATGGAGTAGTGATAATATTGACATGTTATTCTTACCTGAAGCTATGTAGAGTAATGATAGTATTAATTATATATATCATTTTCACTATGCTCCCTAAATACTTTACTCTAGAATGATAAAAAACACTCTATCTTAGAGAGATATGTAGAGGGGGCTAGAAGGTTTTGTGTAACTCTCCCTGGCCATTTGTTTTGGATTTTATAATGATCTCATGTAATTTTGGAAGGTCAGTGAGACTTTCACTAAGATATGTGAGCCCTTCAAGGTATCAAAAGTGGCCAATCATGTAGTATATAAGCTTGTCTTGTTAGTTCTAGACCTTGGGGTGGTTATGATAAAACCAATTAGAGTAAGCGACACTCATAAAATTTGTTTGTATAATAGGGAGATGTCACAGAGCAGGGTCTTATCAGACCAATATTCTGAGAATAGTGATACTTGGGATAACTATGATGAGATCTAAAAGTGAATTTTGCATTTATTTGATTGATCTGATACCACATGTGATAACCCCATTGGGAGCTAATTGGATTTCTATGGTTCTTATGTATTTTAAAGGTATACCAATACACACACACACACACACACACTCACAGATTATTTTGGTCTATACTAATGATTTAGTATATGAGAAAATAGACAAATATATATATGTAAGGCATTAACTTGTATCATTTAGTATCAAACAACATGTTGATCTAAAATCAGTGCTATAATAAATAACAAATAATTGAATTGAGTTCTCTATTACTAAATTAGATATGAATTCACCAAATTTGACATGACTAAAATAGTCAAAAAGAAGCAACTAAATAGATCCAAGATATATATATATATATATACACAATTTTTTTTGTATTTTCAATTTATATAGATTACATATAGACATTTATGGATTGTTTCAAACCTCCATAATTTTCACATCATACACTAAAATTGAATGTATTGCCTACTTAGCAATTCGTGTTGACGATCTTTCTATCATTTGGCCTCGCTTCCTCTCTAATCTCTTCTAATGGCTCTCCCCTTCTTAAAATTCTTTTTTTTTCCTTCTCTGATATTCTCTTCAAAATGATAAGGGCATAGTACTTTTTAAAATATTTTCTCTCTTTTGTTTTTGGTTTTTCTTTCCTCTTTTGTTTTTTTTTCCCATTATTTAATGTATTTCCTCATTTTAGTTTATTCTTAAATTAAGCCCTTTTTATTTAATTTATTTTTAAGTTTTTTTATTTTCTTATTATTTTCCCTTTTTTTCCTTCAAATGGAAATTTCCAAATTATATACATTTTTAACATTAATTATAAAAATCTATAATTTTATTAATCTAATTAACATCTTCTCATGCTGTAGCAATTTTATGATAATTTCATAAATTAACAATCTAGATTTAATCTAAATATGCAAATCATGTTCTACTTAGCATTTAATGATCAAACATGTTAAGCACACAAAATAAGTTCCATTAAACCATTTAAACTATACTATCAAATCATGACAAACAACTATTTAATGCAATCACAAATAATCACAAGTGCGAACCATTTATTATACATTCTAACATGTGCTAGCTATTGTGATGTATGTAGAGTTCTAGCTAGTTTCTCTATCATCCTCTAACATCTCCATCTATGTCACCCTCTCTGATGATGTTCTCCCTCTGTCATGCTCTAAGGAATGAGTTCTCCTACATCAACCTCAAAAATGGCATGTATTTATATCATATCAACATGATATACATACATCATAAAATATAACTTAAATAATGTATCAACATGTTCATTATGTAAACACATACACTACACCTAACTCATATCAATATAAATATGTAACCTAAGTAATATCCTACTGTCCCATAACATCATATATCTCAAAGCTTAGTTAAAATTAACCAAATCAAATGTGTCAACTATAAATATCCATGTATAATCAAATAGTTTTCTTAGCAAGGAATTAGGATGTAACACTTGAAAAATACATATCATAGATGTACCTTTAACTTCTAAACCTTTCCCACTACTAAAAGGCTCGCATACACTATCTTTTTGTGCCTAATTTTATATCTCTTAGTCTGACCAATGTCATTTTAATGAACCAAGCCTTATATATTTCCTAGAATGTTATAAACCTAAGTATCTTCTATATCTGCAAGTTTTATACATACACCTATTTTTTAACTACCTTGACACATGCATCCTATTCAGATGCCTACATCAATACAATTTTCTTATTCTAATACAAGTATCTAGTGCTTGAAAGTTCTCTAATTTACAAATGAAATGCATTACTATGTTCAACCTAATATATTTGATGTAAGATATTCTCCAAATGGATTGGTATAGATACAAGATCAAATCTCATTCATTCCTAACCTAACAAAGACCTATCAACTTCTTATCTGATCACAAGGCAACCAAGCATAGATCAAAAATCACTCAATCAAACACTCAAGTGAGCAAATATTCCCTATTTTCTCACATGTATATATCAATTATAGGGACAACATATATATATATATATATATTTGAAGTACTGAAAGAGCATCCCAAGAGCTGTATTTACCAAGTTATAAGTTAAGTCACTATTGTACTTTTTTATCACACATCTCATGATTCACACACAAGCCAACACATAAGGGATGACTACATAAGTATGATGCCTTATTTATATTATTAGTTATGTAGGTAGTGTTCATTAATAGAGGAGTCATTGGGGTGGCTCAACACCATGTGCCTACTAACCCATTTTTCTCACATCCATATATGAATATGAAGAACTAGAGTTTTCTCATTTGATAAGGAGTGACAAACCATGACCTGAATCTGAATGCACCAAAGTGAAGGTGACACATAACCTAGAAGCATCCAGGTGGTGGCATTTAGTTTTAATAGGTATTATGTACTAGACACTTACATTTGAGTTAGATGATAGAATCAATGCAATCATATTGGGTTGATGTAAGTGTTTATGGCTATATAGGTATAAATTTCATAATCAGATAACTAATCCATAATCCAAATATAATCTACTTTTTACTTGTTGTAGATCCATATTTATATTAGAATCAGAAGTTGGTAAGTATCTTATTTTCAAATTATCATTACAATATATAACATACTTGTACTTTTCATTTCTAGAATATCTCAGCATAATATATTCAGTATATGTTTATTTGAGTTTCATAATTAATTGGCCTACTTTAGAGATAGTATACTATCCTTGTGCCTATTGGTGTAGACTTTTATCCCACTAGGTTTTGTCTACACAATCTAATCAAGCTTGCTTAGGTTTAATAAAGCTCATTAAGGGGAAAATAATCCCACATACATGAATATGTTGAGACTTGTCTATTTTTCACCTATATAAGGAACCTTCTTATGTACTTTTTAGCTAATCCTTATTAATGTAACTTTTCTTTTAGAGAGACTTGTTTCTTCCTCTTTTGAGTTTTTTTTTTTGAAGTTTCACTACTACAAATTTTTTCCATGCATTAAATCATATCCATTAGATATAATTATGGCACACTGTAACATGGTATCATAACACCATTGCTCTTTTTGTGAGACCTTGTATTTGACTTGTTCAGGTGTTTTTCATGATTTTGGTTTTCAAGGGTTTGGTGGGATTTCTTAAAAATCCATGTAGATATATATATTTGGGGTCTCCTAACAAAAAATAGTTCCATTCAATTAATAAGGTGTCAAAATCTTAATATTGGTTATAAACACAACCTAGTTTTGTGATAGTCAATTTATGCCATTTTAGAGGGTTTGAGGGTATTTTTTAAAAACATGCAAATTTTGTACCATCTGGTACTCAAATCTAGAAAAAAATTAGGTTTTGTGAAAAATTAATTAGGTATTTTCTAGATTTACATAAGGACGTACATATTTTATAAGATCTAGGCTCTCCTTGCAAGTATTTTTTACCATTTTGGCTAGTTTTCAATAATTTTCTACAAAGTTTAGGACTTAAAAAAAATTAGCCTCTTTGGGCCCTCTTTCACATGGTGACATGATACCTAAAGTGTGCATATGTTTTTTCACATCTATAATCCCAAGGGACCATCAGCCTAACCTCATCTAATGCAAAATGCAACAATGAACATTTACATGTATATAGCTCACACCTCTACTAGGCCTAACTACCTTGGACATGGTGATGTGATGATATGCATTATGCCTTCACTAGGTCCAAGGCCTAGTGGCCTATTTTTCTTGGATGCATCGATGTAGCTTCACATGAGCTACATATATCACACCATTTTGAGGCCTAAGGCCCACTAGCCTAGATACCTCAGACATAATGACATAGCTCTAAGTGCACTCTATGTGTCACACCCTTGGCAAGGCCCAAGTCCCTATGATTAAAACCATAACAAAGTGGAAATGCAGGCTATTACCACTCTACTACATGACCTTACCTTCATAGGTCCATGGGATAGGATTCACACCCTCATCTTATCCCTTATCCCCTTGGTCATATGATTTTGTCACATAAAGGGGGCTTACATATAGATTCCTACTAGTGGGGGTGTAAATCTAGCACCCAATTATAAGTTTTGAAAACTCAAGATTTTTTTAAAAATTTATAAAGTGGAAGATCACCTCACCATATTAAACTTCAATCAATCATAACCTTTAGCTCGTTAGTTATTTCAAGGTGCATTTTTTTTAAAGTGCATGTTTTTTAAGCATTTTGCATTGGTGTTATACTCGTGCCTTATAAATTTAAACATTTATAGATTTAGGAGGGTGTTACATTACTAGTATGCATCACACATAGTTCAAAAAATCTTTCTTTTTTACACCATGGATGTCAATTCATTTCCATTACTTACACCATTCAACTATCACAAGTGTAAATTCAAAGTGAAAATCTTCTTAAGGAGCAAAGGCTTACATCAAATCATGATGGATACATAAATACAATTGATAGTTGATGTAGAAAAGGTGAAGTGGTACAATTGAAATGATAAATCCTATGATCTATTATGCCTATCTATATTTCCTAACTTGATTTTTTATATTGAATCTATAACAACCTCAAAATAAGTGTGGACCTTATTGGATAAACTCTTTGGAAAATAGGATGAAATTAGGGGTCATGAGTTGGATAATGATCTCATCAGTTTGACCCCAGGTGCCATTGATATGATACAAGACTTATTCACAAAGTTTAAATCACTCAGGTTACAGTTGAAATTATGTAGCATTTAAAAAGGATGATCTATTAATTCTTTTCATCTTTGCCAAATTGGGATCTAACTATTCTATATTCATTTCTACCTTCCATTCCACCAAGTGTGCCCTTATAATTACATAGATAATGTCATCCTTAGATGACTTTATTGTTGGCTTGACTTAAAATCAAGACAAACTCATTCAAATGGGTACACTAAATTCCTCCAAATATCATGCCTTATTTGTGAGTCATGACAAATAGAAGGCCTCCAGTAGTAAAGAGAAGAAACATAACAAGATGGACCTAGAAAAAAGAAAGGGTCAAAAATATGATGCTAAGCCAAAAGCATCAAAATATTCCTCCTCTTCAAATGGGAAACCCAAGAAAGAGTGACTCACATGTGTCTATTGTAATAAATATATGCATGATGATTCCAAATACATAAAGAAATAGATTGACCAACTGACAAAAATGCTTGAGAAGCATAATATAAATGTCCCTAATTCTTTCACTCATATTTCATCAACACAGGGGTATTATAAAGATAAAAATAATAATAAGGTAAAATCACTTGTTTCAATTACATCCCATCCTTCCAAATAGGTTATTGATTCTAGTGTATCACACCACATGGCTTCATCACAGGACATGTTTAAATCCTTAGAGGAATTTTCTATGCCTTCCATATTGTTGGGTGATGACACTTCCATAGAAGCTAGTGGGAGTGGATTTATTAAAGTGAATTATGGGAAATTTCATGTTTTTCTATTTGTTACCTCTTTATCCACCAATCTCCTATCTATCTATCAGATCACTCACATCAATTTAGGAAAGAGAGTTGAGTTCACACCCAATTATATGGTTATTAGGGAAGCTAACAGTGACTCCATTATTTCATTTTGGAAAGTAGATCACTAATATAAGTTGTCTACTTTCTCACATTTTTATCATGATCAACCCTCTAAGACATTGCTCACTTATTCAGATAAGGTGAATAAACTATGGCATAAGTAATTTGGCCATCTCAACTTTCGTTACCTAGAGCAAATCAGTCATCAAGACATGGTTTCAAGGTTGCCATGAATTAAGTTTTCCAATGAAGTTTTTCATGGTTAAATTCTTGATAAGCATCTAGATGAGAAGTATGACAAGGGAAAATCACAAAGAGATAAACAAATATTGGATATTTTTCATAGTGACATTACCGGCTCATTAATAAAACCTTTATCTAGCAAGACAAAGTACATAATTACCTTCATTGATGAGTATTATAGGTAAACTTGGGTGTTTGTTTCAGGCAAAAATCAGAGGTATTTGACCATTTTTAGGACTTAAAAGCACTTGTATATAAATAGTCAAATAAATCCATCAATATTTTGTGCATTGATAATGGTGGTATGTAAGTAACCATTTTGAATAATTATACACATCAAAAGGGATTGAACTATAGCATATAGTTCCATATAGTGCTCAGTAGAATGGTGTTGTATAGTGCAATAACATGCCTTAAAGGCAATGTAAAATTGTATACTACACTCCAAGTATCCTACACCTCAGTATTGGGCCGAGGCCATCAACTATGCTTGTTAAATCCAAAATTGATCTCTTCACAAAGCATTGAATGGAGTCACTCCTTTTGAAGCTTGGAGTAGTCAAAAACCCATAGTTGAGCACTTTTGAGTGTTTTGTTCACCTTTTATGGCTCACATTCCTAAGAATAAATGTAATGCATTGGAACCTCAGAGTCAATCTTGTATCTTTGTCAAATATTCTAGGGGTGTTAAGGGATAAAGGCTTCTCCATCCCACCACTCATGAATTTTTCATTAATAGGAGTGTTTGTTTCATATAGTGTCCCTCAAAATCCATACTTGACACCTCTCACCTTTCCTTAGATGCACTTGGATTTGATGGTAATTCTGATTATTCAGATCTTCCTGATCAACCCCTGATGATCCTGATTCTTCTTCTAGTTATAAGAATGAGAGTGGTAATGAGGATTCCACTCCTTCAAGATTATTTTAAAATTATGAGGAATTTCCTAAATCTTTGAGCACTTGTCCTCTTTCTGCTAGATATACATTGTAAAGTGATGGCCAATGGGTTGGAAATCCATCAAACAATAGGCACACATGTTTAAAGTTCAAAGATGCTCCACATACTTTTATTACTTTTTATTCTAATCCATAATAATTTCACAAGGCATCAGACACTCTTGAGTGGGATACTTCTCCAGAAGAGGATTCTAGTTCCTTGTATAGGAATAACACTTGAGATTTAATCCCACTTACCAAGGGAAGAAAACTAATTTGATGTAGGTGGATCTATTGAATAAAATTTGTAGAAGATGGGTCTATAGACAAGTTCAAAGCACATTTAGTAGCAAAGGTTTTTTCATAGGTGCTTGGCATTGAATACACCAAAATGTTTACTCTAGTTTCTAAAATCAACTCAATCTAACTCATTCTCTCCATTTCCATAGCACATCAATGGGATTTTTATCAAATGGATGAAAAGAGTGCCTTTGTTCATGGTGACCTCAAAGAAGAAATATACATGGAGCAACCAGAAGGATTTGTGGAAGATTATTCCTTAGTTTTCAAATGTTAGAAATTTATCTAGGGCATCAAATAGGCTCCTTGAGCTTGGTATACCAAGATAGAATCCTTTCTTCTTTTCGTTGGGTTCACTTGATGTCATTAAAATCCTAATGTCTACATTTTGTGTTAAAATGTTTCACTATTAATTATAATTATCTATGTGGATGACCTATTAATCATAGGGAGTTCTCCATCTAACATAACAATGGTGAAAACTCCTTTGTCTGGCAAGTTCTCAATGACTGACTTGGGCTTGTTGCACTACTTCCTTGGGATTGAAATTTCTCAGTTTGACTCCAAGATCACTATTGCATAATCCAAGTATGCCCTTGATTTGCTTGCATATTTTAGTATGTCTAACTATAATCCAACTCTAACTCCTTTTTAAACTAGTGTGAAGCTTGAGGAGTGTTGTCCATCTCTATTGGTTAATGTTACCTTATATTGAAAACTTATTGATAATCTCATCTACCTTATGCACACTAGACTTGATATTTCATATACAGTGGGAATGGTATCCATGTTCATGAAGGAACCACATGATCTACACTAAAAATCAGCTAAGTGGATCCTTCACTACATTCAGGGTACTCATCATTTTGAGATTCATTATGGAGTGGGCATTGACATCGAATTAATAGGTTATATAGATTTTGATTGGGGTGGTGATATTAAAAATCACAAGTCTACTTTAGGCTACAATTTCTCCCTCAGTTTAGGTTTGATTAGTTGGTCAATTAAGAAGCATAATGTTATTGCTTTATTTTCTATAGAGGTAGAATAACTAGGAGTTGGTAATGCTTCCACTAAGACTATTTAGATTCAGTTGATTCTCACTAAGTTGGGAATCCAATTTCAATGACCAAATATCATATTCTATGACAACCAAAGCACAATCTAGATCTGAAAGAATCTAGTCCTCTGTCAACAGACCAAGCATATCAAGATTCACAAGCATTTCATTTAGAAGTTCATATATGAGTAGGTTATTAATCTCGACTACATCCAAACAATAAAACAAATTGATGATATATTCACCAAACCTTTCATTGAGAGTAACTTCATTTATGTGTTCTTCTTGAGGTTCAAGTAACTCCATATTCTTCCTCATATGGGGTATCATCTCTATGTACTTGGGTACCTCATCAGGCCTTTGTATCAAGACCCAATTCTTCTACCCACCTAAGTTACATTTAAGGGAGGTGTTGGTGTAGACTTTTATCCCACTAGGTTTTATCTACATGGTGTAGTCAAGCTTTTTTAGGTTTAATAAATGTCCTTAAGGGGAAAATAATCTGACATGTATGAGGATGTTAGGACTTATCTATTTTCCACCTATGTAAGGAACCTTCCTATGCTTTTTTTGGCTAATCTTTATTAATATAACTTTTATTTTAGAGAGACTTGATTCTTCCTATTTTGAGATATTTTATTTTCATGTTTCACTACTCCATATAATTTGTCTGTGTGTTTGATCATATCCAGTAGATCTGATTGTGGCCCACTATGATAGTACCCTAGACTATCTCTACCTCTTTGAACCTAGATTCCCCACATCTAGATTTTAGGGTTAAACATTTTTTTAACCTGACCCTTGAGTCTTCCTTTGTAAAATTATCATGATCAAGGGTTTCCAACCTCCTAGGGTTTTAGCTTACCATGATATATTTTCAAATCTAAAACTTTACCCTAGGTTTTTACACTCCTCTAATTACAAGGGCTTCATGTTCATATGTTTGCAAGTTGATTATTCCTTGATTTATGAATTTTAGTCTCCTAATATATCTATTTTAAAATTTATTAGAGGTATTTACTACTCATGCTATTATACTAATAAACTTCTTTTTGTTCACCAAAATTTAGTAGGGATTTTTCATTTTTGTAATTTACTATTTTTAATAAATATTGACATACAAGGTGAATAGTGTACGTATATTCTAATTAATTTATAGTTTTTATCAAAAATCATATTTTATTCAAAAATATTTCTCAGATATTTGAAATAAATTCTTGTTTTATCGTAATTATTGATTCTTTATTGGGAATATTCTAGGGTTTTGCCTGTGAAGCATTCTGCATTGTTTGGCCTTTATCTGATTCATAATAGATAAAATTTCAAATTCTTCACGAGTTTTTCATAATTATGTTTATATATAAAATAACCTATTTTTCCAATAAATATATGGATTTTGATAATATAGCATTTTACTATTTATAGTGAATTTAGGCCTACATATTGTACATTGTACTATTGTTTCCCTATTTTTCTAGGTTCATCTCATTTCTTATTTTTATAGAATAACCTATCTTGTATTTTTTTAAAACTTGGCCAATAGTATGAAATTTTTATATCCTTATTGTATCATGTTGGAATCCTAACATTTATATGTCTCTTCTTTCTTATTTTCATATCAGCTTTTAGAACATTTAAAATGGCTAAAAAGGAACTTTTCCTTCCTAATAACCCTAAGTAGGGTGATAGCTACCATCCCTATAACTATATCCATATTATCACTCCTTCAATGGGTAAGGTAGATGGTATATGTATACATGTTCAATCTGAATCACATATGGTTTGTGCTTATGAATCCCTAAAAGATCAAATCACCCTTAAGAGAAAGTTAATATAAGAGTTACAAAATCAAATCAATACTTTAGTTCAAAGATCACATTATTAGAAAATTAGATTCCATGTGCCCAAAATCCTAAACATGCTAGTTTCAATCATGTGTTTGCATATTCATCTACCAATGTTATGAAAAATAGGGTCTCTTATCCGAATGAAACGATAAAATAGAATACATCTACAAAAAGTGATTTAAAAAGTGACCAAAAGGGTACTAAGAGTCTAAGAAAAACCCTAAGAGACATTATTTGAAAAATAATAATTCAATTACCTCCTCTACATCCTATAAGGAAATCCAACTACTATTATGCATATCATAGAATGCATGGACATAATATAGATTATTATTTTGCATTGAAGAAACAAATACAAATTCACAAAGGTGGTGATGATCATATCATTGATAAAATAACCAACAAAACCACTCACATTGTAAGTACCTTTCCTAAAATACAAGCGAAAAAAGAATAAATATGGGTACCAAAGAAAAATTTAGAGTCACAAAAATTGTAAATGTCAAACATAGAGCAAGAAAAGATTCAAAAGTCCAAGATAGAGAAAAACATGCCTACAAAATCAAAGGATACAAATATGATTTCCAAGCATCCAAACATCATATTTATTCCATATATAGATGAATAAATATTTAAGTGCAAAAATACAAAGTCTATACTTTCATCCTCAAATAAAGAAGTCAAGGCACATATTACATCTTTTCCTAGTGTTCAATTACATATATATGACTCTTATCTATCCCATAATGAGATGCAACATTTATACAATTATGAACATAATTAATAAAAACAAAATTTCAATAAACAAACTCAAATCTATGGTACAGTTGTCTTTTCATACACAGATAATCAAACAATTTATCACATGTTCAAGAATAATTTAAGAAGTTACATATTTCCTATACTAATAACATAGAATATTGATATGATCTTAATGATATAGAATATTGGTATGATCTTGATAATATTGATTACACAACATATGAATATGGCACACATGATATAGGGCCTCCATAGAGGCATCTCATTGATCAGATCCTTAGGTTCTAGTGGCATTTTTCCTAGTCTGTACCTTTTTGAAAATACCAAAAAAATCAAAAATACAAAAATATGTTCAGAATTTACATGTTCTATTTTTTTTTGGCATATATGTTGTTGGTTCCATTTTAGTATATGGCATATTAGTATTTTGGATATACACATGTTTCACACATATTTTGAGTTTGATACAAGCATACATAAATGCATGATCTATGCACTTTTGTATGTTGGGCCTTTTTTTTTCTCATGTCATGTGGAAATTTAGGGCATCGACTTATTTTATCATGATACATCTAGGTTATATCATTATATGGTCATTTTACATTATCATTTTAGCTTATGTACTTACACATGCCTTTATCCATGCTTATATATTTCACAATGTACTTGATATGTTATTTAGTTGACATTTTTTTACTAACACATATGATACAAGGGCTAGTATGCTATGTTTATGTTGGTTGCTTATGTTTTCATTCATGCACTTCCTTAATTATCTTGCCTTGATATTATCTTATTTATTTTCATCATTTGATTACACTCCATTAATTCTAGCCCTTGTGCATTTGTTTGCCTCTTTGACATTTTAATATGCCATTATTTTTTGTATGTTGACTTTTGAATATGTCATTATTGCTTTTGTGAACATTTGACTAAGTCATGTCCCTTTGATTGTGAAAACTTTGAACATGCCCCTTTTTTGAGGTACCTTTGGACCATTGTATTTTGATTTATTTTTAAGTGTTCTTGTGTGTGTGGTTGATTGCTTGTTGAGCTTATATTATTACTATCTAGAAATTTTCATGATTCACATCATACATCTTAGGACTTGGTGTGATCACCTTCTTCATGATTCAATGATATATCTACCTAGACATATTCCCTCTATATGCTACATGGTGCATTCATAGTTTACATGATTATATTATCCTTTTGAGGTAAGTTGACTACTAGTTGCTACTTACCTCACCTCAAAATTGGGGTATATCAGTGGGGGCACACCATAAAGGCATGACTTCCACTTTGCTTCACAAATTTAGATTGCATTGGGTGCATGTTCTCCAAATTTGTCACATTTTTAGATTCATTGGGGCATGTTTTAGAAACATGTTCTCCATACTTATTCAGTATTTAGCATACCCAAATTATAGTGGGGGCATGTTTTGAAAACATATCTTCCACATTAGCACTCACACTAGTTCTCAGATTCAGATTACAGTGGGGGCATGTTTTTAAAACATGTTATCTGCTACATGGTGCATTCATAGTTTACATGATTATATTATCCTTTTGAGGTAAGGTGACTACTAGTTGCTACTTACCTTGCCTCAAAATGGGGGTATATCAGTGGGGGCACACCATAAAGGCATGACTTCCACTTTGATTCACAAATTTAGATTGCATTGGGTGCATGTTATCCAAATTTGTCACATTTTTAGATTCATTGGGGCATGTTTTAGAAAGATGTTCTCCATACTTATTTAGTATTTAGCATACCCAAATTATAGTGGGGGCATGTTTTGAAAACATGTCCTCCACATTAGCACTCACACCAGTTCTTAGATTTAGATTACAGTGGGGGCATGTTTTTAAAACATGTTATCCACACTTAAACAAGTTTCTAGTTTCATATTATAGTGGGGCATGTTTTTGAAACATTATTTCCACACATAATTTTAAATTGACCAAATTACATAGTTATATTATTCAAATACACATTTATGGTAGAATTTTATATATCGGTGCCATTTTTATACAAAATTTTAGCATGAGACATATCTAAGATGCATATGATATGCAATGTGTGGATAATATTTCAAAATTAAATTAGTGTCAAATTTCAAATATTTTCAGGGACTATCATC
This sequence comes from Torreya grandis, assembly GCA_037957365.1. NCBI lineage: Eukaryota > Viridiplantae > Streptophyta > Pinopsida > Cupressales > Taxaceae > Torreya > Torreya grandis. Next base: position 2,264,772 of record JARHVA010001907.1, on the reverse strand, counting down.
ACCCACGAGGTTGGAATTTTAAGGATTGTACTGAGTCAATCTACTACAATAGTTGCTTCATTTTTTAGTATGGTCAAGGTGAGTAAATCACTCTATCTTATCAAGTGTATAGGTTGGACTTGATTTTATCATCTAAACCTCACCATTTTTATAGTGTGATTTGACTTGGTTCACTCAAACTCACCAAGTTATAAGTATGATTAGGTTGCAGAGTTGAGATAATCTCAACTCTTAGGTCTTAACTCACCTTTTATCCAAATTTGGGAACATGTGTCCTCCAATCCATATTTATGTCTCCATATATATGCACTTTATATATTTATATTTTCTTAATCTTAACTCTAATTATTCATAATGATATATATTTTATAAATCAAATTACCAAAAGATAAGACAACTGCATCGATAAACAAGTGTACTCCTAAACCTTGTTCTCTTTCATTTTAAATCACTTCAGTGATTTTAATTTTAAATTATATTCATTGATTATATACTATAACATGCTCTTGGTTGCAAGTCAATCATCATCAAATCACTCAATGTGGACACAAGCAAAGGTAAGTTGTGTTATACACACCTAGGTATGCATTGCTTCTCCTTTAAACCATTAATTTCATTACTATATTAAAGTGGGTAAATTTAGACACTATTTATGAATTATATATCACTTCAATATTGTATACTTGGAAAATACATATCATGGATGTACCTTTTAGCTTTTAGACCTTTCTTGTTCCTAAAAGTCTCGCATACACTATCTCTTTTTACATAATTACTTATCTCTTGGTATGACCATTCTGATCACCCAAGCTTTCTATATTTCTCAAAATGTTATAAACCTACTTATCTTCCATATTTTCAAGTTCTAGACCTACACCTATTTTCCAATTTTCTAGACACTTACATCCCATTCAAATGCCTATGTTGACATAAGTGTCCTTTCTGACACAAGTGGCCAGTGCCTTAAAGTTATCCAATTTATAAATGAAATGCACTCATATGGTCAGCGTAAGTGATTTAATGCAATATATTCTCCAAAGGGATTAGTATAAATATAATATCAAACTTCATTCATTCCTAACCTAGAACAAACCTAAAAAATTATTACCTACTCATAAGGTAACCTAGTAGAGACGAAAAAACACATAATCAAATGAGAAAAGATTCCTTGTTTTCTCTTATTTCCATATCATTTATAGGGAAAAAATATTTACAAGTCTGAAGTATTGAAGGATTAGCCCAAGATCCATATTTTCCAAGTTATAAGCTAAGTCATTATTGTACTCACTTATCACACATTACATGATCCACACATAAGCCAACACATAGGGGAGAACTACATCAATATAAGGTCCTCTTAGGAGTATTGGCTATGTAGCTAGTACTTATTGATATAGGGGTCTTTGGGTTATCTCAACATCATCTTCCCATTACCCCATTTTTTCCATAGCCACATATGAAGATGATGAACTAGGGTTTTCTCATTTAAAAAGGAGCGACAATCCATGACCTAGATCTTAATGCATCAAAGTAAAGGCAACACAACCTAGAAGCATCTAGGTGGTTACATCTAGTTTCAGTAGGTATTTTATACTAGACACCTATGTTTGATTTATATAGTAGTGTTGATGCAACCATCTCAGGTTGATGTAAGTGTCTACAACTTCAGAGGTATAATTTTGAGAATCAAGCGACTAAACCAAAATCCAAATCTATCCTACTTTATATATGTTCCATATCTATATCTATATTAGCATCAAAACCAACTATCTTTTTTTCATTATTATTGTAATTTTTAACATAGTTTTACTTTTCATTTCTAGCATATCTCATCATAATAAACTTAACATATGTTTATCTAAGTTTCACAAGTAATTTGTCTACTTTAGAGATAGTCTACCATATTTTTTCCCTAGGCTATCTCTACCCCTTTATCCCTAGATTCCCCACATCTAGATTTTAGGGTTAGACACTTACCTTTTATTTTGTGATGATGTATTACTCTTTTTCTATGGTTCTATCAAGGATGCTACTACACTCAAGGATATCTTGGGGAATTATAGTATTTCCACAAGGATGGTCATCAATATGCAAAAGGCTTCCTTATTTTTTAATGCTCTCTCTGAGGAAGATGAGAGATAAATTTTATATATCCTTATTCTAAGATTGATTTACCATTAGTGATTCAATATTTGGGATTTATTGTGAATCCTAACTCTTATGGGAAACATGATTTAGAGTGGTGGGCAGATAAGATTGATAAGTGTATCATTATTTTATGTTTTATGTGGTTATCTTGGGTGGGAGATTAACTATTTTTAAGTCAATATTAGAAGATACCTTGCTCTATTGGCATGGTTTAACTCATATCTATGTGGAGGTTGTGGAAACTATTAGGAAGATATGCTTAATTTATATGGATTGGTAAAAATGTTAAATATGGCATGGTCCTTGCCAAGTGGGATATTATTGTTAATCCAAAGTAAGAAGAGGAATGGGGATTAAAAAATATTCATATTTTTTGGAAAAGCTTTGGCTGTGAAGAGTCTATAGAGACTAAGTTCCCAAGAGAGCTTGTTGCATAAGGTCATCGTGCATAAATATATTGAGCCTCTCTCATTAATTGATGGATTTGGGAGCCAATTAAACTGGTGAAAATTGCCTCTATCATTTGGAATGAATTGATTTAGGCATTCCTCTCATTGGCAACTAGTTAGCTTGGAAAATTGGGAATGGAGGAAAATTCAAGATTGGGATCGATCCATGGGTGGCATTTAAAAATACATATAAGATTTTGGTACACATAATTGTTTAGCTATAAGATTATGTATTTGTCACTCTATTATAATTCATTGATCCTTCCATGACCTCTTTATGGCATCAAGGTTGTTTGAAGTCCCATAAATTGGGTATCAAAGGTAGATATATTATTAATTAGGGTGAATGTGTAGATATTTTGATTAGAAGTCATGTGAATATTAGAAAAGGGTTGAGGATGAACTTGTTTGGAATAAAAATCTAGTGAAGGGGGAATATAATGAAAAACTTGGATACAAAACCATGTTCTCTTTTGATGGAAATGATAATCATATTTGGTCATGAGAATGTATATGGAAAGTTAATTTTAAGGTTTGAAAAAATTTAAGAAATCGAAGGTCCCTAAACATATTTTTTAGGTGATGATTGATTTTTCTAAGCCTTGGGGATATTATGATGGGGATAAACACAGTACTTTGACATGTTGTGGTGTGGGTGGAGTTATATATATCAATAACAACCATTTTATATGTTTCAAAGTGATGTTGGGTCTTAAGACTAATAATTGTACATAATTACTTGCACTCAATTTTCTCCTTAATATTGTTTGGGATAAAAATATGCATTGTTTACAAGTGATAGGTGAATCTATGGTTCTTATCAATTGGATGATGAAATTGAATATAATGGATATTCTTTTCTTGACTCCAATCTTTGACAGGGAAACCAAATGACTAGATATTTCAATATTATTTTTTACAAACATGTAGATCTTGAACTCAATCCTATGGTCGATGAGTTGTCCAAAGAGAGTTTGTTATTGATGACAAGTCAAAGGGTGAAGATGAATACTAAGGATAGTATCTTATTTCCTTCTCTCATGTGTAGTATCTTTCATCCTTAGGATTATTCCTCTGTCTAGAAGAGGCTATTCTATTAACTTTGTTCTACATTTTGGGTTGGTTTCTAGCTTTTATCTTTTATACTTTCTTTCGCATGTTGATACTTTTGGTACATTTCTTTGGCACTTGGGTGTGGTTTTATGGATTTTTTTTCTTTAATGCTTCATGCATTTACATGATTTAATTTTTTTTTTCAATGAATAAAGTTATGATTTTTTATTTGGAATGTGTGTGTTCACATAGAAATACTAGTTTTATACATTTCCACATGGATAAAAAAAATTAAATAACTTATTTATCTACCAAAAACATTTCCCTTTGATCTAATTTTCACTATAACTTTCTAAAAAATAAAACTGTAAATAAGGATACTAAAATGGAATTGAAATAGGGAATACTTAAAATAAGTACAAACATTGAATATTATGATTGAATCTAAATAGAGAATATGGTAGCAATGCAATTATACTAAATGTAACTAGGGTTATTTTTACAAATACTAGGTTGAGGTGTTTTTGATTTGTAGGCTCTTTGATATATTAATTTGTAATTTAACATAGTAATATGACCAAAATTTGTTGACTACAAAGGTTACCATCATCATTTAGCCACACTATCCCATCTCTGAGGTATGTACAGAGTAACTTCCTGAGGCTAACCACTTAATGGTGCACCACATAATAAAATGGCAAAAAGGTTTTCTATTGGAAAATATAGTAAATATTAGGTGATTACTATATACTATGAGGTACATGGAAGATAAAATATGTAAATAGTGATGTCTGATGGCCTGAGTATTGGGGAAACATACCTCACACCACAATCAGATAAAATTAATGTCCACTTTGCCCAAAATCTCAACTCTTATGATTTTTACAATTAATGAAACACATTTTTAACCTAAGGGATTTATTTGAAATAAATTTGCTTCAACCATTATTACCCCACTACATTCATAATTTTTTATCAACCAAGATCCCATAATGGTGAGGTAAGAGCATAATATTAGTTATTTTTAATAAGCCACTAAATTTGGTCTTGAAACTTGAAATACAGAAGAAGAATAAAAGGAAACTTTAGATCTAAAAATTGAAAATAATGTTGAAAGTGTAGATAAAAATGAAAAATTATAGATCCAATCTTCAAACCTTCATGTAAAATAAGGTGAATCTTATATAGATTTGATATCATATTAAAATGTCTAGATAGGTTCCACAATCATGTTACCTAACATAATAAAAACACCCACAACACATGCATAAGATAACATAGATTTATTCAAGTAGCATATTTACCTCTTAATATTAAGAGTACTAGCTTAAATCCACCAGTATAAAAATAACTCCATCCACTATGTTACTCACATATTAACCCTTTGTGTTATTATATAGATAGGAGAAAAGGCTAGTGTTAGGGTTTTGGAGAGTAGTTAGGAATAGAATAAGATAAAACTATTATTAATGAAAGTCAATTAAGTAATCTTCTCTAATAATGTCAGTGGATAAGTATGCACCAACTAGTGCCTACCCATGAATTATAAATAAATATTACAAGTACACATTAAAACCATACAATAGTGTATGGGTAATGAAATACATTAACACTAAGAAAATCAAGGAATTATCTTTACCAACTTACGTACTCACCTCTTTCCTGATGAATGCATGTAATAGTTGAGACAAAATATCATTTTATCATAGATTCCTCCTAGTGTTTCAAATCTAGAGATGTGATACCAGATGCAGGATCCCTCTCTTACATTACCCTTAAATTTTATTTTTTGTTTATTTTATTTATCTCCTAGTTTATTTCTTGAACTATGACCTAACTTTCAATCACCTTTACACATTTGTTGTACTTAATAGTTCACAAGAGATAGAAATTAAATCACTGATGTACCATATTCAAACTTTTTATTATCATAGTTCCACTTATAAATAAGTTCCATCAGTTTCCAATCCTAGACCTCTCAGTTATAGACCCCTTTTATTACATGTTAACAATATATACTATTTCATTGATCTTTATCAAGCTTAATGAATTGTTCCTCATTTTGTAAGTATAGTATCTTCCCCTACATAGCTATAATAGAGCCTTCTATCCCATTATTTAACAACATACATTCACCACAAGGATCAACTTTACTCTCATAAGGTTATAGAGTAATCTACTTGAATTGTACTAGAGTACTCAAACATAGAATATATTCTTATTGTCTCTGATATTTCAACCCTTATTTTTTAGTCCTTTAAACTTATATCATGGGTTAAATAATTCCTCTCCTCTGACCCCAATTTTTATATCATCTTAATCCTAGATATTTATGAGTCTCATATTTACCTAGAAATATTACAAATTTTTTGATGCAGAGGCATTAGGGAGAAGTCCTCAATAGCATCATAGTCTAGTTTATGATTTAACTGATCACTTGCATTAGATGGTTACCATTCAAAATTCCTTGTCTAGCTAAAATTTTCAACTTTGTCCTTGGTCTTAGGTACCTTTTTATTATGCTATTTATTTATTGTGATATTCCAAGTACCTCTTTATGGCCACAATCTTCCTCAAATGACTCATAACTCATACCTTTAACTTATCAATTCATATTCTTCTGCCCCTCCCACTCTTACTAGATTCCACTAGGTATCCTTCCAATAGATTTCAAGAGTCAAATATTGTTATATATTATAATAGCTTAGTCATTTAACATTATAGGTCACAAAAATTCATATTCCATCTGCATAAATCTCCTCTTACCCATAGATCTCAATCTACCTTTCTTTTCTACATATAAACCTTACTTCTTTCTCCAAGGCTCATAACCTTTCATAAACCAATTTCTCTCTCTTTAGTAAATAAAGGTGATTTTATCAATGTATAACCAATTTTATATACTCCATTTACCTCCTTTTAAGTACTTTCAAAGTTACATAGCTTAACTCTTTCCCTATGTAACACTTCCTTAAAACCCACCTCTTTTTTAGGCCTTTTTAGCCCTCTTCTGATGACACATTGATAGAATACATAAAATTCATACCCATTTAAACTAAAAATCATTTTAATTATATTAATCATGTTTATGAGAGACAAACAACAAATTTTTACCCTTTTTCCATGGTTGGATCTCTTAAAATCCTTAATTTGTCTAGGTCTGCACAGGGCTAAGGCTATACAAAAACCAATAAATTGAGTTTATTTACATTTAAAAATCAAAAATAAACTTATAATTTATTTTTTTTAATCCTTTAAAACTTTTCCAATTGATACTATTCCTCATCTTGACCAATTCATGCTTGGAAACTTCAAAACTTAGTTTGATTGTGCTTAAATGTTAATTGTGTGAGGCAACAAGGGTTATAGTTTGCTATTATTTTGGTCCAATGCCACTATAAAATATTTTTAGGACTTCCCAAAGGTATATAATACTCATATATTACCATTTCCAATTATCATTGATCCTTCACTTTCTCTTTAATATGCTTCCATGCATAAAATAGGGTTATAATCCTTGTGTAGCAGGGTAGATGATTGTTCATAACTATTCAATGTTCCTTTAGGTATAAACCTCTTACCAAGCATTATAAAATTTCTTGATAAATTAATATATCTTCATACATATTAATACCTCCTTCACACCCATCTTGCAATGCTCACTCACTCATTTTGGACTCTTTTCTCCCCTCTTGAACTCAACTAAACAGAAAACAAGGTTCTCTTTTATATGACTGAGACATTATTAGTCAATCAAAAACTATTTATAAATTAGGGAAAGACTTATGGAATTTTATATATTCTCCATAAACTTATCCAATCCTCATTAATGAAAATAACTCTCTATTTATTTTAAGTCCTTCAAAGATCAACATTCACAATCTAGAAAGTAACAATGCAAGTGAAGAACCAAGATCTATATATAGTTAACTACCACTCTAGATAATCTTTCTCACCAAGGATTATCATAAGTTATTATTAAAAAGATAATAACATCAAGAAATTTATATCACAATGATCCTTTCTCTCTCCCAATGTATGTCCATTATAACGTCTACCAAAATAGGGTGTTATGGAGTATGTAATAGGGTTTCTTTTGATAACAAGGACTAATTACTTATTTGACTAAGTATCTCTATAATAACACCTTATATTAAAACATTTAATATCCTCACACATGTGCTTACATTTAGGACATCAGTTCCATGTACCATCTTTCTATCTCAAGAAATAACTAACTGCTTCCCACATTTTAATAGTGATATAATGCATACAACACATTAAATAGGGGATTCACATTGAGTTTCTCTTTTTGTATGGGGTTTCACCATTAAATAAAGGTCTATATCATTTAAACATACACATCGATATATGTCACAAGGAATAATATATTTTTAGCTCAAAGAAGAAGATTTAATTACCTTTCTTTAAGGTTGTGACCTACAGCCATTCCTTACATGTCACCATCTACCAACTAAAAACCTACAACCTTATAAGGTATGATAAATATTAGGGTATTAAGGATCTTATAAAGATAACATAATGTTCATGTTAATCCAATTCTCTTTCTATAATGCAAACACATAGTCTTCCTTTCTTTTCATATTCCTTGAAATATCAACATCATTACAAAATTGGTCTATTTCATACTCTTTCACTTTCATTGAGTAGTTTCATATAGTTTTTTCATTCTCAGACTATCCTATCTCATCTTTGAGAGAACACAGACACTTCCTACACCATCTATATTTTTTCAAAATGACTCTCTCTTCACCATTTCAACGTAGGTGTTTTGGAGTTGGTTACACCAACTTACTTTCCCTAACTACCCCACGTACAAAAAAGATATTCTATTAATTCAAATGACTTAATTGATGCACTAAGAATTTAATACATTAATACACCTTACTTATGACTTTAATATACTTCCTAAACCAAATTATTCACCTAAACACTCATATGCATGCATTTTCGCCTACTTAGCCTTTTACAACATTTGAATTTTCAAATCCTTATATTAGAGGGAAAACTTCAAACACCTTCTAAACTAAACCTATGACTTCTAGGGACACCGTATGACTTCATATACATGAATGGACCTTGAAAATGTCTCTTAACATAAATTATCACCTAACATTGACCAACCTTAGTCCACTAATGACCAAAACACAAAATTGGTGTTTATAGCCTTGATGCTCCTACATCATACTCCCCAAAAAGGAGAAAAATTATGGATCCATACTTCTTTCATGCCTTACAAATTTTTTTTAGGGTCTTCCACATTCACATGATTGTTATGCTTCATTCTTTACTCCTTGCTTGTCAAATTCTTGCAGTCCTTCTTCTTGGCTTTGTCTAGCTTCTTTATCATTACATCTTCTACCTCTATGAGGTGTTCCCACTACTATACCTCTATATTTGATGAATTATCAACCTTTTCTAATTCACCTTGAACAATTTTATACTTATCTTCAATCAAATTGTATTCATTCTTCTTATTCATGCTTGTGTGATGACTTGCCTCCTCTTTGCTATCTCTTGTTTCTTGCTTGTCTAATGGTTTTTACGTCTTACTATTACTTTATTCTTATTCATGAGTCTCTATTAGCCTCTCTTTAATTTTAATCTCCATCATTTATTCACCTATATGTTTTTTATCTTCCTCTTATTCACATTTCTTCACATTTTGATGCTCTTTTCTCTCATCTTGTTCACTATGCAGGAGCAACTTCTCACTCCTCTCATTCATCATCATAGCACATTTCTATTTGGAATATTTTTAGCTTTCCATATCCATGTCTATCAAATTCAAACTTTTCTTGATCTTAACCCATTGTGTACCTCACCCTTTTTTCCATTTCTTTGCTTGCTTGCATATTTGCATCTTTGTTTGCACACTTCTTTGTACTTCTCTTTGTTGCTCCTCTCTTGAGTTTGTTTGGAGTTTTTTATTTAATTTTACCTATTATTTTTCACCAATTTTAAGCCTCTTGGATGGACTGAACATGTCCTCCAAAATTCTCATCTCTTCTTGCAACTTGAATGCATCCATCTCTTACAAATCCTTATCAAACTTTGGTTCACTCTATTCATCGTTGTCTTGGGAAGCTTATCTTTTATCTTCTCCTTAGACTCCATTATTTTTGAGATTCATATCAACCTCTTCATGTTGTATACCATTCTTCTTAATCACTATTTTAGGTGCTTCTTCCTTACCTTGCTTTGTTACACATCTATTTTCCAATGTCATGATTTTTATATACAAGAAATCTTCACTATTTGAGTCAAATTCACTTATGTCATCATATACAACATTGGAAAAAAAATCTTGTAAATACTCATCTTATTTTATGCATTCATATGGATTTTCATTCCTTTCTTTATTTTTATTTGCATGCACCATCTTGTTTGTTTTATTTTTAAGATTGTCATCTTCTTAAATCTTCATTCTTGCTTGGCATACACTTCCAAATTGATTCTCTTATATTATTTTCTTACTTTTCACAACCCAATTTCTGCCTTGTACCTTATTAGAATGCCACTTGGTTCTCTTTCCATCTCTGTCATGCTTCATGCATTGGTTACCTATCATGCCCACTTGGTGTTATTTTCCTTTGGTGTTTTTCTTCCACACTTATGCTTGTTTTCCACCTATACCTTTTCCTTGTTTAACCTCTTGTTTTAGGTTCATCTCTTCCCTTTCATCCCCTATTTGTCTCAACCAATTAGGCCATACATATCCATGCCCTAGTGCTCTCCATGAGGGTTACAGTCTATCATTCTTTTCTTCAATCTAAATATTAGCTTTGCCTTCTTCATAGATGTAATCAAATTCAACATTCAAACACTCATTTACCTCCAATGGCAACTATTTCAAGCTTGTGTCTTCATGGATGACCTTCATGTCTTATTGGGTGACCTTCTTGTCTTCTTGGTATACCATCTCTTTTGTTTTAGTTGCTATACATGGTAATGTATAATATAACTCCTCTTTCTCTTCATTTTAATCATGTGGAATTCTCTCAATCGTCAACACTTTATCTTCTTCCTAAAGTTATTTATCTTTAGCATATTCTTTCCATTTGATGGGTAGGGTTATTGACCCATTATTCATCATATTTGAGGCCTCATGCTTGGCCTTCACCACATTTATCTTCATACCTGAGAACACAAACTTAAAAACAATGTTAGAATATAAAACTAGAGACCATATAGTCTCTTTGAATGTCATTGGCATAGACATCTTTCATCTTCTCTTGTATTCACCTTCATGTACTCTTCTTGGCACTTCTTTCTCCTTCTTGTTCTCTTCAATGAGAACTCTATTCTCAATCTCTATATCTTGTTTATCATTTAGAAACATCTCTCTTCTCATGCCTCTTTGGGCTACCTTCTCTTTCTTCTTCTCATTCTTCAAGACACTTTTCTTATGCTTTCTTCTTCTCACAAGTGACTCTAGTGGCCAGTTTACCTTTCTTCTCACATGCCAACCTGTCCATTGGATTTATTTTTCATTTATTATCTTTATCATGAGCTTAATCCTCTCTATTCCTTTCCCTAATTCTCTTCGTATTCCCTCTATTTCTTTTTATGTATCCATATCCTCCATTTCTCTTTCTTTTTTGGCCTATTTAGACCTTTCTCTTAGCAAGTCTATTCACCTTACATCTTAGACCTCCTTTGGGTCTTTCCTCTTCCTTGAGTCCTCACTTGGGATATCTTATTAACCTTCTTGAATCTCTATTGGATTTTTCCTTCTTCCCTCTTCTTTCTTGGAGATTCAATGCTCTCTTTTCCTCTCTCTTTTTCTAGCCTTTTCTTGACTATCTGGTTGTCCTTCTCAAAGGAATTTTTGGATTTATCTCTCCTCAAAACAATTTTCCTCTATTTAACCTCAATGGATCAGGCCTATAACTTCTTCTCCCTCAATACCCTATAAGGTCATATCTCATGGCACTATGCATTCTACTCAAATTAAAAAATTATATATAAATCAAAACATAATGTTACCAAAAAATACCTTACCTTGATATGATACCAAAATATTTTATATGAATTAAGTATAAGTCTTCAATATCATCACAGTCTAGTTTTTGATCCAACTGATCACTTGCATTATATGGTTGCTGTTCAAAATTCCTTATCTAGTTCAAATTTGTCCTTGGTCTTAGGTACCTTTTTTCTATGGTATTTATTTCTTTTGATATTCAAATCACATATTTTTTCCAAAATATTCCTCAAATGACTCACAACTCATACCCTTAACTTGTCAATTCATATTCTTTTGCCCCTCCCACTCTTACTAGATTCCACTTGGTATCCTTCCAATATCTTTCAAGAGTCAAATATTGTTATATATTATAATATCTTAGTAATTTGACATGATAGGTCACAAAAATTCATATTCCATATACACAAATCTCCTTTGACCCTTGGATCTCATTCTACCTTTCTTTTCTACATATAAACCTTACTTCCTTCTCCAAGGCTTATAACCTTTCTTAAACCAATTTCTCTCTCTCTTTATTCAACAAAGGTTATTTTATTAATGTATAACCACTTTTATATACTCCATGTACCCCCTCTTAATTACTTGAAAATTCACATGGCTTAACTCTTTCCTTGGGTAACACTTCCTTAAGAACCCACCTCTTTTTTAGGCCTTTTTAGCCCTCTTCTAATGACACATTGCTAAAATCCATACAATTCATACCCATTTAAAATAAAAACCAATTTAACTATATTAATAATTTTTATTATATAAAAATTTAAAAAAATTACCCTTTGTCCATGTTTGAATCTCTTAAAATCCTCAAAACCCTAATCTAGGGTTTGTCTTGGCTTGTATAGGGCCGAGGCTATACAAAAACCAATAACTTGAATTTATTTGCATTTAAAAATCCAAAATAAAATTATAAAGTTATGTTTTAATCCTTTAAAACTTTTAAAATTGATATTATTCCTCATCTTGACCATTCCATGCTTGGAAACTTCAAAACTTAGTTTGATTGTGCTTAAATGTTAATTGTGTGAGGCAGCACGAGTTACAATTTTCTATTTGTTTGGTTCAATACCACTCTAAAAAATTATGAGGACTTCCAAAATATATATAATAATCCTATATTACCATTTAAAATTATCATTTATCCTTCACTTTGTCTTCAATATGCTTCCATGCATAAAATAGGGTTATAATGACAGTGTAGTAGGGTAGATGACTATTCATAACTATTCAATGTTCCTTTAGGGATAAAACTCTTACCAATCCTTTTAAACTTTATTTTTAAATTAATATATATTAAAAAATATTAATAAATCCTTCACACCCATATTAAAATTCTCACTCACTCCCTTTGGACCCTTCTATCCCCTCTCGAACTCAACTGAGCAGAAAACAGGGTTCTCTTTTACAAGACTGAGACAATATTAGTCAATCAAAAACTGTATATCGATTAGGAAAAGACTTAAGGAATTTTATATCTTATACATAAAATTATACAAGCCTCATTAAGTAAAATAACTCTCTATTTATTTTATTTCCTTCAAATGTTAATGTTCACAGTCTAGAAAGCAATAATGCAAGTGAAGAACCAAGGTCTGTATACTGTCAACTACCACTATGGGTTTTCTTTCTCACCAAGGATTATCATGAGTTATTATTCATGGGATAATCACATCACTAACAAGATATCACAATGATCCTTTCTCTCTCCCAATGTATTTCCATTCCAATGTCTACCAAAATAGGGGGTTATGGAGTATGTAACAAGGTTTCTTTTGACAACAAGGACTAATTACATATTTGACTGAGCATCTATATAATACCATCTTATATTCAAAAATTTAATATCCTCACACATTTTATTACCTTTAAAACATCATTTCCATGTACCATCTTTCTATCTCAATAAACAACTAACTGCTTCCTACATCTTAACAATGATATAATGTATACAACACATTAAACAGGGGGTTCATATTGAGTTTTTCTTTTTGTAGGGGTTTTCACCATTAGATAAAGGTATGTATCATTTAAAAATCCATTTAGATATATTTCAAAAGGAATAATATATTTTTGACTCAAAGAGGAAGATCCAATTACCTTTCTTTAAGGTTGTGACCTACAACCATTCGTTGCATGTCACCATCTACCAAATAATAGCCTACAACCTTATAAGGTATTATCAATATTAGGGTCTCAAGGATCTTATAAATACAATATAATTTTCATGGTAATACAATGATTATTCTATAACACAAACACATAGTCTTCCTTTCTTTTCATATTCCTTAAAATATCAACATCATTACAAAATTGATCTATTTCAGATTCTTTCACTTTCATTGAGTAGTTTCATACAATTTTGTCATTCTCATACTCTCCTCTATCTTATTTTAGAGCACACATACACTTCCCACAACATATATATATATATATATATATATATTAAATGACTCTCTCTTCACCATTTTAATGTAGGTGTTCTGGAGTTGGTTACACCAACTTACTTTCCCTAACTACCCCAACATACAAAGAAGATCTTCTATTAATTCAAATGACTTAATTGAAGCATTAAGCATGTAATAAATTAATAACCCTTAATTATGACTTTAATAGGATTCTTAAACCAACTTGTTCACCTAAACACTCATATGCATGCATTTTAGCTTCTTATCCTTTTACAACATTTGAATTTTCAATTTTGGAAGGAAAACTTCAAACACCTTCTAAACTCAACCTATGACTTATATGGACCAAATATGACTTCATATACATGGATGAACCTTGAAAATGTCTCTTAACACACATTATCACCTAACATTGACCATCCTTAGTCCACTAATGACCAAAACACAAAAATGGTGTTTCTTGCCTTGATGATCCTACATCATACTCCCAAGGATGGAGAAAACTTGTGCCTTCATATTTATTTTGTGCCTTAAAATTTTTTCTTTGAGGTTCCTCCATTATTACAGAATTTATATGCTTCCTTCTTTGCTCCTTGCTTGTCAAATTCTTGCACTTCTTCCTCTTGGCTTTGTCTAACTTACTTGTCATTACATATTTTACCTCTATGAGGTGTTCTGACTGCTATACCTATGTATTTTATAAATTATCAACCTATTATAATTCACTTTGAACTATTTTATACTTATTTTCAATCAACTTGTATTCATTCTTCTTCATCATGCTTGTGTGATGGCTTGTCTCCTCTTTGATTTCTCTTGTTTCTTGCTTGTCTAGAGGTTTTTACTTCTTAATCTTGCTTTATTTTTATTCATAAGGGTATATTTTCCTCTATTTCATGTCAATATTTATCATTTGTTCACCTATATGTTCTATTTCTTCCTCTTCTTCACATTTTGATGTTCTTTTCTCTCATCTTGTTCACTATGAAAGAGCAACTTCTCATTCCTCTCATCCTCATCATAGCACATTGTTATTTGGAATATTTTTAGCTTTACATATCCATGTTTATCAAATGAAAACTCATCTTGAGATTTACTCATTGTGCCTCACCTTATTTTCCATTTCCTTGCTTACTTGTCTGTATATTTGCATCTTTGTTTGCACACTTCTTTATGCTTCTCTTTGTTTCTCCTCTCTTGAGTTTTCTTGGATTTATTTCTTGAATTTTACCTGATATTCTTCACCTATTTTTAGCCTCTTGTATGGATTTAACATGTCCTCCAACATCCTTATTTCTTCTTACAACTTGAATGCATCCAACTCTTCCAAATCCTCATCAAACTTTGGTTCACTCTATTCATAATTATCTTAGGCATCTTATCCTTTATCTTATCCTTGGACTCCATTATTTTTGAGATTCATATCATCCTCCTCATGTTTCATAAAACTATTCTCAATCACTATTTTAGGTGCTTCTTCCTCACCTTGCTTTGCTACACATCCATTTGCCAATGCCATGGTTTCAATATACAAGAAATCTTCACTATTTGAGTCAAATTCACTTATGTCATCATATACAACATTGGAAAACAAATATTGTAAATAATCATCTTATTTTATGCATTCATATGTATTTACCTTACTTTATTTGGTTTGATTTGCATGCACTATCTTGATTGTTTTCTTTGTAGGCTTATCATCTTGTTCAATCTTCATTCTTGTTTAGCATAACCTTGCAAATTTTTTCTCTTATATTATTTTCTTTATTTTCACAACCCAATTTTTTCCTTGTACCTTCTTATAATTCTAGTTGGTTCTCTTTCCATCTCCTTCATGCTTCATGCATTGGTCTCCAACTTGGTGTTATTTGCCTTTGGTGTTTCGCTTCCACACTTATGCTTGTTTTCCACCGATACCTTTGCCTTGTTTAACCTCTTGTTTGAGGTTCATCTCTTCATTTTCATCACCTTTTTATTTCAACCACTTAGTACATACTTATCCATGTCCTGGTACTCTCCATGAGGGTTGAAGTCTATCATTATTTTCTTCAATATGCATATTAGCTTTGCCTCCTTCATATATGCAATCAAATCTAGCATTCAAACACTCATTTACCTCTAATGGTAACTTTTACAAGCTTATGTATTCATGGATGACATTCATACCTTATTTGGTGACCTTATTCTCTTCTTGGTGTACCATATATATTGTTTCATCTGCTGTGCATGGTAATGCATCATAGAACTCCTCTTTGTCTTCATTTTCAGCATGTAGAATGCTCTCAATCAACAACAATTTGTCTTATTTATGAAGTTATTTCTCTTTTTCATCTTATTTAAAATTGATGGGTAGTGTTCTTAACCGATTATTCATCATATTTGAGGCCTCATTCTTGGCCTTCACCAATTGTCTTCATACCAGAAAATATAAACTTAAAATCAATGTTAGCATATAAAACTAGAGACCATATAGTCTCTTTGAATGTCATTGGCATAGACATGTTCCATATTCACCTTAATGTTCTCTTCTTGGAACTTATTTCTCTTTCTTGTTCTATTAAATTAGAACTATCTTCCCAATATCTATACCTTTTTTCTCACTTGGCAACATATCTCTTCTCATGCCTCTTTGGGTTGCCTTCTCTCTCTTCTCATTCTTTAAGACACCTTTATTGTGCCTTCTTCTTCTCACAAATGACTCTAGTGGTCACTTTACCTTTATTCTCACATTCCAACCTATCCATTGGCTTTCTTTTTATGCTATGAGCTTCATCATGATCTCAATCCTCTTTATTCCTTGCCCCTATTCTCTTCTTATGTCTTCTATTTATTTTTCTATATCCATCTCCTCCATTTCTCTTTCTTTTCCTGGCCTATTTAGACATTTCTCTTATAAATTATATTAACCTTACATCTTAGAGCTTATTTGGGTCTTTCCTCTTCCTTTTTTCCTCACTTGGGATCTCCTCTTAACTTTCTTGACTCTCTTTTGGAGTCTTCTTCCCTCTTCTTTCTTAGAGCTTCAATGTTCTCTTTTTCTCTCATTTTTTCTAGCCTTTCTTGACTAGTTGATTTTCCTTCTCAAAGTAATTTGGGGTTTTATCTCTCCTCAAATTTATTTTCCTCTATTCTAACCTTTATTGATCATACTTACAACTTCTTTTCCCTCAACACCTTGCAAGGTCATCTCTCATGGCACTATGCATTCTACTCAAATCAACAAATTATAAATAAATAAAAACATAATGTTACTAAAGCTTACCTTGCCTTGATCTGATAAAAAATTATATAGAGGCATTATGGAGAAGTCCTCAATAACATCATATTATATTTCTTGATCCAACTAATCACTTACATTATATGGTTGCCATTCAAAATTCCTTGTCTAGCTCAAAATTTCAACTTTTTCCTTGGTCTTAGGTACCTTTTTTTATGGTATTTATTTATTATGATATTAAATTCACCTATTGATGGCCAAAATGTTCCTCAAATGACTCACAACTCATACCCTTAACTTATCAATTCATATTCTTCTTTAACTGCCCCTCCTACTCTCACTAAATTCCACTAGGTATCCTTCCAATAGATTTCAAGAGTCAAATATTATTATATATTATAGGAGATTATTAATTTGACATGATATGTAATAAAAATCCATATTCAATCTACATAAATTTCCTCTAACCCCTGGATCTCATTCTACCTATCTTTCCTACATATAAACCTTACTTCTTTTTCCAAGGCTTGTAGCCTTTATTAAACCATTTTATCTCTCTTTAGTAAATAAATTTGATTTAATAAATGTATAACTAATTTTATATATTCCATTTACCCCCTTTTAAGTACTTTAAAAGTTACATGGCTTAACTATTTCCTTGGGTAACACTTAAGAATCCACCTCTTTGTAGGCCTTTTTAGCCCTCTTATGATGACACAATGCTAGAATCCATACAAGACATACCCATTTCAAATCAAAACCACTTTAATTATCTTAATAATTTTTAGGATAGATAAATTTAAAAAAATTACCCTTTTTCCATGGTTGGATATTTTAAAATCCTCAAAACCCTAATCTAGGGTTTGTTTAGGCCTGCATAGGGTCAAAGCTATACAAAAACCAATAACTTGAGTTTATTTGATTTTATAAAAGCCCAAATAAACTTAAAAAATTATGTTTTAATCCTTTAAAAAAATTCCAATTTATATTATTCCTCGCCTTGACCATTCCATGCTTGGAAACTTCAAAACTCAATTTGATTGTGCTTAAAAGTTAACTGTGTGAGGCAGAAGGGGTTACAATTTTTTATTTGTTTGGTTCAATTCCAATATAAAATATTTTTAGGACTTCCCATATTTATATAATACTCCTATATTACCCTTTAAAATTATCATTTATCCTTCACTTTTTCTTAAATATGCTTCCATGCATAAAATAGGGTTATAATGACTGTGTGGGAGGGTAGTTGACTATTCATAGCTATTCAATGTTCCTTTAGGGATAAACCTCTTACCAATCCTTATAAAATTTCTTAGGAAATTAATTTATAATCATAAATATTAATCCCTCCTTCACACCCCTCTTACAATTCTCAATTACTCCCGTTGGACTCTTATATCCCCTCTTGAACTCAACTAAAAGAAAATAGGGTTCTCTTTTACAAGACTGAGACATCATTAGTCAATCAACTAATGTATATAAATTAGGGAAAGAATTAAGGAATTTTATATCTTATCCATAAACTTATCCAAGCCTCATTAAGGAAAAAAAATCTCTATTTATTGTGAGTCCTTCAAAAATCAATGTTCACAGTCTAGAAAGCAACAATGCAAGTGAAGAACCAAGGTATGTATACTGTCAACTACCACTCTGGGTTTTCTTTCTCACCAAGAATTATCATAAGTTATTATTCATAGGATAATCACATCAATAAATTTATATCACATTTATCCTTTCTCTCTCCTAATGTATGTCCATTCCAACATCGGCCAAAATAGGGGGTTATGGAGTATGTAACAGGGTTTCTTTTGATAACAAGGACAATTACTTATTTGACTGAGTATCTCTATAATACCAAATTATATTCAAACATTTAATATCCTCACATGTTTTATTACACTTATAACTTTAGTTACACATACCATCTTTCTATCTCAAGAAATAACTAACTGCTTCCCACATCTTAATAGTGATATAACGCATAAAACACCTTAAACAGGGGATTCACACTGAGTTTCTCTTTTTTTAGGGGGTTTCACCATTATATAAAGGCCTGTATATTTTAAAAATACACATAGATATATGTCACAAAGAATAATATATTGTTAACTCAAAGTAGAATATTCAATTACCTTTCTTTAAAGCTATGACCTACATCCATTCCTTGCATGTCACCATCTACTAACAACAACTTGAAACCTTATAAGGTATTATAAATATTAGGGTCTTAAGGATATTATAAATATAACATAGTATTCATGTTAATCCAATGTTTTTTCTATAATTCAAACACATAGTCTTCCTTTCTTTTCATATTCATTAAAATATCAACATCATTACAAAATTGGTCTATTTCAGACTCCTTCACTTTCATTGAGGAGTTTCATACAGTTTTTTCATTCTTATACTCTCCTATCTCTTCATTCAGATCACACATACACTTCCTAAAACATCTATATTTTTTAAAAATGACTCTCTCTTCACCATTTCAATGTAGGTGTTTTGGAGTTGGTTACACCAACTTACTTTCCCTAACTACCCCAACATACAAAGAAGATCTTCTATTAATTCAAATGACTTAATTGAATCAATAAGCATGTAATGAATTAAGACCCCTTACTTATGAATTTAATATACCTCCTAAACCAATGTGTTCACCTAAACACTCCTATGTATGCATTTTGGCCTTCTTAGCCTTTTGCAACATTTGAATTTGCAAATCCCTATTTTGGAGGGAAAACGTCAAAAACGTTCTAAACTCAACCTATGACTTCTAGGGACCCCATATGGCTTCATATACATGAATGGACATTGAAAATGTCTCTTAACACACATTATCACCTAACATTGACCAAATTTATTCCACTAATGACCAAAACACAAAAAAAGTATTTCTTGCCTTGATGCTTTTGCATCACTTTCTTATGTAAAATGTATGTCATAATGGGAACAAGCTCTCTAATATAAAATTGTAATTTAAGTCTAGGTAGACCATTTTATAAAAAAAATCTTAAGATTGTAAACATGTAGGTTAAGAAACATGGTTACAACATATTCTTGACATAAGTATTCCCCTTTTATTAATTATCTTAATAAAACCTCTTTACCTAGGAATACTACAGTTATTCACTATGTTTTATATGTTATACATAAGATTTTTAGTGACCACACTTTAATTCAAAGTAAAAATTCTATACTTATCAGTATATGCCATTAGTAGGGTTTCACTAGCCTACACCCTCCTAAAAGTTGATTCATTGACCTATTTTTTCTTATAGTAAAGAGATGACAATGAGGAATTCACCCTTGAACTTGTTCATACACTAAAAATTCAAAAAAAATATCCTTTCTAATTATGCTAAAAATATAGGCCCCTTACCTTTTAAGCACATAACTCATATTAACTTTGATATGTATATAAAAATACTTACATAAACTTTTATGATAGTGGGCATGATGAGTTATCAATTTATCTCAATTAATAAGGTTAAACTAGTTCATCAATCCTTACCCACAACATTTTCATCCTCATATATTTGTTTGAAGTATACATGAGTACGTCATATTGAGTCAGGATTCCCAAAAAAATCTTAATCCTTAACCCTTTTAGTTTGATTAAAGATATAAATTCATGTTCAATATTTACTAAAACCCAAAACATATATTATAGAGGCAAAAAGAGGACAAGAAAATCATTTCCAAAGTTTACAAAAGGAGAATATTTATATCCTAATATATTGTTCTATCTTTACTAGGTTAGATCATTAAGATTAGTTATTACAATAACATTTCAAATTACTATTCAACATTCACACCATCTTCATAGTAAAAACTAAGTCCTTACTCTTTAAGGTGCAATACCAATAGTATTTCATATTTTGGAATATTCCTTTTATTATTTCTAGACATTTTTAGAATCATTTTAATCTTTCTTGTAACAAACCATCATAAGTCAAGCATTTGGGACAAGTTTACCATCATGACATAATAGTTCTCAAGTTAGTATGCAAAATTAGGGAATAGTTCATAGTGGTATTAAGGTGTACATACCCTTCTTATATGAAATAACTTAGAATAAATGGTAAAAATGCCAAATATCTTTCATGCACTAAGATCAATGGTTAATGAATTATTTTAGGTTAAAAATGATAAAGTAATCAAACCTTAGCTACCAATATTAGATGTCATACAAAGTATTAAATATTAAGATAAGGTTTCCTATTTACCACTCCATTATGTGGAGCACCTATCCATTACTAAGTCATAACCTTTGGGAGTAAAGTATGTAAGAAACCAAGTATTGAAATATTTTGTTTTAATGTAATCACAATTAAAAGAACACAGTCTATATTTGAGTTGCAACCTACAATTTCCAACCAATTATCCTAGTTAATATTATCCATAAAAATACCATGGATCTAGTTTTTAAGTAGCTTAATTTCCTCAAGAATATAATTAAACACACTTTAGCCTCCTAGATTGCATAATAATATTACATATGGTTGTCTTAAAATTTGAAACAATCCATTCATAATCAAATTTCTTAGTTATAGATACAATCTCTTCAACTACCTTTGAGAAAAAACATACAATGTTTAATAACTCAAATCTCTTCTTAATCACTCATAACTTAGGTCATGATCCATTTTTACTTTTGTTCAAATTTTCTATAATTGAGCCCTCAAAATATAGTGTTGTTCCTATATATAAGTGTATAACAACATCAAGAAACAAGACTAAATAGTAGTTATCATATTCATTTAAGAGAAAAAACATAAACTAAAAATTTCCTTATGTATACATACCCAATTACCAATACTTTTAAGGAGAGACTAGTCAACATTAGCCTTACCAACTAGTCCATTGATGATTTCCAAGTACATATTATAAAATAATAGAATGTGAGATTCAAACCTTAGTATATTTATCATATAAGTATGGATAAGAATCATGGTTCCAAAGATCCTAAGTTCATGTGGTATCTTAATTCTAAAAAAAAACATTCTTTACTCATTATTACCAGATCATGATATAATCAAATTCACAATATCATAGTATAATCCTTAGTGTAGACTGGTGAGTACCAATAATATTCTATCATTATTTATCATGGTCACAAGCCTTGTCCATTAATATTATATCATCCTTGATACTATTATTCATGTTCCAATCTATGCATGGTATATAACTTAAAATTGATTCATTCAAAGCAAGGTACAATATCAATTCAATATTTACTACCCAATTTAGAAACATGGAAAAACATGCAATGGTATTTTAAGTATCCATTTAATATCATTTCAACACTTATTTATTCATGGCCAGTATAAGGACTCCTTAAGGAATAAATGTATATTTTTAGGTCAAACAATATCTCACTTCCACAAGTTTGAATAAAATTTTGCATGATTATTATTATTTATTTTAATTCATAGACTCTTATAGGTATAACCTTAGCCACTTATATTAATGGAATTGGGAAACACGGGGAATTTATGAACTATTTAATAATAATTATTATTATTATTATTATTATTATTATTATTATTATTATTATTATTATTATTATTATTATTTTGTGAACTAGGAATTTGACTAAGAAGAGATTAGTGTTGTGTTATTGACAAATTAAACAAAAAAATTGACAAAAAACACAATAAACTATCTTCATGCCTATTTACGAGGGTGATCTTGGTGAAGAAAGACAAATAAACAAAGCACAACTAAAATTCAAGAAAACACACATTCATTACCTTCATTGATGCTCCAAAAGTATTCTTTGATTGGCTTGCTCATTTTATGCTCATGAAGTCCTCATCAATGGAATCTTGGCTACCTCTATCTCTCCTTGGAACCTTTGGCTTTGGCTTGGCTTGGCTTGGAATCAATTTGGCATGGTAATACTAGTTTGCATAAAGATTTTAGAACCAATCCTGCATTATAACTTTGCATAAATTAAGCTTTAAAATGATGTTCATGGCCTCTCTATTTATAGATTTTTGAGATTGATCAGAATCAACCTAAACCATCTATCTTGAGATGAAGATGTGTGGTTGAAGATTAATTAATTTTTTTGGAATTAAGTTTATAATTATCCTCATCATGATATTGGAAAAAGGGGTAATTAAGAGGCATGAAGGGTATGAATCCTGATATTTGTGGCACTTATGGCTTAGGGATATCTTCCCAAGAAATGAGATCACCTGATGATGCATATATTCAATGTTCATTTTCAAAACAAATTATTCAACCAGTTTCCATGGATTTATTGATTAGGCTCTAATTTGGTTTAATTATCTCTTAAGCATGTTTAAGCACTTTATGCACAAATTACTCAAATTTATCAGAATGCTTTATTATTGGTCCAAAATTTGACTTGATTAGAATTGGAAGGTGATTTTAGATACATTCGATCCATTATCACATTTAGGATATTATCAATAATAAATAACAAAGGCACGTGTCTTTTGCAAGAGATTTGATAGGAAAGAGAAATCTAGAACACCTAGGTGCAAAATTGGCATTTTGACTCAGAATGATTCGATTAAAGTCAGCTGGCCCATAAATTGCATTAACCCATTTAGGAATACCCTATCTATAATTAGCACTTGAATATATCAATTTCAACTCATTTAATGCATTTTAGTGTTTTTAGGCCAAATTGTGCACTTTAGGTGGAAATTGGTCAAAAGCTTGATTGGAGGTTATTGGTGCCCAGATTTATGTGTCTACAAATTCAATCAATGACATCAATATATATATGGTAGAAAAACATATGCACATCAATTACATAAATAACTATAGGTAATGATTATAGATAGCATATAATATTATTTTAACTTTTGTTTATAACTAACCCATAGCATGATCCTTCAAGCTTCAAAACCTTAACCCATAACAAATAGTAATTTCATTACCCAAATAACATAATATAAATTGGTATTGTGTTATTTTATAAATGTAACTAAGGTGCATTTAGATGATTCCATCAAAATGCATCTTATCATGATATTATTCAACCAGAGCTTTCCAATCTTATTAAACTCCAGATTATCCTCACAAATATGGTAGAGATCAACATAGAACTCTTTTAAAATATAATAATATGATCAAATTTATAGTACAAGATTCAAATTTATAGCACAACTAAAATGCAAGAAAACACATATTCCTTACCTTCCTTGATGCTCCAAAAGTATTCTTAGATTGGCTTACTCAGTTTGTGCTCATGAAGTCCTCATTAATAGAAGCTTGGCTACCTCCATTTCTCCTTGGCACCTTTGGCTTTGGCTTGGCTTGGCTTGGAATCAATTTGGCATGGTAACACTAGTTTTCATGAATCTTTTAGAACCAATCCTGCATTATAACTTCGCATAAATTAAGCTTAAAAATGATGTTCATGGCCTCTCTATTTATAGATTTTTAAGATTAATTAGAATCAACCTAAACCATCCATCCTGAGATGAAGATGTTTGGTTGAGGATTAATTCAATTTTTTATAATTAAGTTTATAATTATCCTCATCATGACATTGGAAAAAGGGGCAATTAAGAGGCATGGATGGTATGAATCCTAATATTTATGGAATTTATGGCCTAGGGATGTCTTTCCAAGAAATGAGATCACATGATGATGTAGATATTCAATATTCACTTCCAAAACAAATTATTCAACAAGTTTTCAAGGATTTATTGATTAGGATTTAATTTGGTTTAAGTTTCTCTTAAGCATGTTTAAGTATTTTGTGCACAAATTACTCAAATTGATTAGAATGCCTTGTTATTAGTCCAAAATTCAAATGGATTAGAACTAGAAGGTGATTTTAGATGTGTTGGATCCATTATCCCATTTAGGATATTATCAACAACAAATAATAAAGGCACATGTCTTGTGTAAGAGATTTGATAAGAAAGAGCAATCCAGAGCACCTAGGTGCAAAATTGGCATTTTGACTCAAAATGATCTTATCAAAGTTAGATGGCCCATAAATTGCATTGACCTATTTAGGAATACCCTAGCCATAATCAACACTTTAATATATAAATTTAAATGCATTTAATGCATTTTAGTGTTTTTAGGCCAAATTGTGTAGTTTAGGTAGAAATTGGTCAAAAGCCTAGTTAGAGATTATTGGTGGCCAGATTTAGGTGTCTATAGTTTGCCCCTATTTTGGAAGGCATTGTAAGCTATAATCATGGTAATGTCTTCTCAAATAATGAAAAGGTCTTGCATGCCTACAACTATAATGATGATAAACTAACTGCATGATGCCCCCTCGAGGGAATAGTTGGTACAAGTAAGTCAACAAACGGTCCCTCAAAAAGAAAGAATAAAAATGAGAGGACCAAATAAAGGAAATATGATGGGGTGAAAATACAATGATATTGAAAAATTAGTCAAAATAATTGAGAATGCAAGTGGGATGGTGTATAATGGTATTCTCAAAGGTAGTTATAAGCATTGTACCCTGATAGTGGTAACATGGTATGATAACATAGTGATTTACCTAAAGGTGGTTATAATCATTGAGAAGATGGAGCTACCCCAGTTAGGATAGACAAACAAGGTAATAGCATGCCCCTGTATGGGTAGAAAAAGGGAAGTGGTGACAATACAATGATTTGCCCAAAGGTGGTTATAATCATTGAGAAATGTAGGTGGGAGTATGTGTAAATATTTATCCATAGGTGGTTATAATAATTAGACCTTGATTATGGAAAACATGATAAACTTGGTTGAGGATGATGATAGCTTAACACATAGGGTAATTATGAATTAAAATAACTCGCTAATAGGGATACGCTCATCTAAACTAGTAAAGGTTGAAATTCTTCATGGTTAATTACTCTGTTTAGGATATGATTGAATCAAGATACCGATGTTGAAGAGATGTTGAAACCACCATTGTTGAATAGACTTCTTGAAGCTGAGGTTTTATATAGCATGTACTGGTAGGCATCATGCTATAACATCATGATGACTTGGCCAAAATATACATAAGGACTGACTCCCATAATCCAATACTCAATAGAAAATAATGCATCAATGATAGATAACATGATGATAATGTAAGCATATGAATATGGATAGATTCAAGTGTAAGTTTTGGAAAGTAACCACCCAATGAACACACATAAACTGAATCAAAGCAATAGTGTTGAAAGCAAACAAATAGGCACACAAACAAAACAACAAAGAAACACTCAATAAAAACCATATGAACATTGCCCCTAGAAAATAGGTGACAACTTAACAAATGAAAAAAATGGGGGAATAGAAGAAAGGAAGGGGGTGAAAGAGGTGTCTCCATATGCACTAGGCAATTGAATGTTGCCTACATAGTTCTATAGATGTAATATCCAACAAAAACTTTACGTCAAATGTAGTTCTCCCAGGGAATGGGAAGAAAAATGATAACTAGTGAAAATAAATAGAATGGATATGATATAAGAATAGGAATAGTCTTGAAAAATGGCAAGTGCATGAGAGAAAAGGCCAAAGAGGATGGGGAAACTAAGTGACAAGTGGTTTGCTTAAAACTTAATAAGGGTTCTCAGAATCCTTAAGTCAAAGTGGTATGTGTTTTTGTTGTTCTTTTCTAGTATTTTTATAAATGTTTTTAGAATTATTTTGGAGTATTTCAACTCAATCAAGAATGATAAGACACTAAATTTGATAAGCTCACAAAATGGAGAGAGCATTCAAATTTAGGTTGCTCAAAAAATAGTGAGAGTGTTCAAACTTAGGTTACTCATAAAATGGTGAAAGTGTTCAAACTTAGGTTGCTCACAAAATGGTGAGAGCATTATGAAAAGGGTGACTGAGCTAACCTCAAAAAGTATTGACCATTGCCTACATAGTCCTAGAGTAGGACCTCAAATCACTGTAGTTCTACCCTATAGCAGAGTAATTTAACTTGTGTAGTAGTCAATTCAAACAAAATAAGCATAGTTGGTAAAAAGACACAACATGGCATAGGAAGTGGCAAGTTGGTACATCAAGGCTTAATAAACAAATATTTCCCATATGTGGTTATAACTAGGACACAACATCATAGATAAATGGTACTAATTTACCCAAAAGTGGTTATAATTAATAGCAATATTGGTGATAATAAAGTAATAACAAATGAATGATGCAACTACCAAAACTTTTGTCACACTACTCTAAAATATGATCTCTATCTGAAGTACTTGAACCAACTAATGAAATTGATCAAATTCCTTGATGCTAAAATGTGTAACAAATAAAATAAATGAAGGTCAAATGGGCTGGGCTTTAGAACACACTAGGTCAATAGGTCAAAATGTAAAGTGAATATGGCTAAAAGGATGGATAAGAATGATATTTGTATAAAGAAGAATAGTGATAAAATGGCATAAATGAAATGGTCCTTATAGATAATACATCTTAGTGCTCAAGCATAGTACTACTTAAGGTGAATAATATTCATTGGCTCAAGAAGTTCATCTCCATCTGGTGTGGTAAGCCTGTATGCCCCTGATTCATAATCTATAGTAATGATGAAAGGCCTTATCCAGTTTGGTTTGTATTTTCCTTTATGATTTTTTTTAGCCATGGTATTCTTTTGGTTTTATTTAAGAACAAGATCACCAAGTTCAAATGTTTTATACTTAACATGTTAATTATAATGGTCTTTGACTCAGTTCTGATATGCCTAAAGATTTTTGAGTGTAGTTATGCATTTCTCATCAAGTAGGTCTAACTCTTACACATGAGTTAGTCGATAGTCATGATCATCTAGGACATGCTTGAAAGAGATGCGTAGTGAAGGCAATTTTACCTCAATGGGAAGGATGGCTTTAGTACCATAAACAAGTGAGTATGGAGTAGCTCTTGTGGGGGTATGATAATTGGTATGATATTCCCAAAGGGTAGGGAATATTTGTAGGTGTCAATCATGACTAACATCATTGATAATATTTTTGAGAATATTGACAATGGTTTTATTTGATGCTTTGACCAGGCCATTACCTTAAGGGTAAAAAGATATAAAAAAATGTTGTGTGATGTTATATTTGGTACATAGCTATTCTACATACTTTTTCTTGAATGATCCTCCATTATCAGATATAATGTACGAGGGGATACCATAGCGGCAAATGAGATGGTTGAAGATAAATTTGGAAATTTGATTTCTAGTCACATAAGTGAGGGGTACAGCTTCAACCCACTTAGTGAAATACTCAATAGTGGTAAGGATATGTTTATGGTCACTAGATGAAGTGGGGTTAATCTTTCCAATGAGGTCAAGTCCCCATGTAGAAAATAGCCATGGTGTCAACATCATTTTAGAGTTTGGGCTAGGGCATGAATCAAATTAGCATGTCGTTGACATTTGTCACACTTCTTTACATATCAACTACATCTACATCCATCATGGGCCAATAATAACCAATACACAAGAGCTTTTTGGATAGGACTACCCCACTAGAATGAGCTCCACATACTTATGAACTTCTCTTAACGCTAGTGTAGACTTTGCTGAAGTTAAACAACAAAGTAGAGTTTCATCAAAACTACAATAGTAAAGGGTGGATCCAAGTAGAGTATAATGAGTGGAATGATGAATAAAAGCTTTGGTTTGTTTTTGAGATAGGTTAAGTGGTATAACTTGGTCATGAAGGTAGTTTTAAAGGTCTAAGTACCAGATAGAATTAAGACCAATAATATCACAAATCATTGCAATGGTTAAAGGTTCATGCGTTGATGTTGACAAATTCTTGATGAGGAACTAATACTCTCTAGCTTTATCTATTTATTGAATTAGAGAGCCAATAGTAGCCATGATATCTACAGTTCTATTATTATCCCTTGGTATGTGCTCAAACTAAATGTTGGCAATTTGTTGCTTAAGAGTGTCGACCATGGCTTTATATAGAAGTAGCTTGCCATCTTTGGTTTGAAAATGATTTATGACCTGATTGATGATTAACTAAGAATCACCATAAACTTGGAGATGAGATATGTTGTAATACACTGCCTATCAAAGTCCTATAACAAGTTCTTCATACTCAGCCATGTTATTTGTACAAAGAAAGTTGATTATGAATGATTTAGGGATTAGATCCCCTATGGTGTAATAAATAAGATGCCTGACCCTGATCCATGTGTAGTAAATGAACCATCAAAATATAACTTCTAGTGCTACTCCTCAAGAGGTGTTTCAATGATGGTCATTATCAATTCATCAAGGAAATGAAATGTGAGTGGCTTTGTGTCTGTAAGAGGTGTTTCAGTAAGTTGATCTGCAAGAACTTGTCCCTTGATCACCTTATAATTGATATACTCTATGTCAAACTCACTAAGAAGCATGATCCATTTGGCCATTTTACCTTGTAAAGCTATTTTAGATAGTAGATACTTGAGTGGATCTACTTTTGAAATGACCATGGTCTTATTATTCAACATATAATGACACAATTTTTGAGCTATGAAGACCATGGCCAGACAAGCTTTTTCAATAGGTGCATAGTTATGTTCATATAAAACCAAGGTACAGCTTAGGTAGTATACAACATGCTCTTTTCCATTGTCATCATGTTGAGCCAAGAGTTCCCCTAGAGCATGGTTGGTAGCTGATAGGTATAACAAGAATGGCTTTCCCAACATAGGAGGTAATAAAATAGGTAGATTAGCTAAATAGTCCTTGAGTTGTTAAAAATCTATTTATCAATGATCATCATAGTAAAATGCAACTCCCTTCTTTAGAAGATATGTAAATAGATGACACTTGTTTACTCAATGAGAGATGAAGCGTTGGATTGATTGGATCTTACCCTACGAACTATAGAGTTCCTTCAAATTGGTTGGTGGTGGCATCTTGGTTGTAGCATGGACTTTATCTAGATCGACTTCAATACCTCTATGAGACACAATGAAGCCAAGTAATTTTCTTAAGTTTATACCAAACACACATTTATTTAGGTTGAGTTTGATGTTGTACTCTCACAATCTTTCAAATATCTTACATAGCACTGTTGGATGGTCGGCCCTGGTTTTGGATTTTCCTAATGTCATCAACAAAGTCTTCAATAATATCATGCATCATATCATGGAATATGATATTTATGGCCCTTTTATATGTATTTCTATCATTCTTAAGACCAAATGGCATTACCTGATAACAAAATGCTCCCCATGAAGTGGTGAACATTATTTTATGTTAGTCTTTTGGTGTTATGCTGATCTAGTTATATCCTGAAAATCCATCCATGAGTGAAAGCATTTCATAACCTATTATGGATTCAAAGATCATGTCAATATTAGGTAATATAAATTCATCTTTAGGACAAGCTTTATTGATTTCTAAAAAATTAATATAGATTCTGATTCATTTAGGCTTTTTGCTAACAAGTACAACATTAGATATCCATTTTAAGTAGTTAATAGATCATATACATCTTGCTTCTAAGAGTTTTTTCAACTCTTTCTTTACCAAGATAACAAGGCAAGGATGCATCTTACGTATCTTTTATTTTACTAGTTTTCCATTAGGATTGACCACAAGGTGGTGCAGAACCAAGGTAGGGTCTAAACCTAGTATGTCAGAATAAGCCCATGTAAAGATATCTATAAATTTTCTCAATAGAGTTGTAATGACTCCATGTTTTTCTTTAGTGAAGGATGCACCTAATTTTATTCATTTTGGATCTGATGGAGTCTCAATATTTACCTTTATTGTATCTTTGACTAGAAGGGTCAAACCATCTTTTAGGATAGTAGGTAAAGACTTGAATTGTTGGACTATATTAGGGTCCTCTACTAAAAATTGCCCTTTACCTTCTCCTAGGCATGATGAATCTGAGTCCCCCAATGGGATATTTGGCCATGTGACAACATTAATAAAAAATTATTGAAGAATTTGATCAAATACTTGTTATTATGCAAAACTAAACTTAGATCCATAGGCAAGTTTATCATTTGTGGTCTCTTGGTCTAAATTTGAAGAAGAATGAACACCCCCATCTAACAGTGCCTAAAATAGGTTTTCACCACTAGATTGGCCTTTATCTTTACTTTTTCCCTAGTCATAAAGTGCCTCAAAGAGGTTTTCACTTAGGGACCTCAATGTTTTATTTATTTGTTTTTGGCTAAGGGTGTTCACTTGCTCTCTAAAATAGGCTTCAAGATCCAATACAATTGAGAATCCTAATTTATGATCTCTCAACGAAATGTTGTCTTTAAGGCCTAAAAAGTCATAGAATGCCTCATCATTCTAAAACTCATCAATCAGTAAATTGGATTCTTGTTGGTCCCAATCTATTAGTTGGGGATAGTATAATGGTAATTGGTTGTGACAAATGATTGGGGTAAGAGTACATATGGCATTGTTATCAAACATGTTAGTCTCAGCTAGGTCATCAAAGGTGAGGCTATGATTGGACTCTACTTCACTGTCAACATCATCATCACTAGCCACCAATGATGGAACTCAAATAAGATATGTGGGGTCAACCCCAGGTGGTTTAAATCCAAGTCTATAGGGTCTTTTGTACTTAGTCATGGAAATTGACTCAATGGTTCCTTGTTCATTTGGTCTGAGGCCTCTTCCTTCATAATCTTAATGCTTCATGATCCTATTAGGAATAGCATAATTTTAAGTTTTATAACAATCATCTTGGTTGTCATTGTACAACCATGATTCATCCCCTTCAAGAGGGTCTAGTTCTAGGCCAGATGATGGTACAAACATGATAGGTCCCTTATCTTTTTTATTTTGTTTCCAATGTATGTGTGGTGTGACTTTAGGTCTTCCAAAGGTCTTTGGATTCTAAGGAAGATTGGAAATATGGAAGGTATCATGGGTCACATATTCCCCCATTTCATTATCTGAAATGGTGAAATGATTAGAAGCTTCAAGAGGTGGCATGTGGGAAAGGGAATCCAAGGCATTAGGATCTATGCAATTATCCTATGGTAGATCAATAATTATGGCCTTTCCTTTATCTTGCTTGGAACTCAGATTTAGGTTGTATTTGTAATTATAGCTTTGAAACTTGGTCTCAAGATGTTTTCAGTGTTCATATGGGTGTAAATATCCTAAAATATTCACTTCCATCCTTAAGTGGAAGAACTTGATACATTGGTGCAACATTGATGAGACTGTATGAATCTCATGTAACCAAGGCTTATCTAGAAGCATATTATATGACAACTCAAGCTCAAGCACATGGAAAAGTGTATCATGGGTCAAAGGCCCAATGATAATTGATAACCTAATGGTGCCTTGTGATTCTCTTTCCTGATTATCATAGGCTTTGATAGTTATTATTTTTGGTTGGAGATTTGCCAGTGTGTACCCAAGAAGCTTGATGAGATTAAAGACACTATGTTGAGGGCTGATGCATTGTCTATAAAGACACATTTCAATTTATTCCACTTTATATAAAATTCTATGTACAATGGATTATTATGGATTGAGCCAAGGGAAGACGTATCACTTTGGTTGAATGTGACTTGTTGGGCTGGAGATAGGTGTCCAACCAAAGCTTGAAATTTATCAGGGGATATATCATTGGAAATAATGGATTGGGTCAAAAACTCATTCAAGATGTTCTTATGGATTTTTGATGTTCGTATCAAATCTAAAAAGGAAATTTGTGTTGGTGTCTTCTATAATTGTTCCACAATATCAAACTTCTTATCTTGGTCAATAGTGAATGGTTTATTATGAGGTTGAATGGTTGGTTGGATAACATACAAAGTGGTAGATGATTATGGGCTTGGGATAGTAATATTCAACCTTTGAGTTGTGATTGCACAATCGAGATTAGATACTGGACCATTATTACTAACAAATGTTGGAATTGGTGTGGGACCAAATAAAACAAGTCTCAATTGGCAATGCACTTGTATGTGGTCACATGGCAAGGGTGAGTTATCGGTATAAGGTCCAAAAGTGGAAGCCCTAATTTTTTGATTTATCTATGTATGATCCTAGGTCAAAGAAGGATTATCTATGTAATGTGGTTGAGTGTTATTGTTTAGCAATGATCTTGATTGATTAACACTTGGTTTAGGATTAATGGAGATGGTATTAATGCTACCCCCTACAATATGACCTATAACCCTGTTGTATTCATGTGTGACTGCATTGTAGGTTTGTTAGTTGTGACCATTATGACCTTGGCTTTGTTTATTATTTTGATGTTGTGGGTTCTATTGTTGATTCTGTTGATTCTACTAATTATACTGGTTTGGCCTTTGATTTTAATACTATTGATTTTGTTGTTGCACTAGTCTGTGTTGTTTTTATTGCTATTTATTCTATTGTTATTGATTGTTATATTGAGGAAAGGTGTTTTGATGAATCCCAAGAGTTTGATTGGAATTAGAAACACCATTATCGAATGTTATCTCCCCATTCTCCAACATATTCTCGATTAAATGCTTGATTTGCACACATCTTCATATATTATGCCATTGACCTAATGATATTCATAGAATTCATTTTCACGGTACCAATTAGGATAAGGAATGCCTTACAGACAATGCTTTGGTATAGCCCAACTAATCATATTAGCAGTGACAAGTTTATGAAATACAAACTCAGTAGGCTATCTTAGGTCACTAAAGACATGATGCATAGGCACGGTTTTCCTTAGATGAGGGGTTTGAAATGGTAAAGGTTGTTGTATTTGTTTTGTGGGTCTTAGTTGTTATGCTTGTGACATTGGTGGGAGAGGTTATTGGGTAGGAGTAAGCTAAAAAGGTGGTGCAGATGATGTTTGCACCATTTGGATATGATGTGACTCAGTTACTCCATTACCCATAACATTCCTATTGTAGTTAAATTGCTTTGGTCTTTCTTGGTCATTTGCTTGTGCTGGTTGTGATGATTTTACTTGAATTAGATGTTGGTTTTGGCCACTTCCCTAATTAGTACCTTGATTCTGATTAGTTGATGTAAGCTTGATGATCCCTTTATTAATAAGAGCTTGCTCAATCAACAAGTCTTTGTCGATGATCTCATTTAAAGTATGTGCATATTATAGTTCTAGATGATAAACCATCTCACTATGAATATTTTTAGTAAACATAGTGGCTAATTTTTTATCTGGTAAACTATGGATGAATCAACTTACAAGAGCTCTCCATTACTATAGATAACTTACAAAACTCTCACCAGCGTTTTGTTTTGCTTGTGTTAAGTCAACCAATGAAATCTCATGTTTGAGATTATAGAAAAAGTGCTACATAAACTTATTATAAAGATCATCAAAATCTGTTAGTGAATTCTTAGGCAACTTTAAGAACCACTCCAAGGCTTGTCCAGCCAAACTCCTTGAAAACAACAACAAAAGGTATATATCACTATATGCCATCAATTAACATGCGATAAAGAACTCTGTTAAATGACCCTTAGGGTCACCTTTCCCTTTATAT
This sequence comes from Torreya grandis, assembly GCA_037957365.1. Lineage (NCBI taxonomy): Eukaryota > Viridiplantae > Streptophyta > Pinopsida > Cupressales > Taxaceae > Torreya > Torreya grandis. The sequence goes on along the minus strand of JARHVA010001907.1, from coordinate 2,230,086 downwards.
TTGTCAAATTCTAGTGGTTTTTATTTGGAGGAAATGGTATCTGTAATTAATCCATGTTGAAAAAATAAGAACACATGTCATCCAACTTGAACTTTTTAGTCTATTTCCCAACCTGAATGGTGGTAATTCATCCTTCATCTGTTGCAATTCTTGGGATAGGAAACTGGAAGGAATATTGGTTTGAGGGAGAATATTGGTTTGGGTAGATGGTTAGGAGGTTAAAAGTGGGAAACTTTGACTAGATTATGATAGAGATACCTATTGGGGTATATTCATTTGGTTGGGAAATGGACCAAGAATATGCATACATGGATTAGGATGTACTTGGAATTATGCATTTGGCTGTGAAATATTTTGGTTTGTGCTAGTGATAAAGGTTTGAATTGGAGGATTTTGTGGTTAGGATGGAGGGATATAACTATACTATGCCTAATATGGTTGAAAAGGGACATGTTGCTGACTAATCAAACCTTACTGTTGAGCAGGAACTTGTAGACCAAGACCCTGTCTCTAAACTTGTGGCACATTTTGAACTAATTATTGTCTAGTAAGTACTTGAGAAACATGAGAGCCTCCTTATTACATGAATCCCTATTGGGATGTGAGAATAGTTTAAAGATTCAAAATCTATCACTGATCAATATTTACATGTTGTTGGCTAGTCATCACTTGGTTTTAGATCCGTACACTAGTCTGCGACTGAAGAGGTATGTTTGCCACTATCTGGTGAGGTGGAACATTAGTTTCCCCTTACTGAGGTAGTAATACATTCAACCTTAGTTATGTTAGTATACTAGATTGTTCCTAATGTTTTGGAATACTAATCATCACTTGTTTAGGAGTAAGATTTGGTAAATTCTATTGTTGAGGCATGACACTGGTTTCTGGTTGACTTCCTAATATCATAAGTTGCACACTTGAAGAAATAGCCAGTTGAGGTTGGGAAATAGGTGGTGAAGGTTGGGGTACAGAGGCTTCTATTCCTTGGTATGATTATCCACTCATGGTATTAACTACAGGCCTATGTTGTTGATTATTTATTTGTGTGTTAGTACCACTATGATTGGGATTGGATGTTGCTTGCACATTGTCCACTATATTTTGCTCATTATTAAGTGTAGAAGCAGAAGGCACTTCTTCAATGATGGGAATATGTAGCAAGTTGACTAATAAAATGTTTTGTATGAATGAGTTTGAACTATGATTCTTTTGACTAGTTAACTCTATCAAAACTCCTATTGAAGGAACTAAGTCAATAAGAGGTTTGCTCACTATGTTCATCTGATTGAAATTGTGTGCTACATTTATTTAGGTTTGATATGCTATCTACATTTGATTAAAGTGGTCTTCCATTATGTTTTTTCCTATATTAGGTAGATTAGGCTTTAGATATGTTGTTTGGACTAGAGCTAAAGGATTGTTACAAGAAGTTTGTTGATCATAAATTATGTTGTGTGGCATTCATACTAGGCTTGGTAAATTCTCATGAGGGAAGTCTATTGGAAACTTGGCCCCTACCTCTATGGCTCTAAACAAAATCTCATATTTTTTCTCTAATAAATGATGTTAAGAAAAATGGATCATATGTGTAAGGAGCATTAGTAGAGTATGGTTGTTGAAGAACTGGTTTGTCAGTTGTGGGTGTTGTAGCTAGGTATTATATGGTTTGTTCTTAGTCTTGTTCTAAATGAGGTGGTGTATTAACCAAATAGTTAGCCAATGAATCTTGGATTTGTGCCCCTAATTGAGTATTATAAGAGGGATAAGGATCCATCTCATAAGAAATATTATCTACATAGGGGTCTTGCACCATTTCTTCCTATGAAATCACATTACTAATCCCTAGATTATACATGAGTCCACTATGAGTGTAGGAATACATGTTGGGATCCATAGTCAATGCTTGGTGATAAAAAGGGAAGAGATTTATACAAACTCTAAAAAAGGACAATGTATAAAATAGATGTTGTTCAAACTTGGTGTAGATTCATCAAAAGGATCAAAAAGGTTTATGTAAAGATTTGTGAGGAAATAATCTAGCATTAAGTATCTAATACCTCACTGTTCACACAAAGATAAGAGGGTAAATAGATCAAAAATAAAAATTCCAAACGCTAAGGTTAAAGTGTTTCAAATCAATATAATATAGGAAAATCAAAATTTTCTAGGTCTTTTGGTCAAACACAGTGTCAAAAGCTAGGCTCAAACAAGGCATGTGTTAGGACTCCTGGCCAAATAGCATTAAAAGCTAGAGTTTGAAATAAAGATGATTCTTAATATAATAGATTTGAAACACTTCTAAAAAATAATAGGCATTTTATTTTTGGATATAAACTTGACCAACTAATTATAAGGTATGAAACAAAATGCACTTTAGAGATAGTTTATTTTTCTCACAAATAATGATATAAAACTTGGTTCTTTTGACAAATAAGCTAGACAAAAAGTGAATGACATAATTGTACTAGACAAAGGTTCATAAAAGGTACACTTGGATTAGTTTGAAAATGTAGGAAAAATTTTGAACTCTATACAAGAGGGTCTATGAAACAATATCTAAAATGTTTTGGGCAGCGTAACAAATTTTACATCATAACACTATCTTTTTTGACTCAAAATTTTGTGGTGCATAGACTCAAAGTGAAAGTGTTTAGCACAAAATGACTTACATCTAAAAAGTGGTGGTAACGATCATGAGTCTTAAATGACCTTCAACCCAAATTGAAAATTGAACCTAAATTCCCTCAAGTTTAGTGCAAATGGTGAATCCACTTAACACATCAACCTTATGAACTTATAAAGGTGCAATTTTGAATTTAGATTATAAATAAAGGACTTAAACAACTTTGGCAAAGGTCTAGACTCAATTGGGAAACATAACTTCCATTAAAGTGGATGATATGACTCCTAAGTTTTGATGAACTTTTGAACAAGGAAAATTGATGATTTCACGTGGGTAGCATAATGCCTCTTTTTTTAAATGAAAATGAGGACCATATTTTTTGGTTTATATCATTTGTTTACACCAAGTTTTGACTTCAAACAAGACTTTAATCTAGGACAAAACTCAATTGATTAATCGCTCTTAGACTCTAAACTAACAAGGTTGCTTGGTATTGTTGGAATCCATTAATATACATCATTTGAGAGGTTTTTAAGTGTTCATCCAAAAGTAAAATTTCATTATATAGTAGGGTTTTTACACCCCCCTCTCCCAAATGATAGTACTATGACATGGACCTTGAGGTGCACCTTGAACCAACAATATTTTCATGATAAATAGAGATTTGTCTAAGATCTACAAGTTTCCAAACATTCTAAGGGAATCAATTACACAATAACTTTCACGTCAAAGGATGTAAAATATAAGCATGAAAATTAGGTGACCATGGCATTGGCTAGTTATAAAAAGGTATAGTCCATTTTACAACCACTACATCTTATTGTTCGCTCAGTGTATGTGATGTCCAAATGCAGATACATCTCATGTGCAATTCCAATTAGGACCCAAATGAAGTCAATGCTAGGAGGTGAAATCTTGGGTTAAATCTTCCCTAAAGAACTTTTGGGAGGTGATTAAGTCCCCCTCGCAAGCCAAGTTTGCATGAAATAAAAGATTAAAAGAGAAAGACTTTAGGGTCATTTTCAAGGTCACCCAAACTTTGATGATTTTTTATGTGAGTGCTTTAGATGTCATTATTTTTATGCCTTAGACTAGGCAATTTGCAATAGGAATGGCACTTTTGATTCCAAGGGTTCCCTAAAGGGGATAAATGGAAGAACATACACGCAACACCCCTCTCCTTGCTAAACAAAATTAGATCAAGAAACTATTGAAGACAAAAATGACAAGTGTGTTCAATTTTAAGCCTAAATGAAAGATGCGGTGGTGTTCATTTGACCCCTTGATCTTAAGATTGTGAACTTTGAAAACTAATGCTAAAAACTCACTTAAGCACCTAAATGTTACATTAATCACCAAAATAATGTTCCTAGTTCATTTAAAATCATACAAAAGATGGTTTAAACACATTTTAACAATTTTCCAATTTGGTCTTGCAAGAAAAATGTTAGTATGTCCTTTATCCTTGAAGATACTTTGGGTTTGAACTAATGAACTTGGAAAAAAGAGCTCTCGGGTTGTCATAGTGGTGTAATACCACTACTTGATAGAGTAATCACACTACTTATAGGGCAATCCCATAACTTTAAGAGTTATGGTATTGTAACTAACCATTTAGTCACAATACAATGATTTTGAATGACAATACCACTACTTATAGGACAATCTTGCAACTTTCAAAGTTATGGTATTGCAAACAATAATTTTGCCACTCAAGGTCACAATCCTGCTACTTGGGGTAAAATGAGTTTTCTTGAAAAAAATACACAACTTCAAGAAAAATAATTACATATTATGAAAATTTAGAAAAAAAACATAGTTTTAAAAAAAATCATGAAAAATGGAGTCTAGATGACCCCAAACAAAGCTCTGTAAAATGGCCTATTTTGCACACTACAATACCATGACTCACAGTGAAAATCTTTCTACTTGCAGGATAATCCTACCACTTTAAAAGTATCGATATTATCATTTAACCTGATAGTGGTTAGATAATACCAAAACTTGGTTTGGTAACCCTATGAGTTGTAGAACAATCCTACTACTAAGATAGTAGCGGTATTATTAAACCTACATAGAAATACAAAGTTAGTCTGACAAAAAAGAAGCTTAGCATAATACTGTGAGTTGTAGGACAATCAAAACAACAATACTATGACTATGTCAGAATAAACCCATGACTCCCAGAAAAACATGTTTTTACTCCAATTTTCATTCTTTTTGGCTTCTTACTTCAATATATTACAAGGAAAATATTAGTATGTTGTTTGAAAGAGCTTCGTGATCATTTTTGTGAAGCTAGGAAGGTTCCACCAGGCATGTCATTATGTGAACTAGTAATGTGACTAAGAAGAGGAGATGAGTGTTGTGTTAGTGAAAAAATAAACAAAATAATTTGATAAAAAACACACTAAACTCACATCTTCATGCCTAGTTACTAGGGTGAGCTTGGTGAAGAAAGACAAATGAACAAAGCACAACTAAAATTCAAGAAAACACAAATTCCTTACCTTCCTTGATGCTCCAAAAGTATTCTTCAATTGGCTTTCTCAGTTTGTGCTCATGAAGTCCTCATCAATGGAATCTTGGTTGCCTCCATCTCTCCTTGGAACCTTTGGCTTTGGCTTGGCTTGGCTTGGAATCAATTTGGCATGGTAATACTAGTTTGTATAAAGATTTTAGAACCAATACCGCATTATAACTTTGCATAAGTTAAGCTTAAAAATGATGTTCATGGCCTCTCTATTTATATATTTTTGAGATTGATCAGAATCAACCTAAACCATCCATCCTGAGATGTAAATGTGTGGTTGAGGATTAATTCAATTTTTTAGAATTAATTTTATAATTATCCTCATCATGACATTGGAAAAAGGGGCAATTAAGAGGCATGGAGGGTATGAATCTTGATATTTATGGCATTTATGGCTTAGGGATATCTTCCCAAGAAATGAGATCACCTGATGATGTAGATATTCAATGTTCATTTCCAAAACAAATTATTCAACAAATTTCCATGGATTTCTTGATTAGGCTCTAATTTGGTTTAATTATATCTTAAGCATGTTTAAGCACTTTGTGCACAAATTACTCAAATTTATTAGAATGCCTTATTATTGGTCCAAATTTTGACTTGATTAAAATTGGATGGTGATGTTAGATGCATTTGATCCATTATCCCATTTAGGATATTATCAACAACAAATAACAAAGGCACGTGTCTTTTGCAAGATATTTGATAGGAAAGAGTAATCCAGAACACCTAGGTGTAAAATTGGCATATTGACTCAGAATGATCTGATCAAAGTTAGCTGGCCCATAAATTGCATTGCCCCATTTAGGAATACCCTATCTATAATTATCACTTGAATATATCAATTTCAAATCATTTAATGCATTTTAGTGTTTTTAGGTCAAATTGTGCACTTTAGGTGGAAATTGGTCAAAAGCTTGATTGGAGGTTATTGGTGGCCATATTTAGGTGTCTACAAATTCAATCAATGACATCAATAGTTATATGGTAGAAAAACATATGCCCATCAACTCCATAAATAATTAAAAGTAATGATTATAGATAACATATAATATTATTTTAAATTTTTTTTATAACTAACCCTTAGCATGATCCTTCAAGCTTCAAAACCTTAACCCATAACAAATAGTAATTTCATTACCCAAATAACATAATATAAATTAGTATTATGCTATATTATAAATGTAACTAAGGTGCATTTAGATGATTCCATTAAAATACATCTTATCATAATATGATTCAACCAAAGCTTTCCAATTTTATTAAACTCCAGATTATCCTCACAAATATGGTAGAGATCAACATAGAACTCTTTTAAAATATAATAATATGATCAAATTTATAGTATGAGATTCTTGAAGCAATTTCTTTATCTTGCAGAATGAAAATACCAAAACTTTTATAAATCCTCAACTTAAACTTAAGATCAAATAAATAAATCACCAACTAAATATTATGGTTTCCACTACCCCAACCATTACATCCTTAGATTTAAGTAAAACAAAAGTTAAATATTTTGAATAAATTCGTATGGTATCCATTTGCATGGATGCCATTTTGACATGCAAAATTGCATTATTCTATCAATCAGGGCTTGAATAAATCTCATGTGATCTCTTGATAGGTAGTTAACTAAAAGAATTTATTCATCATTCTTATTAACTCATCAACCATGTCATGTTTTCCATGATTTCCTCTTTGTCTTCCAATTCAAGTAATAAGTGCTTAGTCAAAAACTATATTTTAAAAAACCTTTATTACATGCTACCAAGTGGTAGTCTTTGTAATAAAAAATGTATAATTCCAACCATAATCAAATATGCTATATTTAATGCACCATCGGGTCCACAACCCTTTGGCAGATTTCCTTTATGTATTTTACTATTTAATGCCTAAGCTAGGTTTGGAACTTATATAGACTTATATTAAAGAGGTTGATTAATCCTGATGCCTCGACCCTAATGGGTCTTGTAATCCCCTTTATAAATCAATACACAATATAATCTCAAGCCTTTTTTGTAATGTATATCTATATATCTGCATGGTAAACCTTATAAGGTTATACTAATGACTTATCATTTTTCTCATTTTTTTCTTATAACTACAGGGCTCAAAAAAATAACTTAGCCAAATCTTATATCAAACAAATAATGTTATCAAATTCCCAATTCACTCTTTTAGGATTTCACAAGGTGAAGGCCACATCATAAATTGTAAAAAATAAATCCTTTATAGCTCAGAAATATCCTTATAGGTTTGTAAGAATGCATAACAACAAGATCATTTATTATTTATGGATAATGGTCTTATGACCCCTTATGATATATATGTATTTTTTCAAAATAAGGACTACAATTGGTCAAGCATACCTATATAAGATGCAATGTATGCATTTATGTGTTCTTAACATAATATAATGTCCGTACATACCAAGAAATGAGGTTATAACCTAGAAACCAGGTCTTCCCTTTTTGACATAACATAACGTCATGTATAACATAACTAATAAGGCTCATATTCAGCTTGTTCATCCTCTATAAATTGTAGGGCTAAAAAAATTGAATGTTTCACTCTTACATTCATTAATTAGTATTAATTAGTAAATTTTTTATATGATGTCTTCGTATCCAAGTGATAATATATTTCTTGTTTCCCAAATTGTACTTCATTTCACTTTAATCCAATTCCTTAGAATATAAATCTCTAAGAGAGGTATTTTACATAGGAAGAGATCACAAACACTTCTATTTAGACCCCATCTCTGAAGTGAGTGAGAAAAAAAAGGGTTACATTTATTAGTTTAGAAACCCATCAAGTTTACATTTAGAATAATGCACCTTCCTTTACTTTTAATTTACAACATTATCTAATATCTTATAACAAAAAACAAATAATTATACAATATTTTGTACCAAAAATAGTAAAATACAATGAAAATAAGATATTTTCATATTTTAGTTCATCAACATAATTTAAATCAATCAACATCTTCTATTACATTTAAATCCATTAAAACATTAACAATTATTCATAATTTTAAATTCAAACTTTTTGAAAGAGAATAACAAATGTTTTGCTCATTTATGATACTGATTACAACTTGACATAGTAATTAATTTGTAACAAGAGAAAGCCCTAAATTCATTGACTGTACACACATTTTTTGTTCCTTCATAGTCTCCATGAAATACCCTAATAATATGAAAAAAACACATATTATGACAATACCACAAATTATTTATGATACACTAACATGCATTCCTTATCGATACCCCCTAAACTCTACAATAGAGTTACATCCTCAAATTTTAACATAATCTGGTTGGACATCATAGACATAATGTCATGCCCATGTAATAATAATGTTTTTGTTGTATGCTTCTGTTAAATTGTTTTCACTATTGACTCACTAAGTGATAAAACATGCCCTATAACACTATGAGCAATTCAACCATTCATTAGTTTACTCAGTACTAATGATGTTGTTTTTGTATATTATTGCTCATTTGTATTCAGTTATAAGTCACTAGGTGTTGAAACCAATGTAGTAAAAATAGGAGTAACATAACCACTCTTTGGTTATAAATTATTTATTTGCACATCGTAAAAGTGTTGCACAAGTGACACTGTCAACTTATTAAATGAAATTAACTTCTCATCTCTTACACAAAGCTTCCAGACATTTGGTCACACACTAATTTTGAATATGTTTCGACCACCACAATCTCTACATTACAATTGAAAAGTGTGATAAGACCATCAATAAGAGATACATAATATGAGTCATTCAAAATGATACCTTCAATGACTAAATTAGACTTAAATATTATGACCTATTTTCCTTAGACCACACAATATATATGAATATTTGAAGCACTCATTGCTTATATCATAACATAAAGCTATATGTAAGAATTATATTTAGTCCACAATCCTATATATATATATATATATATATATATATATATATATATATATATATATATATATATATATATATATATATATATATATATATATATATATATATATATACATATATATATATATATATATATATACATATATATATATATATATATACATATATATATATATATATACATATATATATATATATATATATATATTATATGCATTCATAAATGATGTATTAAAAAATTAAAATTAATTATACAACATTAACATCACTATACCATAAAAATAAGGTATAAATAATCATACATTTTGATGGAATATCAAGCAACATAACTTGTCTAATAGAATATCAATGCCTTTAAATGTAACATAAATTTTTTATTATTATTGGTAAAAATATGGTTTTATAAAGGATGTATACCCTTGTACAACACTAGTATAAAATTAAACAAGATAACACCAAAAACATAGAACATACCAAAAATAAGCCAATAAAAAACTACGCAGGCTTAACAAAAATTGAACATCAGCAAGACAATAGCACTTGGTCAACAGAACATCAGAAAGGGTGAAAAAAACATAAATAATAGAAAAATAGATAACTACTATCTAATTAATTCATTTAGGCCCACAACAGCCTCCCATTCATCTTTAAAAGTTTGAAGTTGGCTTTCAAAATATACTTCTTCAACCATCTCTGCTTCATCCACTTGTTTCTTCTTCTTCCCCATTTATATTTTGTTGGACCTTCCTAGGGGTCCCCTTCTTTCCTCTTTATAATAATTAGGATAGTTCCTTATCATAATTGTGAAGTTTTATGAATGGTAACAAATAGGTTTTTGCTTTTGCATTAAAATGGCACCCATGACATAATCACTTGCATTGGTTTCAATATCAAATGGTTGTTGTAAGTCTAAAATTGCTAAGATGGGGATGTGATTATATTTTCTTTCAACATGTCAAATGATTTTTATTACTTTCCTCCCCACTAAAATACATGTTTAGTACTTGTCAAATCATGCAAAGGAGATGCAAAAAATGGAAAGTTAATAATAAACTTGCTCCAATATTGAACTACACATAGGAAGATTCTAAATTATATAACATTATTAGGCTTAGGAATTTTATAATGGATTAAACTTTATAGTGATCAATTTTTACTTTACCACCCCGTACTACATAGCCTAAATAAACCAAATATGTTTTACCAAATTTACATTTAGACATGTTTAAGTACAATTTCTTTTTTTGGAATGTTTCTAATATTTTCTTAATGCTTTTAACATAATCTTCCCCAATTTTACTAAAGATCAAAATATCATATAATTATAATATAAAAAAACCATCTATGAATGGCCTAAATACATCAATCATAACCCACATGAAGGTGGAGGGTGCATTACAAAGCCCAAAGGGCATAACAAGCCATTCAAGAAAACCTTAGTTTAAAAGTAGTTTTCCAAATACCACCTTTGTGAATCCTAACTTGGTGATAACCACTTATTAATTCTAACTTAATGAAATAAACGTCATTTTTAAATTGATCTAACAAATCATCAATTTGAGGAAGAAGGTAGCAGTTTTTCACCGTTATCTTGTTCAATGCTCAAAAATCCATACACATTCACTAAGTGTCATCTTTCTTTGGCACCAAACAATTGGAAAACCACATGGATAAGTGCTTGGAAAAATGACCCCTTTCTTGAGTAACTCTTTAAATTTCTTATTTATTTCTTCATTCTCCATCATGGAAAACCTATACATGCCAATGTTAGGAAGAGGTGCATCTTGCTACAGTTGTATCTCATGTGGTATGTCTCTTTTAGGAGTTAAACCTTGTAGATCCTAAAAAAAATCATCATAGTTAGAAATTAACTTAAATTTTTAGGATAACAAACTTATATATCCTTGGAATTATCATAATCCTTGGCTTTTAAAATCATGAGTATAATTTTTTTTCTTGCATTGATAAGCCTTTTCAATTATCCTACAGATATAAGTGATAAATTTGCCTTTATAAAATTAGATTTTTAAATGTATTAAACCCCATATTTTACAATAAAATATTTATCCTATTCCCTATAGAATATTTTTTTATTATCATACAAATATGGAGTTCTAAGTATAATGCCAGAAATATAAAGTTTAACCACATTTAATTTTGCCTCATCAATGAACTTAAAGGTGATTGCAAACTTAAGTTTACATGTTTTAGTGACTTTAAATTTTACATCATCACACACCTAACCCAAAGGGTATGTATTAGGATGTGGTTTAGTATTAATTTCTAATTTTTTAACAACTTATTTAGAAATGAGATTAACTTGTGATCCACTATCGAAAAGAGTATCTATTTTAGTATGCTTAGAAATTTCTCTTATGTGGAAAAGCTCATTTCTTTTCTTTTCATAATGCATAGACTTAGAATTAAAATAAGAATGATAAATATGAGATTTAGTGATATAAGAGTAATAATATGAACCTTGAAAACCCATAGTAGTGACCTCGATCTCATCACCTAGATCAGATCCAATATCTTGTTGGATTGTTATCGTAGTCTTCTTATTATCTTTCTTATTCTCAAACCTTTTTGGCCTGAGTTTTAGATGGAAATTCTAACACTTATAATCTTCATGACCTTATTTTTTATAATGTGAACAAAAAGGGTTCCCATCCTCTTTCTTACGATAGAAGTGTGTTTCATATTACCATTTCCTTTATCTTTGTGTTCAGGTGGTTTACTTGGTTTCTTTGTGAAGTTTAACTTAGTCATCTTATCCATTGATTCAATATGGGTAGCTTGGACACAAAATTCATCAAGGTTTAAGGATGAGTATTGTATGCCTCAAATAACTATGTAACTCACCAATATAATTTAAAAGAGTCTCTTGAGTGTAAAGGGGAATGCCCAAACCAAATCCCTTTTTCTAAACTCAAGCGTAATCTTATACACTTTGACCCTTAATTAGTCTTAAATTTTATCAATCCATAGTATCTTGTTGCATATAACCCAATGGATAAAAAAAAATTCAATGAAAAAATAAAATCATTCTAAGAATACCGTCTTTCAAGAGATCATCTTGTGTCTTACTCTCCCACCAAATGAGTGTTGTACTACCCAACCAAAGAGTGGCTAATCATATTTTTGCCTCCTCATCCACAATATTCTGAGCCTTGTAGTATACTTCAATTTTCTTGATCCAATGATCCAATTTATTTGCATGAAGCTCCCCATCATAAATTGGCAAACCAAACTTAACATCAAGCTTTAAAATGGAAGAAACAAAATCAGAAATTTTATTTTTTTTATCATCAAAAGAAGAACTAGAAGGTTTGGAAGAAGATGGAGGAGATTTAGGAGGTTCCTCTCCTTTATCCTTATCATTTATTTATTCCTTTTGTTTACCTTCACTCCTCTTCTTCCTTTATTATTAAAATCTCCCAACATGCCCTTCACCTCTATAAAAGCTTGACAAAAGGCCATTTATGATTTTGTTTTTTCTCTAGGAGGCTCCATTATTGTATGTTTTGAACCAATTTCTAGGTTATACTCTTCAAGTGATCTTTATCCATGCTTGGACATAGACCTGATTAGCATTCAAAACATAAACTTAAAAATTCCAAAACCATACAAAATAAAACTTGATCAATGGATTTGATACCAAAATTGATATGAAATTGGTTGTAAGTGCAAACTCTGTTTACTTCACCAATTACAAATACTAATAACAAACTTCTCAATTTCCTATTTTACCTTAAAATTTTGGCTTAATTTATTAAAATCATATTTAAAATTGATAATAAATAACAAGAAAATGATAAACAAATAAATATCCAAACCCAAGTTGATAATGGAGTTCACCCCTGGTGGGCTACATCTCTAGGTCTGAAAATCACTTGAACTGATATATTAATGATTAAAAATGCACATAATCTTTTATATTATCAATCTAAATTTCACCCTTGAGGAGATTTTTCAAGCCTTCCCCATTCAATTGATACAATGGAGATACCTTTAGTCTATGGGTGGTCTAATAGTTTAGGTGAATCTCTATATTAGGGATAACTCCCTTGATGTATCACCTAAAACTATCACTAAACCTTTTGCTTGCAAGAAAAAGAGAAAAGACTATTGTAGATCCTATATGGGGTGGTTCACCAATAATATGACTCATTTACTTGACTAAACATACACTATTCGAGGCAAATAAATCTATACTCCTTACACAACCTAAAACCTTGGTATGATTCTTGCATATGTATTTCATTTGTGAGGTTCAAGAATGCATGACATTTAACAACCCTACTGGGTTTTACCAAAATATTGCAAAAATTTTTTAAAAATAAAATACACATATTCGACATATAGATTTCACCATGATAAATACTAACTATTAATCTTTAACTAACTTCATAAATTTAGTTAACCATCAAGATTGTATCTAATCCATTTAGCTAGAGATCACCATGACCAAATGTATAAATCATGAACAATAATTGAATAACCATAATTAATACATTTCAACATAAATGATATAGTACAAGTTTAATCACAGTTGATACAATATTATAGCCTCTACTATAGGAATTGTAAGGCATAAATATTACAATTTTAGCAATACATAAAATATCTTAAATGATAAAACATGATACAAATATCCTCTGAATAAAGTCTCCATGACTCAAGAGTTTGCATGACTCAAATATCAATATATAATCTCAAAAGTAGTCTCAAGTATAATATTCTAGATGGGATCCCCCACACTATCTACCAAATAAGGGGATGGTCCTCCCTTCATAGATGGGTAGATAATAATGGTGTGGGAATCCAGAGTAACAAATTAGAATTCTATTGGAGTTGTTGCCAGAATCTAGATAATGCAAATGCAATGGAGACGTGATCACATGATATGAAGCTAGTGCACATCACATAGATGCTAAAGCAATTTTAAATTATACAAGAAGATAAATTTCACAATACAAATAGGAGAAAACCCAATATCTGATTAACATGAGATGGCCAAAGTGAAGATTACATATAAGAGAGCACATAAGTAACTCCTCCACAAAAGGTGGTCAAGGCACCCCAAGAATAGACTGTAACTCCTCCATGAAAGGTGGTGACAAGGTGCTAAGAATAGGGAAGTAACTCCCATAAAAGAGTTACTTATGACATTCTTATGACACCTATGACACATATATGACACACATCTCCACATAAGCTAGCCTATCCCACTAATGTAAGAAAAATCCAAGTATGCACAAATATAATTTCCTTAATTAAATGATAGGGAAAAATAAAAACCTACACTAATACCCCCCCAATGAGTGTAGCTTAGGTGGGTAGTGTGGAAATATAAAATGGGTCCTGATAACTAGGCCTGATGAGATACCCATGTACAAATGCAATCTCTCATAAGATAGAGAAAAGGAGAAAACTCGTAGAAAAAAACTCCCCCCCCAAAAGAGACATAAAAGAAATGAAGAGGCTAGTGGGCCCCCTAAAGATGATGATGTTGAAAATGTGGACCGCACCCCAAGAAGAGCTTGTAGATGAATTAACTTGCTCTCAGTGAAAGGTTTGGTGAAGATGTCTACAACCTGCTCTGAAGACTGGCAAAACATCAAGTCAATGACTTGACTATGAATAAGCTCCTAAATGAAATGCATGTGAATATTTATGTGCTTGGTCTGTTGGTGCTGAACTGGAGTCCTAACAATCTAAATAATACTCTAGTTGTCACAATAAATGATGGTGGGCTACCTAATAGGAATTCCAAACTCAGAAAGAATCCCCTAAAGCCAAATAGCCTCAGTAGCTGCATTAACATCTCCCCTATACTCTACCTCTGTGGATGATATATCAATAGCATTCTACTTCTTACTAGACCAAATGATAGGACTAGAACCTAGAGAGAAACTATAACCAAAAGTGGACTTGCGAGTTTGTGTATCACCAACCCAGTCTGAATCTTTATATCTAGCCAAGTCAACCTCTATGCCAAATCTATAATGAATCCTGTATTTATGTGAACCCTATATGTAATGTAAGATCCTCTTAGCTACTTTCCAATGTAGCTCATGAGGTTCTTGCATAAATTTTGAGACAAGTCCCACTGTATATGATATGTTAGGCCTAGTGTGATTCAAGTAGATGAGACTACCAACAAGTTGTCACTACTGAGTGGCATCAACCAATGGTGAAGAATAGTCAGTCTCAAGCTTGACTCTTGATAGAAAGGGAGTTGGAGATGGCTTGAAATTAGCCATGTGAAACCAAGCCAATAAGTCAAGAGCATACTTAGGCTATGTAAGAGAAATCCTTGAATTTGACTGTGAGATCTCAATGCTAAGGAAGTAGTGTAACAAATCTAAGTTTGTCATGAAAAATATATCATGGAGAGATGCTTTCACCACTGCAATAGCTGATGAAGAACTCTCAGTGATCAAAAGGTCATCAACATATAGAACCAAAATCAAGAGCAAATCATCCTACCATAAGAAGTAGACATTGGGGTCAGAATGGCACCTAGTGAAACCCACTGTGAGAAGGAAGGAATCCATCTTGGTATACCAAGCTCGAGGGCTCTGTTTGAGGCCATAGATAGATTTCTTAAGTCTACATACTAAGGAAGAATCTTGAACAAATCTTGGTGGCTACTCCATGTAGATCTCCTCCTCTAGGTCTCCATGAAGAAAGGCACTCTTCACATCCATCTAGTGCACATCCCAACCATGTGTTATGGCAATAGCCAAGGTGAGTCAAATAGAATTCATCTTTGTAATGGGTGCAAAGGTCTCTGAGTAGTCAATGCCTACCACCTATGAGAAACCCTTGGTGACCAATCATGCCTTGTACTTATCAACTGACCCATCTGCTGCAAACTTGGTTCAATATATCCACCTACATCGAACCATCTTTCTTTCCTTAGGAAGTGAAGTCAAGTCCCAAGTGTGATTTTTGATTAAGGAAGAATATTCTTCCTCCATATCATTATCCCACTCAATTACCCCTGATGCCTCTCAAAAAGTGTGTGGATCGAAAACTAAAGCAAAGAAGGCATGTGGATCTCTCTGAAAATCCCCCCTAGTACGTCTGTCATCTATAGGATCTCTTGCCCAAGTGCCAGCACTCTCAAGTGTCTGTCTAGCCCAAAGTGGCCCAAAAGTGGGTGAGTCAGGTGTTAACTCCTCATCTTCTAACTGACAAGAGGTGGATGACTCTGTGTCACTGTCCTCGCTATCTGAACTTGAAGAAGAAGAAGATGTCTCTAGCTCGAGAACCTACTATGGCTGATCTGAATCTAATGAGGAATCATCATGAAGAAGTAGATCTAATGAGGGAGAAGAAGTGCCAAGTGTTGAGTCTCTAGGACTCTCCTGAAAGTGGACACTTCTCTCGACGAACAACTCTTGAGTGACTGGATCTAGAAGGTGATATCCCTTAATACCATCCAGATATCCTACAAAGATGTAAGGCTTGGACTGACATTCCATAGCTTTGCATTTCTTCTTCGGTATGTGGGCCATGGCTAGGGATCTAAAAACCCTAAGGTGCTCAACATTAGGTTTCCTTTTATGCCAAGCTTCAAAGGCTGTTATCACTTTCAAAGCTTTGTGAGGAACCATGTTTTGAATGTATCAAGCATAATTGATGGCTTCGGCCTAGTACTGTGGTGCTAAGGATTTGGAGTGAATCATACCGCTACCCATCTCCTTTAAGAACTTATTTTCGTGTTCTGCAACCCCATTTTGTGAAGGACTATAAGTGATTGTGTGCTACAAATCAATCCCCTCTGTGGTGCAAAACTACTCAAACCTGTTGCTGACATACTCCCCTCCATTATTAGTTTGAAAAACCTTGATGAATTTCTCACTCTATTTCTCAACAAGAGCCTTGAAGTCTAAAAAAATTTCAAACACTTCATACTTTTGTTTGAGAAAATATATCCAAGTGTACCTAGAGAAATAATCAATGAAAGTGAGGATGTACTTGGCCCTTATGAAAGATGATTTGGGAAAGGGTCCCGATACATCACTATGGACTAACCCCAAAGGTTGTGAATCCCTCCAAGCTTTGCCTTTGTCAAATTTTGCTTTGGGATGCTTACCAAGGGAGCATCCCTCACAAATTCCTTTTGAGAATTAAACACGAGGCAAGCCAATGACCATGTCATGTTTGCAAAGTTGCTCAAGGTAGTGATAGTTAAGGTGGCCAAACCGCTCATGCCATAATTTTTTAACTCCATCTGAATGAGTTAGCAATGCTATTAGAGAAGAATCTAGTGCAAAATGTGAGGTGTATAACCTTGCTTGGTGATCTGCCCTACCCACTGCCAGTGTAGTATCACTATGCAACTCCCTAATAGCCACTGAATCTGGTGAAAACTCAACTCTCATGCCCTGACCAATGTGAGTGATTTGGTATACTAATAGGAGATTAGTTGAAAGAGAAAGAACACTTAGAACATTATTGAATGTTCTTCCTTCCATTTCAATTGACCCTCTCCTTGCAACAGAAATTGATGTGTCATCACCCAAACTAATTGAAGTCATGCTACAAGGCTCTAAAGATGAAAACTCAACTAGTGAAGAGCCCATGTGATGAGAAGCACCCGAATCAATGACCCATGATATTGTAGAATTTATAGTTGCTACAAGGGCCTTGCCCTTTTTTTCTCCTTACCCTTGCCTTTTGCCTTGGTAGAATCTTGGGTAGATGAATTCTGCTTGATGGACTCAAGAAAATCTATGTTGTGCTTCTCTAGAAGATGAGTTAGGTGATCTATTTGTTTTTTCATGCATTTATGTTCATCATGCCCTATATTTTTATAATAGGCACACTTAACCTTCTCCTTCTTAGGTTTAGCATTAGAAGAGGAAGACTCAGTGTTGTTTTTGGCAGGATTATTGTTTTCTTTCTTCTTATCCTGGTCCTTGTTCTTTATCTTCTTCTCCTTTGTTGAAGTCTTATCCTTACCATTTCTAGCTATTAAAGCTTTGGGTTGAGTAGACTTCATTGTGCCCATTTGGATCAGTTTATCTTGGTCCCTAGTCAAGTCGGCAATGAATGAATTCAAAGAAGGCATTTTCCATGTAATGCTAAGGGCACTTTTTGTGGCATGAAAAGTGGAGACAAAGACTGAATAGCTTAGACCTAACTTTGTGAGAATAGAAAGGATGAGTTGATCATTTTTCTTCTCTATCCTGCATTCTTTCAATTGCAATATAAGGGCCTTAAACTTAGTGAAGAAGTCTTATAGGGTGTCAAAGTTGCTAAGACTTAGACTTATGAGTTCATTTTTGAGCTCATGACCTCTCATCTCATCAAACTTCCCAAATAAGAGTTCTAAGGTGTCCCATATGTCTTTGGGAGTCTTAGTAATTTTTAAATGGAAGATAAGTTTTAGAGACACAAACAAGCTCAATAATATATAGGCTTCATCACTACGGTTGTACCACTTGACCTTTTCAGCATCAGTGTTGGATTCTACTTCAGTACCCATGGTGATCCTATACAACCTTTTGCTTATAATAATGATTGACATTTTAACTTTTCATTCATGATATTTGAATGATGTTAAGGGTTTAAGTTGAAAATAATCCATTTTAAGCTGAATTTAGGTGAAGTTGTGTTGATTGCAAGTTGTGAAATTATGCAAAAAGGAGAATGAAAGCAAAGATATGCAAGTTGTAAAAAGCAATCACACCCCCCTAAAACATTGATCCCCCCTAAATATTCAAGTACACACTCAAAATATGTCGGGCTCAGCT
Source organism: Torreya grandis (assembly GCA_037957365.1). NCBI lineage: Eukaryota > Viridiplantae > Streptophyta > Pinopsida > Cupressales > Taxaceae > Torreya > Torreya grandis. The sequence goes on along the minus strand of JARHVA010001907.1, from coordinate 2,211,238 downwards.
AAGAATGCGTCTTAGAGCAATCAGTGCAAGACTGTAAGCAAATAAGACATCGGACTCAGTCAAAAATGCGTCTTGGGAGACCCAAATTTTTGGCACTTTATAAACTAGTGAATGTTTAACAAATAAAAATTCTACGTTGTGGATAATTGAATTACAAACACTTTTGCAAAAAATGATACCCAAATCTGAGCTACCGTTTGCAAGATATAAAAGATTCAATTTTCTCGTAAACTAGTGTTTTTGCAAAAAGAAGCACTAAAACATTAAAAAAATGCATGTTTTGAGAGAGAAATTGGCCTTCCAACCACTTGTTAGACTCGACACGAAGTGAGGAATCCAAATGAGGTTTTTGTGAGGGGGAATTGACCTCCTGCCAACCTGGGCCTCACCCTTCGTCTTCTACAGGCGAAGATACAAGTTTAAATCTAAACTCCCAAATTATCAAATTGTCTAAAAAACTTAATATTCAATCAAATTGACCGATTTTTATTAACAAGTCAATTTTAACTAAAAATAATAAATTAAGAGACAAAATGAAATGGAAGGCTAAGTATATAATGGCCCACATGGGACGCCAAACAAGGAAGGGGTACCATTTTCAAAAAAAATAGCAAGTGCAGAATTCTCTCACCAAAAATAAGGGTGCACTTTTAATTTCTTGACAACAAAAAAATTGTAGGCAGTGGCGCCCAATTTATCTTGCAGTTGTTCTATCCTCCAGACATGCATCTAACATAAAAAACTAGCAGAAGCTGAGAGAGTGAAAGGACCAGCTGAGATGAGGAAGATTTAAAGCACTCTCTCTTTCTCCCAGGCAATTGTTGGATGTTGTGCAGCGCCACTTCACCCTGCTGGAGTCCTACTCCACGTGCAGATGTGCTTCTTGGAGAGCTACCCCAAGCTGAAAGTCGTGTCCAAGAAACAGAAACCATATTTGCAGAGATCTTTTTTTCTTGCAAAATGACAAAAAAAAGGAAATTCCACTGCCTTTGCTGAAGCCACAACAGATCTATACAAGATGTCTTAGCAAATTTTAACTCAGAAGTAATTTTTTTTAACAAGTTTATGTATGGATTTGCATGAGTTTTCAAGAAACTCCACCAAAACTCTCAAATGCAACTGAGTTAAACAAAAAACTACTAAGAAAGCAAAGTAAGAATATCAAAATAAACTACTAGCATAACCAGAGACATAATTACCAGGGTGGCTCTGATACCATATCGGAGTTGTTACCAGAATCTGGATAATGTGAATGCAATGGAGATGTGATCACACAAGATGAAGCTAGTGCACATCATATAGATGCTAAAGCAATTTGAAATTATACAAAAAGATAAATTACACAAGACAAATAGGAGAAAACCCAATATCTGATTAACTTGAGATGGCCAAAGTGAAGAATACACATAGGAGAGCACATAAGTAACTCCTCCACAAAAGGTGGTCAAGGCACCCCAAGAATAGACTGTAACTCCTCCATGAAAGGTGGTGACAAGGTGCTAAGAATAGGGAAGTAACTCCCATAAAAGAGTTACTTATAACATTCTTATGACACCTATGACACATCTATGACACACATCTCCACATAAGCTAGCTTATCCCAATAATGTAGGAAAACTCCAAGTATGCACAAATATAATTTCCTTAATTAAATAATAGAGAAAAATAAAAAACTACACTAATATCCATGTGTCAAAGATATGTAATACATAATGTATACCATAAAGAAATATATTCTAACATGATATCGCACAAATATAAAACTATATCAACATATGAAATGACAATGTTTATCAAACATTACTTTGGCCAAAGTTTTCAATAATAAATGATCTCTAGGATTAGTCAAATTCATACACACCACTTGATTGGATTACCCCTTATCTTTCATTGATGATGTTAATTAAGCCAATCGAATCCATCCACTACTTAATTAGATCATGAATGTGAGATTTGGTAAAATAAATAATAATATAAAAACTAAAATATTAATTCTTGATATTTCACTTTAGCTAATCAAAATATGCTAAATACAAAAATATCACAAACATTCAATTAATCTATCAAACAAAGTGAATGAAATCCAAGCATATAATTTATTATAAATAATAAATAGAATACATAAAACAGTCCTTAATATAACACACCATCTAAGTAATGAATATCTAGACTGTTAATTACTTTATTAATTAACTTATAATATTATTTATCCACGAAATAATATTATAACCCTAGCTAATAAATTATTCATATTCCACATATAACAATAGCCAGTCTATATATATGATTATGATATGAATTTAATCTCATATATACAATGAATGCTTTGTATTTAAACATTTTAATGCTTTTATAAACACCAAATATAATCAAGCATCAATTAATCACTAATTATAACACAACTGAATGCATAATATATTTATTTATACATACATTTACAATATTCATACTTCATTTATATTGCACACTACTAAGGTGATATCCATTGTCTTTCACCGTAGAGTGTACTGTATACGCAAAGTATATAGTCAATTCATAACAAAAGGCCCCATAACCTTTTTATTAAACACTAAAAACTCCATTTTCCATGATAAATAGATACATAGAATTTCTATAATTCAAACTCAGTTATTATTTATCTTTCAATGTACTCCAATAATTTTAAATCAAAATAATCATTCATGCTTTACAACTTATATGAAATTCATAAGTGTAGATATAACTAAACACGATCACCTTTACCCTATTTTATTTTCTAACAAAGTATAATTAGCACACAATTGAATACCTACTCAGGTATCGATGGAAATATCTCAAATTTGGATGACTAAAACAAACTTAACACAAATCCAAATAAAAAATAATGTTATGCAATGAACCCATAGGAATATGTATACGCAATCCTCTTTACAAACTATGCAAAGTATATACTCAATTCATATTAATTACAATTATACATAGTCCCATTCATGTATAAGTGAGGTTCATAAAATAACTAAACTCAACCATAAAATTCTTACTGGTATTCATGCCTTTATAAAACTAAAAATTAAATCTTTAGTCTAATTGTTCATCTACCCATACTCGAGATTACTCAAATGACTTCATAAAAAATATCACAATTATGCCTTATAATCCTTTTCACAAACTATCTTGTGGCCTAAAACATGTCTTATGCCCAGCTCATAAAATAACTTCATCTTTAAAAGGTAAAACACACAGTCATATAAATATGACTATCGATTGTATGTGTATATACATATATTGTCTCAAAATATAGTTTATCAATTTCATACTAATATATATATATATACACACGCAATCCTTTTATGAAGTCTATAAGTTGAACATAATTTTGTATATAAATATATATATATATATATCTACAGTCATTTAATGAATCACACAGTTCAACAAACAAGCATATGTGTGTGTGTATATATGATTATACCTATATACTTAATCAGTTTTTAACCAAGTATAAAATCATTTATATTTGTGTGTGTGTGTGTGTGTGTGTGTGTGTGTGTGTGTGTGTGTGTGTGTGTGTGTGTGTGTGTGTGTGTGTAAAACCCATAAAAACCCATATCTTAAATCCTAAGTCTAATTTGATTTAATAGTCTAATGATTATATAGGTCAACTTGTTTCATTCCATATATACCCTAAATGCATATATAATAATTTGGTTTCAATTAATTGTTATCAGCCAAATCATTCATATACCCATCAAGATAAACATAATATAATGGATAAAGATTTCCAAATATATAGAGATGTGTAGATCATTTTAAAAACCCAACATAACTATGATCATCTCTACCCCATCTCCCAGGTTACCCTATGTGGATTCCAAGCCTTCCATAGGACTCAACATGTAACCCAGTATTTTTAATGATTCCAACAAAGAAAACTAGTAACCAAATGTAAGAGGTATATTCACTAAGAGTAGGGGTGAATCAGTGAGCCCAGATAATCTAAATTCAACTTCAATCCTTTCAAACTCTTAATCAATTACTACAAGCATTCATGAAGCATACAAAACATTCATAGCAATGAATAAGAGAGATAAGCAAGATCAAGCACATAACACATGACATATGTGGGAAACCCTCTTGGGGAATAAAACCCACTAGTCCCACAAAGAAATACTACACCTGTCTAGTTGAGCACCCATAACAACTATAATTTTAGCAAGTTTCACCTTGTAAGGAGGAACAAACCCACTAGGCAACTAACCATCCAACTAGCTACTTGAACAATTCCACCTTTGAACTAATGTCTTCAACACCTAATGATGAAAATTTGATTTATATTCTCTCAATATATCCAAATCCAACTTTTAGATCACACAACACTCCCTATTGTCCAAATCACATTACATACTTGAACAAACACACAAAGATCAATTAGGACACATTACATATCCCAACTAACCCCACTCTTCAAACCTTAGCAATAACTCTATCACCACATTAACAACTTGACTAGATGGTCATACACATAATCCACACACTGATCAGTCTCTCAAACCAGCCACCAAGCTCTCACAGACACCAACTATCCTTTGCTCATACTCAAGACATCCAAAACATCCTTTTGGATCACTTTAGACCTCTTTCCTCATGCTCAACCTACAAGAGCACTATTCTAATCTCAAAAACATGACTTATAGGTCATACACATAGTCCTTAATCTATTATACTCATCAACCCAAGCATTGGGCACACTCGGCCTCTTCTCTTCTTTGCTTCAACACTTACTCATCTCCCACAAGCCTAGAAACCACCTCCTTTGATTTCTCTATATATAGGGCTTTTATGATTAACAACTTCATGGTTGGCCATTATACATGCCTTAACCCTTAAGGCATTTAACACATAAATACACAGCTCAATTACACCCTCATAGGTTGGCCATAAAATCACCCTTAAGTAGTTACACCTTTTAGTAAGGCCCTTATAGCTCTTATAGGTCTCATGGAGACCTATTCTCCCATTTAGCACATAAAAAAACAAAACAAGAACATAGGACCATTTTTATAAGTATAGGTACAAACTAATCACCCATTAGTCACACCCACATAGGTCCATGACATCTGAAACACCAACTCTACACTTGAACCTACCAATTAGGTCACCTCGCTCTTTGGGTCTTCAAACATAAAAAACACATCCTCAAACTATTGAACCAAACATTCAAGTATCTCACATAATCACATTAAATATTAATATTAATAGAACCTCCAATATCCCTAAAACATCTCCATGTGCCTTAGACACTCTAATATAGGCCAAAATACCTCAAATTGTCATACTTAAGATGACCACTCAAACTGGTTATACACTATCAAAACATAGTCAAGCTATTTTGACTCTCCACATCTGATCAAGGGAATACTATGATAACCAATGCCTTTTTATAATACTTAGAGACTTATAAAACATTTCCATGCTCATTTTCTTCTTCAACTCAGCGTAGAACACCTTCAACTTGCCTCTGCAAGATGGTCACTCAATCTACCAATATCCTTTAGAAACATAGTCAATTTTTTAGCCTTTTTTCATACTTAAGATAGATTCATCCCACCTATAAAAACCACACAAATCATCCCTATATTTATAAAAGACTCCCCAATATCCAATTCATCAAGAGATATCAAAATAAGCCCAAATAATCTTCTCGGGTCACTCACAATCCATGCACAAACACATAGTTAACTTTAAACCTTAATATATTTGATTGTACACATTTCTAAATCTTTAAATTAGGTTCATTAGATGTGCCATGGAGTCCTTTTCATCTTTTCTCTTTATAGCACCAACAAATTTGACTTCTATCGAAAGATATGGATAAAATACATAGTTCTAGTTTTTCCCTATGTTAAATTCAAATATTTAAATGACAATGGCCACAGTTAAACTTTGACCATTTTGCTCGCATCTCATGTCCTCTCAAATTTATATCAATATCACACCATCAATCTTGTCTAAATTTTAATGCATAGGTGCTAGTGCTCAAACATTAAACCTTGATCACTTTGACCTCATCTCATGCAATCTTGAAATGTTGACTCAATACACTCCGTCGATCTCTACAAATCATCCAGGTATTTAACTATCAATGCTCACCATTTGATCAATATGTATGAACACCCACTAACCATTATATCCTTATCCTATACATTTTCTTAGTAATTAAATATCATGTACCTATCCTCATCTCACTGCTTCTTGACTTCTTGGAGAAATGTGCACCATCGATCTTGCTAAAGCTTTAACTTGTGTATAAATGACTATGAGAACCATTGAAATACACCTAGAAGACAAAATTTACATAGTCATAGTTTTTTCCTTGATCAATCTCATGTCTCAAAAATTTCACCTTATGTTCTCCTTTCAAATAGTAATCCAACCATGTATCAAACTAGTCCTGAAACCTTCATGTGTGCAAGATATATTGCCATTAAAATGCCTTCTCAAAATCTTCTGTCACAGAGCCAGCTATGCTTAGAATTTGTTTGGGAAACCAAATTTTCTCCTACATAAATTTTGTCACACTTCAATGTATGATCTCAAATTTAGTAAAAATCAACTAATATCAAAATTAAATAAACCCATATGATCAGTTTCTCTTAACACCTTCACAAATGTAAGATATAACACCATGAAAATTCTCACTCATCTCTTCTTGCCACATTACAAAATTGGCTATGGGAAAACACAGTCAAACTACTTGAGAACCCAACTTTACATATGCATATATTTTGATGTGCTTTGTCCCATGATCTAAAAATTAGTGCAAAGAAACTAGGCACAAAAATGAATAAACCCATACGATCACCTTCTCTTGAAATTTTCACACATGTGAGATATTCCACCATCAAAATACTTACTCAACTCTTCTTACCACTTTGTAAATTTGGTTATGGGAAAACATTATCAAAATGCCTGAAAGCCCAACTTTGCACACATATATCTTTGACTGCACTTAGATACATGACTTGAGATATGGTACATATCAACTAGGGACTCATGTGATCACAACTATATGGCTAACTCCCCTTGACTCATTCCTACAAGGCAATGATGACATCATCAAATTACCTACTCAAATTTTTTATCACTAGACCCAAACTATCTAGATGAAAACTATGGACAACTAGATGAATTCTACTTATGCACATAAGCTCTCAAAGCATAAATAATATCTTAAGGACATTTTTCACATGCTCAATATTCCATACTCATCCCTAAACATCTCTAACCATGTAAATGTTGAATATCAATAAAGATAAAGTTTACTCACCTACATACTCAATCTAAGCACTCTTAACATCCCATAGGGTCTATATAACATGTCCATACCAGCTGAATCATCCATAAAATGCCTCAGTCAAACATTGAAGAACCATGAAGGAAGACTGAGGCTCATTGAAGCAAACTTTGTCATTATCATTCTAGCACACATGACACCTCATCAACATCCTTGGTCACCTTAGACACATTATTGACAAACCTCCAATACCAAATGTATTCAAAAAAACCCATTTCAATATAACACTTAGAAATTGAATTACAAAACTAACCTATTTGACATATGAATATCCAAGAAAGATGAGCAAAAATTCCTTTTTTGTATTTTTTCACTTCTCCTCAAAATTTTGTGAGCCATCCTCTGTTTCGTATATCCCCTATTCACAACCTCCCTCTTCTAATTTATTCATTTTCCATCATCTATTTCCTTCACTACTCTATCATTAAAAGATGATAAAGCTCATTCCAATTTTTCATAACAAAATAGCTCGTAGTCCACTTCCATGCAACATATAGTAAACCCCATAATATCCTCTCAAATATCACTTAACTAAAGTTAATGAGTGATTAGTAAACTAATCATTCTTGATGCTTCTTTAAAAAAATCCCTAATTAATTATTTTATATTCCTTTAATAATTATGCATGATAATGATTATCCATCCTTGACCACCTCAATTTTGTAAGTCACAAACTTATGTTATATTCCATGAAAAACTAGTCATTATCCAATGTATTTCCCATGTAATGACTAATCACAATGAAATCATATAACTTTGGCAATGCAACCATGCATAACAAAATTTAGAGTTCATGTTAAATGTTATCCACTAACACATATAATGGTTTCAATGATTTCTAAAAACATTCACTAATTGACATTAATATATCTATTTATATATATGAATATAAATACTTAAAATAAACAATTAATCCAATAAAATCTATTTTAAAACAATATTATTATCTTTCGACATTAAAATGTAATTATCATAATAATAATCTTAAATTGTTGTTATCTATATTTTATATCTCAAATAACGATTATGGAATCTATCACACTCATCTGAATATTTTAATATTCATCCAAACATAATAAGGCAATGATATAAGTAAACACAAACAAATTCTTTAGTTTATCCAAACAAGATGAACTACGTAAGATCATAAAAATAGTGAAATCACTCAATAATCAACATGATCATCAATAGCAATCAAGATTATACTAGAAAGCATACTAATAATTATATACAAGAAAAGTGCACAAAACATGATATGTTATCCATATCAAATAATTACAAAACATGATATACTAAGTGGTGTGTAAAAGAGTTTTTAGATACATTCTCTATCAATCCCCAACGTCTCCATCTAACCACTCTCTCTGATGATACTCTCCCTCCATCATGATCTTAAGGAAGAATATGTCCTACATCCACCTCATGTCAATGAAAGTAGCTAGCACAAAACATTATTATATCCATAAAAATAATGTTGTATAATAATCAAACATAATCACAAAGTATAGAATATAAAAGTACCACTAACTCATAGCTTCTAATCATGTAAATAAAGTAACACAAACTATCCCATAATCAGCATATGTCATCAAGCTTAATAAAGTATTAGTTAATCAACTAATCAACCATAATAATCCATGGATTAAAAAATTTATTTATCTGAGAGAGAAATCAGGATATGACATCCTTGCCCCTAAATCTAGTCATCATTTTGATGACATTTATTCAAACACAAGCTATCAATTTAAATCATTATTTAGCAAAAAATAATATAGTAATCAATAACAAATCGATTAAACAAATGTGAAAATAACCTATAAAACTCATCATAGTCCTCCCAAGTGGCACTATCCTTATAATTATCCCATAAGACCTTGCACTATGACACTTATATGTTATACAAACAAAGTTTTCAAGTGTCAATTACTCTAATTGGTTCTTTCATGAGCATCTACAAGCACAATTGATTACCATGTACAAGCAACTAAATGCAGAATTTAAATCAAAAGTAAATAGTAACTAGAAATCAAAAACAACACAGAATATGAGAGATAATACCCAATTGTATTAATACTCTTCCAGAAAAAAATTATAATGAAGAGATGCCACACTCTTCCACACCTTATAGGCTTCCCACACCAAGTGTACAGTAATTCACCTTCAAGAGTTCACTCTCTCAATTACGGTCCCAACACACAACTCAAACACAAAGTTGGTGTTCACCTCCAACCAGTCATTATCACTACTGCCAGTACCACCAATCAGTATCACTACTGCCAGTACACAAGTACTCCATGACCGAGTACACACCGTACTCCAAGTAGATCTCCCCTGATCTTGCTACCTGTTGTGTTGCTGATCTCCCTAATCTTGCTGCCACCTGCAGATCAACATGGTTTTGCAACACCTGTAAACCTAGACCATGCACACACACACACTTGCAAATCAATGATCTTACTCACACATGTAGATCTCTATACACCCTAAAGAACCCTTGTCCTTTCCTCACCAAGTCTTTATGATTCTCCAAACCAATACCCTGATGGATCTCTACCAGATCTTGTTGTCCCGCATATCTACCTAATCATACACACTCGGCACCCCTATGGAACTAGGAGGAGCTACCCTTGCTCTCTTCACATTGAAGGAGTTAACAAAGTTCTCTAAAACTAGCACACTTTACAATACAATCCATGAGTCTATTATATAGATCTCATGCAAACAATAATTAGACATCTAATTACAATAATTAGATCTGTAGCTCCAAGACTAAAATTAGCCTTTAACATGCAAACAACTGGTTCGTTAACAAACTATTTGTGAACTAACAGTTCTAGAACCGCATAGGTGACCGACGTCGGTTCCTGTCTACCTGGAGATGATTGATGTTGGCTGATCCTTGACTGATGTCGGCAGCTTCCTGTCCACCCCTGACCGACGTCAATTGGCTTGACTGACGCCGATGACTGTGACACTCAGCAACATCCTCTAATGTCTACATCAGTGAAGCTTTTAGCTCCACAACCTAACAATCTCCCACTTAGAGATAAATAGTTGTATTGTACTTGTACCTATACACCATCTAATTTATTTCTTGGCTTGTATCCCTCTTCAAGCTCAATCTTGAAGACCAACCACCACACATCCTGTGGTGCAACACCTGTCATCCAAGTAACCTACCATATCCAAAGTGCCTGACCCTACATAGCATGTTAACCTACTACTAGTCCCTCTCAGATACCTAAGAACCCACTGAACCGCTTTCCAATGCTTCCTTCCTAGATTGACTACAAACCTGCTGACAACTCCCACTACTGGGGCAATATCAGAGAGTACACATGTACTCAACCTCATCATGTGATTGGGGACCCTATTCTATGAACTATCCATCCATAGGTGTGCTTGCCATTCTACATCCTACACTACCTTCACACAATCATCCTGTGACAACATCAACTTGTGATCTTCCCTGTCTCTAGGATTACTCATGCCAAAGAATTTTGTTGCTCCCAAATTCTTCATGACATACCACTGAACTAACTTTACCTTTAGCTCAACAACTCCCTGTATGTATGCACCTACAACAAGCACATCATCCACATACAGTAACAAGATAATGTAGCGACCATTATCCAACCTGGTAAAAAAACACACAATGGTTACAATGGCATTGACTAAAGCCGTGCTTTGCCATCCCCCTGTCAAACTTGTACCACTGTCTTGCAGTTTCCTCAAAACCATATGACCTGGCCTTCTGTCTCACGTGTCTATTCTCTCTATTATTTAACCAAGGAATCCATTCATCTTTTAGTGATTTTATACCAGTTGGCAACCCTACCAAATCTCCCATTTGGTTCTACATCCTAGGAATCAAATTCCTCATTCATGCCATGCTCCCACTGTTTCTTGGATCCTTCCTGCTCTACAGTGAGCAACAAGTATAAAGAAGAGGAATAATGAATTTGAGGCTTACTTACCCTTTCAATCCTCCATATGGGTGTTTGAGACTCCTTGACAGCTTGCTATCTACCCAAAATCTATTCCAGTGATCACCTTTGATCACCACACAGTCTGCATCTAACCAACGTCAGTTCCATGTGGCTGTCCTTACTACCAATGCTAGTTTCCTAACTGACATCGTGTCTACCTATTGTCGATGTCAGTTCCCTAACTGACATTAGTCTTACCTTGCCTGACACCACTGGCTCTGGTCTGCACATGACCGACATCGGCACCTGTCTGTTCAATGTCAGTTCTTCTTGACTAACACCGGTACCTGTGTTCTCCTGTGAGTGATAACTTTTTACCCGTGAGCTCTCTTTAGATCAAAAACCTATCCAAACTACCCTACTCAGAGTTACTCAGCCTTCTCCACTAATCTCTATCTGTCATCTCCTCCATGAACACCAAGGCTTTCTAGTTCTTAAGTCTGTCAAAGACATCTGACTTTCACTTAAGAACATGCATCTCCTTCTTTCTCTTGTGACCAAGCCTACAAAGCCACGTCTTCACAACAAAAGAAGAATCAGTAATATAAGTAGATAGATAAAGGATACTTACTTTCTTACCACCTACTAATTCAAGTGCATCCAGTGCATCTCTCATCACCCAACTTTCTTGAAGAAATTAGCCACATCTTCAAGACTGGGACCTGCATGACCTCTTTCAACACCCATGTGTTGGCCGTCTGCAATTTCAGCCATACTTTCCCTTTGCCAAAACTTTGACAAGGCACACCAGCCCCTAAATAAATCTTTCCAAAGTCTTCAAGGACCTTAACATGGAAAAATACTCTATTTCAGGCTGCATGCAAAGAGGCAAAAGAATCTATAAAACAAGATTCTACTTTATCCAAGGAACATGCCAGAGCATCCTATGCAACAACACCTGCAACATCTGCTTCTTCAATTCTTTCATGTTGATCTTTTACCAACCAACAATTTTTCTTTACTTGCTCTTTCTTTTCATAACACCGTAATTGACCATTCTTGCTTTTCAATTCCTCCATTCTTAATGTACTTTCTTCTGCCATTGCTATACCCCCACTCAATCAGAAACCCCTGAGAGTGACCTGTAATCAAACACAAACCTACTCCCTATAACCTTAGCTCTGATACCACTTTGTTAGGACCCGGAAGCACAATTGATTACCATGTACAAGCAACTAAATGCAGAATTTAAACCAGAAGTAAATAGTAACTAGAAATCAGAAACAACACATAATATGAGAGACAATACCCAATTGTATTAATACTCTTCCAGAAAGAAATTACAATGAAGAGATGCCACACTCTTCCACACCTTACAGGGTTCCCACACCAAGTGTATAGTAATTCACCTCCAAGAGTTCACTCTCTCAATTACGGTCCCAACACACAACTCAAACACAAAGTTGGTGTTCACCTCCAACCATTCAGTATCATTACTGCCATTACCACTAGTCAGTATCACTACTGCTAGTACCACTAGTCAGTATCACTACTGCCAGTACACAAGTACTCCATGTACTCCATGACTCAGTACACACCATACTCCAAGTAGATCTCCCCTGATCTTGCTACCTATTATGTTACTGATCTCCTTGATCTTGCTACCACCTGTAGATCAACTTGGTTTTGCAACACCTACAAACCTAGAGCATGCACACACACACACACCTGAATATCAATGATCTTACTCACACATGTAGATCTCTCTACACCCTGAAGAACCCTTGTCCTTACCTCACCAAGTCCTTATGATTCTCCAAACCAGTACTCTAGTGGATCTCTACCAAATCTTGTTGTCTCGTAGATCTACCTGATCATACACACAAGGCACCCCTATGGAACTAGGAGGAGCTACCCTTGCTCTCTTCACACTGAAGGAGTTAACCAAGCTCTCTCAAACTAGCACACTTTACAATACAACCCATGAGTCTATTATATAGATCTCATGCAAACAATAATTAGACATCCAATTACAATAATTAGATCCACATCTCCAAGACTAAAATTAGCCTTTAAAATGCAAACAATTGATTCATTAACAAACTATTCATGAACTAACAGTTTTGGAACCACATAGGCGACCGATGTTGGTCCCTATTTGCCTAGAGATGACTGACATCAGCTGATCCCTGATCGATGTTGATAGCTTCCTGTCCACCTGACTAATGTCGATTGGCCTGACTGATGTCGGTGACTATGACACTCAGCAACCTCCTCCAATGTCTGCATCAGTGAAGCTTTTAGCTCCACAACCTAACAAACAAATGTGAAAATAACCTATAAAACTCATCATAGTCCTCCCAAGTGACACTATCCTTATAATATTATCCCATAATACCTTGCACTATGACACTTCTATGTTATATAAACAAAGTTTTCAAGTGTCAATTACTCTAATTGGTTCTTCCATGAGCATCTTGGGATCCAAAACCTACAAAGCATTCTAATCCAACACGTGATAGATTAGCTACTCTTTTTTCCTTATATTTGATATAGTTAATATTGAAATCACAGTCAAATAATAACTCTAACCATCATCTTTGATAAGCATTTAGATTCAATTGGGTGAAGATGTACTTGAGTCCTAAGTTATCAGTCTTGAGCTTAAATGGTTTCTAATAGATAATGCCTCCAAACTTGAAAATCATCCATAATTGTTACAAGTTCTAGGTCATGAGGGTCATACTTTACCTCATATGCCTTTATTTCCTAGATTCATAGGCTACCACTAAACCATCCTACATAAGAACTCCTCCAATTCCATCCCCAGATGCATCTGTGATCATTGAGAATTGACCATTAAGATTATGAACTCTTAGCAATGGTGCTAAAGTAAGCCTCCTTTTAAATTCATAAAAGGTTACCTCACACTTATTTGACTAAATGAAACTTTGATTCTTCTACTGAAGAGAGGTAATTGAATTATCTATCTTAGAAAAATTCATAACGGATTTCCTATCTATCCTTTTAATCCCATCAAACTTCTTACCTCATGCACTTTTTTGGTGTCAACCACTACATAATGGCTCTTATCTTTATTAGATATACTAAAATACCATCTGTAGAGATAAATGTCCTAGATACTTCACTTTATTTTGTAAAAATGCACACTTAGACAACTTTCCATATAATTTATGCTCCCACAAATGTTTCAAAACCAATTCCAAATGTTGTAAGTGCTCTTTCTCATCCTTAGAATAAATGAGGATGTCATCAAGAAATACCAACATAAAGAAATCTAGGTAATATCTCAACACACTATTCATAAGATTCATAAATTTTTCTGGAGCATTCATCAATCCAAATGATAACACTATAAATTCATAGTGCCCATATCAAGTCTTGAATGTTGTTTTCAAGATATCCTCTTTAGGAATCCTCAACTGGTGATACCTTACTCTAAGATCAATCTTAGAAAATACTATATATTCTCAAATTTGATTAAAGAGATCATCAATGCATCGAAATGGATATCTATTTTTTATCATTTATTTATTCAACACCCTGTAGTCTATACACAGGTGAAGAGTGGCATCCTTCTTGACAAAGATAATCAGAGCACCTCATGGTGACACACTCTGTCGAGTCAAACTTTTCAATAGCAAATCTTAAAGTTATGCCTTTTACTCAAATAATTAAATGGTTTTCATCCTATATGGTTCCTTATATTGTGGTTCTAATCTAGGTATGATATCAATTGAGAAATCAAACTCGCATTTAGGTTGTAATCTTGGTAATTATTTTAGAAACAAATCAATGAAGTTTCTCAAAAAAGGATAATCTTTGATAGATGGTTCCTTAGATTCTTTCATCTCATTTATCCTAATGATAAATTCCTAAAATCCCTTCCTTTGAGCTTTCTAGAGTTGAATTACATAAATCTACCTCATTTTCAACTCCCTTCTCTCACCCTAAAGTTGTATCTAATTTCTAAAATCATCTTGACACTCAATCTTATTCAAAAAATAGTCAACCTTAGATTTATACTTTGCAAGCCAATCAACTCATAGGATTACATCATATGATCCCAGTGGTGTTGCATAAATATCTCATATCATAATAAACTCAAGAAACTTAATCTTTGCTTCGATTAGACACTTATCAACTTTGACTTTTGAATCATTCCCATATTGTACCAACCATGCATTTACCATTATTCTAGTCTTTCTAGTCAATTTTTTAAGCACTTTAGGATTAATAAAACATGTTTTTACTACTATATCAATTAAAATACACACTAGATAATTGAGTAAAATACCTAATAGTTATATGGGTGAAGCTTGATACTCAATATGTTAATTGTCAACAGCTACATGAATCTGTTGCCAAATATATACCTTATTGAGAAGTTAAACCCTTGTTCTTTGATTTTTTTTAGGACATTCTCGATCAAAGTGGCCTTCCCCACAAATGAAACAACCTAAAACTAGTCCTTTCTTCTCATTCTATTGGTTTCCCTTGAAACCATTAACAAGCTTCATATTCCCTGAACCACTATTGAACTTGGCTTTCTAATTCTTTAACCTGACCCTTAGAATGCTTGCTCATCTACTTCCAGTTCTTCTAATTTAAAGTTGGTTTAGAACTTCCAAATTTATTTTTGAACTTATCTCTGACTTGGGTAAGAGATTTTAGTTTCTTTTCTTGCTTGACCACCTTTTTTAACACTTAATCCATGGTAGATGGACTATGTACATCTACTTCACCACCTATTTGGAGTTTCAATCTCATGATAAATTTTCTTATTCAGAACCTCTCATCTACCTGATACTAAGGTACATACTTAAGAATCTTGATGAATTTCTCTCAATATTCATTCACTAACAAATCCCCTTTCTTAGACTCTAGAAATTTATAAGCTTTTGTTTGAAGTATAGATGTGAAATCCATCATGACCTAAATAATGTCAAAAACTACTCCTACGTGGTGGTGGTTGAGTCAAAGTTCATCTCAAGATTTTTGTTTGCCCACCAAGTCATTGCTTCACCAGCAAGCTAATAATCTCCCCAGACTACTTTTATGACTTTAAAATAATTTCAAATCTTGAAATAATTCTCCATTTATATTAGCTATGCTTCAGCTCCATCACCCAATACCATTCTATCGAACATGGGTAGATTCACTTTTTTCATGTCATGTGCTAATTTTGCATCTATTCAAGCTCTCACATCCTATGACACCTCCTCATTCCTCTACTCTTGAATATGTTCCTAATCATTAGGATTTTATTTAGGTTCTTCCTAAGCATTCTCCTATTTATGTCCATGCACTTCCTATTCTAGGGCTGAAATCCAGTCCCTAGCCTCTTGCATGGTTGTGAGGATTTGATCCATCTTCATAGCTTACTCAGCTACAAACTGATTTGGATCAATAAGGGGTTTGGTATTCGAAGTACCCTCACCTCTTTCTCTATCATGCACCATTTTTCTTCATGTATCAAGATAATAAGTTTGTGTTAGAAGACACATTAAATCCTAGTGTTTGAGCCTCATCTCTGATACCATAATGTAATAACCCCACAAGGTTTTACCAAAATATTATAATAATTGTTTTTAATTAAATACATGTATTCAGTATATAGATTTCACCATGAGAAATTTTAACTAGTGATATTTAAATAACTAAACTCATTTAGTTAACCATAAATTTTGTAACTAATCCACTTAGCTAAGGATCACCATGAATAGATGTATAAATCATGAACAATAATTGAATAACCATAATGACTGCATTTCAACATAAATGATATGGTACAAATTTAGTCACAACTAATACAATATTATAGCTTTTACTAGAGGAAGTACAAAGCATAAATATTATAATTTTAGCAATACATAAAATATCTCAAATGATAAAACATGATACAAAGCTCCTCTGAGCAGAGTCTCTATGACCCAAGTATCAATATGTAATCTCAAGTATACTCTCAATTATAGTACTCCAGCTAGTAGAGGGAGCATCATCCAAGCACTTTCCCACACCAACCATGGACCATAGATCCCATGTACTATTTCCCAAATAAGGGGATGGCCCTCTCTTCATGGATGGGTAGATAATGATGGTGTAGGAAACTAGAGTAACAATCTAGAACCTATGTGTTGAAGATATCTAATACATAATGTGTACCATAAATAAATCCATTATAATATGATATCACATAAATATGAAAACTATATCAACATATAAAATGAAAATGTTTATCAAATATTACTTTGGCCAAAGTTTTCAATAACAAATGATCTCTACGTTTGGTCAAATTCATACACATCACTTGATTGAATTACCCCTTATCTTGCATAGATGGCTCTAATTAATCTAGTTGAATCCATCCACTACCTAATTAGGGTCATTAATGAAAGATTTGGTAAAATAAATAATAATATAAAAACTAAAAGATTCATTCTTAATATTTCACTTTAGTTAATCAAAATACGCTAAATACATAAATATCACAAACATTCATTTAATCCATCAAATGAAGTGAATGAAATCCAAGCATCTAGTTTATTATAAATAATAAATAGAGTACATAAAGTAGTCCTCAATATAACACACCATCTAGGTAATGAATATCTAGACTGCCAGTTGCTTTATCCTTTAAGTAACTTGTAATATTGTTTCTCCATGAATTAATATTATTACCCTAGCTAATAAATTGTTCATATTCCACATATAATAACAACCAATCCATGCATATAATTATGATCTATATTTAATTGCATAAATATAATTAATGCTTTATATTCAAACATTATAATGCTTTTATAAATACCAAATATATTCAAGCATCCATTAATCACTATTATAACAATTATAACATAGCTAAATGTATAATATATTTATTTATGCATACATTTACAATACTCATACTTTGTTTATACAGTATGATACTAAGGTGACATCCACTATATTTTGCCTTAAAGTGTACTATATACATGAAGTATACAATCAATTCATAGCAAAAGGCCCCATAACCTTTTTATTAATTATGGAAACTCCATTTCCCATGATAAATAGATACACATAATTTCTATAATTCAAACTCAGTTCTTATTTATCTTTCAATGTATTTAAACCATTTTAAATCAAAATAAGCATTCATGATTTTCTAATTATATGAAATTCATAAGTGCAGATATAACTTAACACAGTCACCTTTACCCTTTTTGAGTTTTTAACAAATCATAATTAACACACAATTGAATATTTACTCAAGTATCGATGAAAATATCTCAAAGTTGTCTGACTAAAACAAACTTAACACAAATCTGAATAAACAATAATGTTATGAAATGAAATTGCAAGACTCTGTATACCTATTCCTCTTTACGAACTATGCAAAGTATATACTCAATTCATCAAAATAAAAATTATACATAGTCCCATTTGTGTTTGAGTGAGGTTCATAAAATAGCTAAACTCAACCATAAAAATCTTACTAGTATTCATGCCTTTATAAAACCAAAAATTAAATATTTAGTCTAATTATTTATCTACCCATACTTCAAATTACTCAAATAACTTCACAAAAAATATCCCAATTGCACCTTATAATCCTTTGCACAAACTAGCTTAGGGTCTAAAATATATCCTATGCCCAATTCATCAAATAACTTCAATCTTTGAAAATTAAAACACAGTCATATAAATCAGATATCAATTGTATGTCTTTCTAAATATGTTTATATATATACATATATTATCTCAAAATACATTTTAGCAATTTCATACTACTATATGTGTGTGTTTGTGTGTGTGTGTGTGATCCTTTTATGAAGTCTATAAGTTGAACACAATTTTGTAGATAAATATATATACCTACAGTAATTTAATGAATCAGATTGTTTAACAAGCAAGTGTATATATATGAGTACACCTATATACTTAATCAATTTTTAATCGAGTATATACTCATTTATATATTTATGTATATATATTTAAAAATCATAAAAATCCATATCTTAAATCCTAAGGCTGATTTGATTTAATAGTTGAATGATTATGTAGGTCAATTTATTACCTTCCATATATACCTTAAATGCATATATAATAATATGGTTCAAATTAACTGCTACGATCCAAATCATTTATATACTCATCAAGATAAACTTAATATAATGGAGAGATATTTCCAAATATATAAAGATACGTAGAGCATTTTAAAAACCCAACATAACTATGGTTGTCTCTACCCCATCTCCTAGGTTTCTCTAGTTTAAATGTGGGGTTTTATGGAGGCCAAGCCTTCCACAAGGATTCACATATAACCTAGTATTTTTAATGATTCCAACAAAGAAAACTAGTAACCAAATGCATTTAGATAAACCCATTTCAATATAATACTCAAAAAATGAATTACAAAACCAACCTATTTGATATATGAATATCCAAAAAATTGAGCAAAAATTCCTTCTTTGTATTTGTTTACTTCTCTCAAAATGTCATGAACCATGCTTTATGTCATATATCCCATATTCACATAGACTCTCTTCTCTTTTATTCATTTTCCATCATCTATTTTCTCTACCACTCCATCATTAATGATCAATAAAGCTCATTCCAATTCTGCATGCCTGGATAGCTCGTAGTCCACTTCCATGCAAAATATAGTAAACCCTATAATCTCCTCTTAAACATCACTTAACTAAATTTAAAAAGTGATTAATGACATAATAATTATCAATTCTTATTTTAAAAAAATCCCTAATTAACTATTTTATATTCCTTTAACAATTCTGCATGATAATGATTATCCATCATCGACCACCTCAATTTTGAAAGTCACAAACTTATGTTATATTCCATGCAAAACTAGTCATTATCCAATGATTTTCCCATAAAATGACTAATCACAATGAAATAATACAACTTTGGCAATGCAACCATGCATAAAAAAATTTAGAGTTTACATTAAATGTTATCCAGTAACACATATAACAATTTCAATGATTTCCTGTCTCTTTCTAAAATTCCTGCATATTTTGCTAACAAACTAGAACAGATTCAAAGGAAATTTTTATGGACGAGGATGGAAGACAAATAGAGAATGTCTCTAGTCAGGTGGGAAAAAGTGTGTCTTCTAAAATCTCATGGTGGACTCAATATTAGGTCTATCAGGAACATGAACAAATCCCTTCTCTCAAAAATTAGTTGGAACCTGATCCATAAAAATAATGATTGGGGGGAAATAATGTATGCCAAATACATGCATAGCACTGATGATTCCAATTTTCTTCAATAGATGGGATTACCCCAGGGATTTGTGATATGGAATAAAATGCTAAAAAGCATAAGCCTTCTTAAGAAGGGAATTAGATGGAAACTAGGAAATGGCTGGCATATTAAATTATGAGATGATATCTGGTTAAAGGACAAGGCTCTCATCACACAAGGAAAATATGGAGAGATTGTTGATTTGGCTACTCAATTTTTTGGAAATAGAGTTAGTGATTATATGGAAAATAACAATGGTATGTGGAGCTGGAAAAATCTATTAGACTGTTGTGATCAGCAGCTTGAGCTTATCCCTAGAGTGCAAGAGATCTAGTAATGCATTCAGGGGATTAGAATACCTCTCTTCCCCCATGAAGATGAGCAATACTAGTGGCCAGATAAGAATGGATCATTTTATATCAAGTCTGCTTACCATCTACTGATTCTTGAGGCTCAGAATAAATAGGTATGGAAAAAGGTTTGGAATTATAAACTTATTCCAAAAAATAACATGTTTTGGTGAGCTACTGCTCATAACAAAATCCTAACTCAGGATAACCTTCAAAAGAGAGGGTTTACCCTAGTTAATAGATGTTTTTTGTGTGGTTATAAAGAGGAATCAGTTTCACACCTCTTCATCCACTGTGATTTTGCTCAAGAATTATGGGGCACAATACTTAATAACTTTGGCATTAAATGGGTCTATAATTCTGACCTTAAAGAAGTAATCCTCAACTAGAATCCAACCTTCACACATCCTTGGCTTATGGAATTATGGAAGCAAACTCTACCTTGTTTGAGTTGGAATTTATGGAAAGAGCACAACCACAGAATCTTCAAGGACACTGCTAGATATGCATATAAGGTGTTTCATTCCTTTGTTAAGACCCTTATGGAAAGTGTCACCACAGCCCATATTTGTGTTGCAGAGAAACCCCTATCTCAAATTGAAAACCAAATTGTAGCCAAATGGAAGGTTTTAAACCAGATCCCTGAGTATAATAACTCCAAAATTCTTCAGAGACTAAATACTAAATGGATTCCCCCAAAGCCTAACTGGATGAAACTCAACTTTGATAGGGCATCCAAGTCTGATGGTAAAGCTAGTAGAGGAGGAATTATAAAGAATGATAAAGGATGGATGATTTTTATCTATGCTGGTGGAATAGGATGTTAGAGTAATAACTATGTTGAAGCAATGGCTCTCCTATGGGGGTTAAAATTGGCTATATCCCTAGGAATAAGGAACTTGAGTATACAAGGAGACTCTAAAATGGTCATAGATGCAGTTAATAAAGCATCAAATGTGGGAATTAAACTAAGAGATATCATTATAGATATCTAATTTCTTTTGCAAAAGTTCTCTGGAGTGGAGATTTCTCATATTTATAGAGAGGGAAACAGTGTTGCTGATGTCTGTGCCAATCTTGGTCAGAAATTCTCAGGTTGGAAGGTGTGGCAACAGGGTGTTCATATTCCCTTAAGCATTAGGAATATTATTCAAAGGGATATGACTTGTCAAGGATGATTTGAAGTTATGACAAGGATAGCTCTCAGAGGCAGCCCATTTGGAGGGGGCCATCTTGGATTTTAGAACTTGATAACTTTTATACTCTTTTGACAATCATTCATGATTTAGTGTATCAAGAGGTTAAGGAGCACGAGCCAAATTATGAAGATCAATGGGAAATGATTTCCAAGCATGGGAGTAGATAATTTCATCTCGGTAGGGTATTTTGAGTAATGAGCCATCACATCTTCATTATGCATAGGTGGAAGTAAGGGTTAGCTACCATTTCAAAGCTGAAGGCTGAATTTAGGAACTCCATAGGTTGGTTCTACAAATCCAAAATGGGAGGAGACCAAATTCAAATAGAACTAGTCTCCTATTGTGAATTCAAAGATAATCCACTGGTTTGGCATTATTGTAAAAAAGGGGGAATTAGCGCATATCTAGAAAGGCTTAATGGGTTCGATGAAAACTTGTCCGAGCAATTTGCGAGATCCTGGTTAAATAGGCAAGTCACGGTTGGTAGAATCAATTTTGAAATCTCTAAAAAGGTGATTGCTATGACCATAAGAATGATCATACAGGGGACAAAGCTTCAAAGGAAAACAAAAATTATGGATCTTTCAAGCCATAAATTGTTCCTGGGAGAGGGAGAAGAACTCATCCCGAACCAAGGAGGATTCAAGCATGCTAAACTTTCAGAGCCATAGGATGGAGTGTGCTTCATTCTCATGAAGTAATTTATGCTTAAAGGTCAATTTACTAGGTTTTATAATTACCGTCTCCCTCTGCTAAATCACTTCAGGTGCAATGCTATCATTAGTTTTCCTTTTTACCTGCTTTCCTCTTTAGAACAATCTGTCCTTAGGGTGAGAGCAAAAATGTCTAAAAAGATGGATATGAACCCTATTCCCCTACACCAAGGCCTTATTTACTACTTTTAAAATTTTCACCAAGCCCTTGAGCCATCCAAGAATATCAGAATTGATAGTGGAGACATCCCTTCCAATCTAGTGTCGGGTGATGCTATCGATGAGTCCTATTTTTCCCCAACTCCTACCAAAACTAAAGATGTTTCTTTCTCCACCCCAGAAGAGACCCCTATTGATACCCCTTGCTCCTTTGCAAGCAAGAAGGGTAAGAAGAAGAAGGTTGATGAGGAGGAAGAGAATATTAGGGAGACCATTGAGGGGACCCACAAAAATCCAGGTAGGGCCATGGGGGGCCAAGGTGGTAAATCTTGTAAGTCTTCTAAAGTTAATAAGGAGGGCTTCTCCTCCAGAGTTCAAAAGTCAGGGTGGATTGTAGGTAAACCCACCCTAAATTCTAGACTTATTGATTATTTGGAGAGTGCTTCAGAGGAAGCAACCCATGAGGAAGAGTCTAAGGAGCTAGAAATCCAGGAAATTTTTTAGGACACTAGAGGGAAGTAGGAGATTAGGGATTTTGAGGTTACTAAGGAGCATGGTGCTGACACTATGGAAACTAATGGAAATAAGAGGAAAATGTACGTTGAGGAAGCTGGCAAGGAAATAGAGAATGAGACTGATTGGAAATATGCAATTGGTGCCCTAAAGGATCGTATTCAAAAGCTAGCATAGAATTTCACCAAGGGACTTCGGAATACAATTATCTTGAACATGACTATGCTGAAAGAAGTGGGTAATAATGGGACTGATGGAAATGTAGAGAATACTAAGAAACTAAATGATCTTCTCAATTTAATGGCTATGTAAGGAGAGACCCCTTTGACTCTAGTCTTTCCATTTCTTGTTTATTTTATTTTTGTGTCTGTTGGTTCTCAGCTAGTGTCGTCGTCTCTCTGAAGGCATATTTTGTTTGATTGCCTTCTCATCTTTTTTTCTCTATAAAGGGTTCGGCCCCTGGTTTGCCACCTTACCTTATCAAAAAAAAATTCAATGATTTCTAAAATCATTCACTAATTGACATTAATATTTCCATTTATATATGAATATAAATACTTAAAACAAATAGTTAATCCAATAAAAACTCCTTAAAAATAATGTTATTATCTTTCAACATTAAAATGTAATTATTATAATAATAATATTTAATTATTACTGTCTATATTGTATAGCTCAAATAATAATTATGGAATTCATCATAGTCATCTTAATGTTTTACTATTCAGCCAGACATAATAAGGAAATGATATAAGTAAATACAAACAAATTCTTTCCTTTAGCCAAACAAGATGAGCTACGTAAGATCATAAAAATAGTGAAATCACTCAATAATCAACATGATCATTAATAACAATCAAGATTATACTACAAAGCATACTAACAATCATATACAAGAAAAGTACACAAAACATGCTACGTTATCCATATCAAATAATTATGAAACATGATATACTAAGTAGTGTGTGTAAGGGTTTATAGATTCATTCTTTGTTGACCCCCAACATCTACAGCTAACCACCCTCTTAATTGATACTCTCCCTCCATCATGATCTGAGGGAAGAATATGTCCTACATCCACCTCTTACTAATGAAGGTAGTTATCCAAAAACATTATTATATCCATAAAAATAATATTGTATAATGATCAAACATGATCATAAAGTACATAATATAAAATTATTTCTAACTCATAACATCTAATCACGTAAATTAGCCAACATAAATTATCCCATAATCAACATATCTCATCAAGTTTAATCAAATATTTGTTAATCAACTAATTAACCACAATAATCCATGGATTAAACAAGTTATTTAACTTAGAAAGAAATCAGTATGTGACATCCTTCCCTCCTAAAGCTAGCCTTCATCCAGATAACATTTATTCAAACATAATTTATGAATTTAAAACATTATTTAGTAGAAAATAATATAATAATAAGTAATAAATCAAGCAAACAAATGTGGAAATAACTTGTAAAACTCAACATAGTTATCCCAAGCGACACTATCCTTAGATTATTAGTCCTACATGAACCTTCACTATAACATTTCTCTATTATTCAAAAAAAGTTTGTGAGTGTCAATTATCGTAATTAATTCTACCATGACCACCACAATATATATAACCTATAAAGCATTCCAATATAACACATGTGAAGGATCAGGTACTCTATTCGCCTTACCTTTGATATATTTAATATATAAATCATAGTCAATTAAGAACTCTAACCATCATCTTTATCAAGCATTTATATTTGGTTGGGTGAAGATGTACTTGAGTCCCAAGTTATCAGTATTGAGTTCAAACAATTTTCCCAATAGATAATGCTTCCAAAATTGTAAAGCATGCACAATTATTACAAGTTCTAGGTCATGAGAGGCATAATTCACCTCATATGGCTTCAATTTTCTATATTTTCATAGGCTACCACTAAACCATCTTGCATAATAACTCCTTCAATTCCATCTCTAGATGCATCTGTGCTTACTAAAAATTGACCATTACAATTGGGAACCCTTAGCATTGGTGCTAAAGTAAGCCTCATTTTTAGTTCCTGAAAGGCTACCTCACACTTATCTAACCATATGAAACTTTGATTCTTTCGCTGAAGAGAGGTAATTAGATTATCTATCTTAGTAAAATTTAGAATGAATTTCCTATAATAGCCTATTGATTCCATGAAAGTTCTTACCTCATACACATTTTTTAGTGTTGACCACTCTATAATGGCTCTTACCTTTGTTGGATCTCCTAAAATACCATCCACAAATATAATATGTCCTAGATACTGCACTTTATTTTATTAAAATACACACTTAGATAACTTTTCATAGAATTTATGCTTCCATAAATGTTGCAAAACCAATTCCAGATGATATAAGTACTCTTCCTCATCCTTGGAATAATTAAGTGTGTCATCAATAAAGACCAACACAAAGCAATCTATGTAATCTCTGAACACACTATTTATAAGATTCATGAATATTGTTGGAGCATTTTTCAATCTAAATGGTAACACTATAAATTTTTAGTGCCCATATCAAGTCTTGAATGTTATTTTCAGGATATCCTCTTCATGAATCCTCAACTAGTGATACCCTACTCAAAGGCCAATCCTAGAAAAGATTGTGGCTCCTCGTATTTGATCATAGAGATCATCAATGTGTGAAAATAGATATTTGTTTTTTATCATTGTTTTATTCAACATCTTTTGGTCTATAAATAGGCGAATATTGTCATCCTTCTTCTTAACAAAGACAATCAGATCACCCCATGTTGACACACTCAATCCAATCAAATATTTCAATAATAACTCCTATATTAGTGCCTTCAAATCAACCAATTAAATGGTTATCATCTTGTACAGAGCCTTGGACTACGGTTTCAATCTAGGTATGATATCAATTAATAAATTAAACTCACACTTAGGGAATAATCTTGGTAATTATTTTGGAAAAACGTCATGGAATTTTCTCAAAAAAGGATAATCTTTGGTAGATAGTTTCTCATATTCTTCCATCTCATTTATCTTAATGATAAATTCTTAGCATCCCTTTCTTTGAGCTTTCTTGAGTTGAATTGTAAAAAGCTACCTCAGTTTCAACTCTCTTCTCTCACCCTAAAGTTGTGTTTGATTTCTAAAATCATCTTGATACTCAACCTTCTTCAGAATATAGTCAACCTTCACTTTATTCTTTACAAGAGAATTGACTCCTAGTATCACATCATATGATCCAAATCATGTTGCATAAAGATATAATACCATAGTAAACTTAGGCAACTTAATCTCTACTTTGACTAGACACTTATCAACTTTGACTTTTGACTCATTCACATATTGTATTGACCATGCATTTGCCATTTTTCTAGTCTTTTTAGTCAATTTTCTAAGCACTCTAAGAGAAATAAAACATTATGTTTCTCATATATCAATTAAAATAGAATTTATATAATTAAACAAAATACTTGACAGTTATATGGGTGAATCTTGATACTCAACTTTTTGATTGTCAATAGTTGCATGAATCCACTGTTGAAATGTACCTTGTTGAGAAGTTGAACCCTTGTTCTTCAATTTATCCTGAGGAAATTCTCAAGAAAATTGGTCACCTCAACAAATGAAGTAACCTCCAGCTGGTCCTTTCATCTTAGTTTGTTGGTTTCCCATGAAACCACCCTTGAAACCATTACCAAGCTTCCTATTCCCCAAACCATTATTGAATTTGGCATTCTGATTCTTGAACTGACCCTTGGAATCTCTACTCCTCTAGTTCCATTTATTCTTTTTGAAATTTGGTTTAGAACTTCCAAATTTCTTTTTTAACTTATCTCATATTTGGGCAAGAGATTTTAGTTTCTATTCTTGCTTGACCACTTTTTTAAACACCTGATCCATGGTAGATGGACCATGCACATCTACTTCACCACCTATTTGGGGTTTCAATCCCATGATTAATTTTTTGATTTTGAACTTCTCATTTGCTTGATATTGAGGTACATACCTAAGAAGCTTGATGAATTGATCTTAGTATTCATTCACTGAAAAATCCTCTTGGTTAATATTTTGGAAATCTACAAGCTTTTAGTTAAAGTATAGATGTGGAAGCCATCATGTCCAAAATAGTGTAATAAACTACTACCAAGTGGTGGTGTTTGAATCGAGGTTCATCTTGAGCTGCTTGTTTTCCCACCAAGTCACTGCTTCACCAGCAAGTTGATAAGCTCTCCAGACTAGTTTCATGACTTTAAAATAATTCTAAATCTCAAAATACATATCCATTTTATTATCCATGCTTTATCTCCATCCCTAATATTGTTCTACTGAACTTGGGTGGATTCACCTTTTTCATGTCACATGCTAACTCTATAATTATTTAATCTCTTGTATCTTATGTCACATACTCATGCCTCTACTCTTGAAGATGTTCTTGATTATTAAGATGATATTTAGGTTCTTCATGAGCATTCTCTTCTTCATGTCCATGCATTTCCTATTCTAGGGCCATGATCTGGTCCCCAATCTCTTACATAGTTGTGAGGATTTGGTCCAACTTCACATCTTGTTCAATTGTAAACTGATTTAAATCAACATGGGGTTTGATGTTTCAATTACCCTCACCTCTTACTTTAACACATACCATTATTCATCCTATATTAGGAGAATAAGTTTGTATTAGCAGACACATTAAGTCTTAGTATTTGAGACTCAACTCTGATACCACAATGTAATAACCTTATTAGGTTTTACCAGAATATTGCAATAATTTTAAAAAAAAATAAATACACATATTCAACATATAAATTTTACCACAAGAAATTTTAACTAGTGAGATTTAACTAACTGTATTAATTTAGTTAACCATCAAGGTTGTAGTTAATCCACTTAGCTAAGGATCACCATGAATAGATGTATAAATTATGAACAATAATTAAATAACTATAATTACTCCATTTCAACATAAATGATATAGTA
Organism: Torreya grandis; assembly: GCA_037957365.1. Lineage (NCBI taxonomy): Eukaryota > Viridiplantae > Streptophyta > Pinopsida > Cupressales > Taxaceae > Torreya > Torreya grandis. The sequence continues at coordinate 2,182,790 of JARHVA010001907.1, read as the reverse complement.
CAAGTTTAGCCATAGCTGATATAATATTATAGTCTCTATTTTAGGAAGTACAATGCATGAATATTATAGTTTTAGCAATACATAAAATATCTCAAATGATAAAACATGATACAAAGTTCCTCTGAGCAGAGTCTTCATGACTTAAGAGTCTTCACGACTCAATTAACAATATGTAATCTCAAGTGTAGTATCAAGTACAGTACTCTGACTAGGAGGGAGAACATCATCTGAGCACTTTTCCATACCAACCATAGACCATAGATCCCCTGCACTATCTCCCAAACAAGGGGATGGCCCTCCCTTCATGGATGGGTAGATAATGATGGTGTAGGAAACTAGAGTAACAAACTATAACTCGTGTGTCCAAGATATCTAATACATAATGTGTAACATAAATAAATCTATTATAATATTATATCATACAACTATATCAACATATGAAATGACAATGTTTATCAAACATTACTTTTGCCATATTTTTCAATAATAAATGATCTCTAAAATTAGTCAAATTCATACACACCACTTGATTGGACTACCCCTTATCTTGCATTGATGGTGCTAATTAATCCATTGAAATCCATCCACTATTTAATTAGGATCATGAATGCAAGATTCTGTAAAATAAATAATAATATAAAAACTAATAGATTCATTCTTAATATTTCACTTTAGCTAATCATAATATGATAAATATAAAAATATCACAAACATTCATTTAATCCATTAAATGAAGTGAATGAAATCTAAGCATGTAGTTTATTATAAATAATAAATAGAATACATAATAACAATCCTCAATATAACACACCATCTAGATAATGAATATCTAGACCACCAGTTGATTTATCCATTAAGCAACTTATAAAATTATTTCTCCATGAAATGATATTATAACCCTAGCTAATAAATTATTCATATTCTACATATAACAACAGCCAGTCCATACATAAAATTATGATCTATATTTAATCTCATAAATATAATGAATGATTTGTATTTAAACATTCTAATGTTTTTATAAACATCAAATATAATCAAGCATCCATTAATCACTATTAAAAAAATTATAACACAGTTGAATATATATATATATATATATATATATATATATATATATATATATATATATATATATATATATATATATATATATATATATATATACTCATACTTCATTTATACAATACACCACTAAGGTGATCCACTATCTTCCATATTAGAGTGTACTATATACACAAAGTATACAATCAATTCATAACAAAAGGCCCCATAACCGTTTAGTTAAACTATGGAAACTCCATTTCCCATGATAAATAGATACATAGAATTTTTATAATTCAAACTTAGTTCTTATTTATCTTTCAATGTATTCAAACCATTTTAAATCAAAATAATTGTTCATACTTTTCCAATTATATGAAATTCATAAGTGCAAATATAACTAAACACAACCACCTTTACCCTATTTGGGTTTTAACAAAGCATAATTAACACATTGGTTAATTACCTACTCAAGAATCAATGGAAATATCTCAAATTTGGCTGACTAAAACAAACTTAACACAAATCTGAATAAACAATAATGTTATGTAATGAACCCACAGGAATCCATATACCCAGTCCTCTTTATGAAATACACAAAGTATATACTCAGTTCATCTTAATAACAATTATAGATAGTCACATTTGTGTATGAGTGAGGTTCATAAAATAACTAAACTCAACCATAAAAATCTTACTAGAATTCATGATTTTATAAAACCAAAAAGTAAATCTTCAATCTAATTATTCATCTACCTGTAGTCAAAATTGCTCAAATGACTTCACAAAAAATATCCCAATTCTACCTTATAATCCTTTTCACAAACTAGCTTAACATCTAAAACATATCTTATGCCCAGTTCATAAAATAACTTCAACTTTAAAAAGTAAAACACACAATATAAATCCATCTATCAACTATATGTGTGTATATATATGTATATATACAGATATTGTCTCAAAATATAGTTTAACAGTTTCATACTACTATATATATGTATGTATGTATGTATGTGTGTGTGTGTGTGTGTATATATACATACATACATATATACAACTTAAATACATACAATCCTTTTATGAATTCTATCAGTTGAAAACAATTTTATATATAAATATATATACTTACAGTCATTTAATGAATCAGACAGTTCAACAAAAAAGTGTGTCTATATATATATATATATATATATATATATATATATGAGTATGCCTATATACTTAATCAATTTTTAATCGAGTATATACTCATTTATATATTTGTGTATATGTATCTAAAACCCCTAAAACCCCATATCTTAAATCCTAAGTCTAATTTGATTTAATAGTCGAATGATTATATATGTCAATTTATTTCATTCAATATTTACCCTAAATGCATATATAATAATTTGGTTTGAATTAACTATTACGAGCCAGTTCATTTATATACCCATCAGGATAAACTTAATATAATGGATAGAGATTTATAAATAGCTAAAGATGCGTAGAGCATTTTAAAAACCCAACATAACTATGGCCATCTCTACCCCATCTCCCAGGTTACCTTGGTTTGAATGTGGAGTTTTATGGAGGCCAAGCCTTCTACAAGACTCCACATATAAACTAGTATTTCTAACGATTTCCACAAAGAAAACTAGTAACCAAACGCAATCATAAAAGCCCATTTCAATATAACACTCAAAAATTAGATTACAAAACTAACGTGTTTGACATATGAATATCCAAGACAGCCAAGTAAAAATTCCTTCTTTGAATTTGTTCACTTCTCCTCTCAAAATGTTGTGAACTATCCTATATATCGTATATCCCCTATTCACATCCTCCCTCTTCTCTTTTATTCATTTTCCATCATCTATTTCCTCCACTACTCTATCATTAATGGCTAATAAATATCATTCTAATTTTTCATGCTCTGATAGCTCATAGTCCACTTCCATGCAAAATATAGTAAACCACATAGTCTCCTCTCAAACATCACTTAACTAAAGTCAATGAGTGATTAGTGAACTACTCATTCTCGATGTTTATTTACAAAAATCCCTAATTAACTATTTTATATTCCATTAACAATTCCATGTGATAATGTTATCCATCATCGACCACCTCAATTTCATAAGCCAAAAACTTGTGTTATATTCCATGCAAAACTAGTCGTTATCCAATGTATTTCCCATGTAATGACTAATCACAATAAAAACATATAACTTTGGCAATGTAACCATGCATAACAAAATTTAGAGTTTATGTTAAATGTTATCCACCAACACATATAATGATTTCAATGATTTCTAAAAACATTCACTAATTGACATTAATATATCCATTTATATATATGAATATAAATACTTAAAATAAAATATTAATCCAATAAAATCTATTTAAAAACAATATTATTATCTTTCAACATTAAAATTTAATTATCATAATAATAATATTTAATTATTATTATATATATTGTATAGCTCAAATAATGATTATGGAATCTGTCAAAATCATCTTAATGTTTTACCATTCATCCAAACATAATAAGGCAATGACATAAGTAAACACAAACAAATTCTTTAGTTTATCCAAACAAGATGAACTATGTAAGATCATAAAAATAGTGAAATCACTCAACAATCAACATGATCATCAATAGCAATCAAGATTATACCATAAAACATACTAATAATTATATACAAGAAAAGTACACAAAACATGTGATGTTATCCATATCAAATAATTATGAAATATGATATACTAAGTGGTGTGTACAAGATTTTATAGATTCATTCTCTATCAATCCCCAATATCTCCATCTAACCACTCGCTCTGATGATACTCTCCCTCCATCACGATCTGAAGGAAGAATATGTCCTACATCCACCTCATGTCAATGAAGGTAGCTAACACAAAACATCATTATATTCATAAAAATAATGTTGTATAATAATCAAACATGATCACAAAGTATAGAATATAAAAGTATTGCTAACTCATAGCATTTAATCATGTAAATTATGTCAGGGTGTGAAACACCGGAAGCACACATTTGATTACCAAACCAAGCAACTTAATATGCGGAAATTAACCAGATTCAACAAGTAACTAGAATTCAGAATAATACAGAATATGAGAGACAATACACAACTTGTATTAATAACTCTTACAGAAAAGAATACAATAAAGAAGATGCCACTTCTTCTCCACCACCTCTTCAGAGGTTTCCCACACCTCAAGTGAACAGTACTTCTCTCCTCAAAGCTCTCTCTACTAGGTCCCAACACCCAACTCAAACACAGAGTTGGTGTTCACCTTACCCCTGTGCTCCACGCACTCCACAAGTGCTCCATGCACTCCACAAGTACTCAAAGTACTTCAAGTAGATCTCCCATGAACCTGCAACAACCTGCAATTCAACAGACCATACTTATGGAAGGAACTGCCTTGCCTTCCTCTTAGCTCTCCATGTACTCCACGTACATACCAATGAGTACACACTATACTCCAAGTAGATCCTGCCTGATTCTGCTCCCTATTGTGTTGCTGTCTTATCTAATCTCCAACCTATAGATCAATACTGGTTCTGCACACCTGTGAACCTTGACCTTGCACACACACACACCTACAGATCAACGATCTTACTTACCATGTAGATCTCCTATAAGGGCCATGCTCACCTGATGACCAAGATCATACATACCTGAAGAATCCAGCTGACTCTCCAATCTAGCACCAACACAACTGGTATTGTGGCACTAGGAGGAACGCACCATTGCTCTACCTCACACACCGAAGGAGCTTATAATTATGCTTTCTTACTCCCTATCACTCATTTACAATACAACCATGAGTCTATTATATAAAACTCATCCAAACAATAATTAGACATCTAATTACAATAATTAGATCCGCAACTATGAGTCTAAAATTAGCACTCATCATGCAAACACTTGGTTCATTAGCTAACTGCTCATAATAAACTTGCAGTCAAACCACATAGGTGACCGACATCGGTCCCTGTCCACTTGGAGGTGATTGACGCCGGCCGATCCCTGACCGACGTTGATTGCTTCCCTTCAGTATCCTGCTGACGTCGGCTGATCAAGCCGACGCCATTTGCTCTGTAACGCAGCAACTCTCAGCAACCTCCTCTCCTATTTGCATCAGTGAAGGTTTTAGCTCCACAACCTAACAATCTCCCACTTGGAGATAAACAGCTGCACTATACCTGTACCTGTACTCTGTCTAATCTATTTCTTGGTTTGTATCCCTCTTCAAGATCTCACTTGAAGACTAACCACCACACATCCCGTGGTGCACCCCCTGTCATCTGAGTACCTTGCCACATCTGAACCTACAAACACATGTAGTGAAGTCCTAACCCTGCATGTATACCTGCTATTGGTCCCTCTCAAATCCCTGAGAACTCACTTCCTTGAATTGGCTCCTAACTCTTTGACAGTTCCCACTGCATGGGAATACTCAGGTCTATACTAGACCTCATGTGATTTTGGACACTGTACCTGTCCAGCCCTTAGTGTGTTGTGGCTCTGCATCTTGCATAATGAACCTCGCCAACACCTGATTCACATCAGCTCCCACTGGAGACAAAATCTACTTGTGATCTCCATGTCTCCCATGTCAAAGAATTTCACTGCTCCAAACTCCTCCTGACATGCCACTGAACTAATCTTACCCTTAGCTCAGCAAAACCTTGTATGTACAAACCTGCTAGCTAGCATACTATCCACATACAGCAATAGAATGATGTTGTAATCATCATCCCCCTGGTAAGTCAAACCACAGTAGTTACCCTGACATTGACTGAAGCCATGCTTCTTCCTCCACCTATCAAAACCTGTACCACTGTCCTGCAGCTTCCTCAAGACCATATTCTTGGCCTTCTATCTCACGTGTCTATTCTCTCTATTCTTCAACTAAGGAATCCATTCATCTCTATGCTTTTGCACCGGTTGGCAACCCTACCAAAACTCCCATTTGGTTCTGCATCATATCCCTGCCATGCTCCCACCTGTTTCCTGGATCTTTCCTGCTCTACAATCAGCAACAAGTATAAAGAAGAGAAACAATGAATTTAAGGGCCTACTTACATCTTCAGTCCTCCGTATGGGTGTTTGAGACTCCTTGACAGCATGCTGTCCACCCAAAATCCGTTACAGTGACTGACCTCAGTCACTCCACAGTCTACATCCGACCGACGTCGGTTCCCATGCGTCTATCCCTGACTACCAACCTACCAACATTGGTGTCCCTGTTGCCGATGTCAGTCCTCCTGACCGACATCGATCTCACCTACTACCGATGTTGGTCCTTCTGACCAATGTCGGTCTTACCCTACCCAACATCACCGGCTTTGGTCTGCACATGACTGACATCAGCACCTGTCTGTTCGACGCTGATTCTTCTTGACCAACACCTGTATCTGTGTTCACCTGTGAGTGATGACTTTTTACCCGCGAGCTCCTTTGAATCAATATCCATGTCCAAACTGCCCTGCTCAGAAGTATCCAGCACCATCCACTGGTTTCTGTCTGCCATCTCCTCCAAGAACACCAAGGCTTTCCAGTTCTTAAGCCTATCAAATATATCTGTCTTCCACTTAAGAACATGCATCTCCTTCCTGCTCATGTGACCAAGCCTATGAAGCCATGTCTCCGCTACAGAAGAAGAATCAGTAATATAAACAAGTAGATAAAGAGTACCTGTTTTCTTACCACCAGCTAATTCAAGTATATCCCTTGTGAGAGTTCTTGTGCATCTCTCATCACCTAATCTTTCTAAAGAAATTAGCCATATCTCCAAACCTGGGACCTGCATGACCTTCATCAACACCTGTGTGTTGGCCGCCTGCAATTTTAGCTTCACTTCCCCTTTCCCAATTCTTTGGCAAGGCTCACCAGCTCCTCTACCTGGGGCTACATGGAAAGAGGAAACTGAATTTTTTATCCAAGATTCAACTTTATCCAAGAAACCTCCCAGAGCATCCTATGCAACATCACCTGCAACATCTGCTTCTTTAGTTTCTTCATGCTGATCTTCCACAAACCAACAATATTCTTTTACCTACACTTTCTTTCCATGGGACCTTAAGTGGCCATCTGTGCTTTTCAACTCCTCCATTCTTAGCTTACTTTCATCTATCATTGCTCTGCTCCCACTCAATCAGAAACCCCTGAGAGTGACCTGTAACCAAACACAAAACCTGCTTCCTGCAACCTTAGCTCTGATACCACTTGTCAGGGTGCGAAACACCGGAAGCACACAGTTGATTACCAAACCAAGCAACTTAATATGCAGAAATTAACCAGATTTAACAAGTAACTAAAATTCAGAATAACACAGAATATGAGAGACAATACACAACTTGTATTAATAACTCTTACAAAAAAGAATACAATAAAGAAGATGCCACTTCTTCTCCACCACCTCTTCAGAGGTTTCCCACACCTCAAGTGAACAGTACTTCTCTCCTCAAAGCTCTCTCTACTAGGTCCCAACACCCAACTCAAACACAGAGTTGGTGTTCACCTTACCCCTGTGCTCCACGCACTCCACAAGTACTCAAAGTACTTCAAGTAGATCTCCCATGAACCTGCAACAACCTGCAATTTAACAGACCATACTTATGGAAGGAACTGCCTTGCCTTCCTCTTAGCTCTCCATGTACTCCATGTACATACCAATGAGTACACACTGTACTCTAAATAGATCCTACCTGATTTTGCTCCCTGTTGTGTTGTTGTCTTATCTGATCTCCAACCTACAGATCAATACTGGTTCTGCACACCTGTGAACCTTGACCTTGCACACACACACACACCTACAGATCAATGATCTTACTTACCATGTAGATCTCCTATAAGGGCCATGCTCACCTAATGACCAAGATCATACATACCTGAAGAATCTAGCTGACTCTCCAATCCAGCACCAACACAATTGGTACTGTGGCACTAGGAGGAATGCACCATTGCTCTACCTCACACACCGAAGGAGCTTATAATTATGCTCTCTTACTCCCTATCACTCATTTACAATACAACCATGAGTCTATTATATAGAACTCATCCAAACAATAATTAGACATCTAATTACAATAATTAGATCCGCAGTTATGAGTCTAAAATTAGCACTCATCATGCAAACACTTGGTTCCTTAGCTAACTGCCCGTAATAAACTCGCAGTCGAACCACACAGGCGACCGACGTTGGTCCCTGTCCACCTGGAGGTGACCGACGCCGACTGATCCCTGACCAACGTCTATTGCTTCTCTTCAGTATCCTACCGATGTCGGCTGATCAGACCGATGCCGGTTGCTCTGCAACTCAGCAACTCTCAGCAACCTCCTCTCCTGTTTGCATCAGTGAAGCTTTTAGCTCCACAACCTAACAAATTAAGCAACACAAACTATTCCATAATCAACATATGTCATCAAACTTTATAAAATAAGATTTAATCAATTAATCAACCATAATAATCCATGGATTAAAAAATTTATTTATCTTAGAGAGAAATCAGGATGTGACATCCTTGCCCCTAAATTTGATCATTCTAATGACATTTATTCAAACACAATTTATGAATTTAAAACATTGTTCAACAAAAAATAATATAGTAATCAATAACAAATCGATCAAACAAATGTGAAAATAACCTATAAAACTCATCATAATCTTCCCAAGTGGCACTATCCTTATAGTATTGTCCCATAAGACCTTGCACTATGACACTTCTCTATTATGCAAACAAATTTTTCAATTGTAAATTACTTTAATTGGTTCTACCATGACCATCTTAGGATCCATAACCTGCAAAGCATTCCAATCTAACACATGTGATGGATCAACAACTCTTTTCTCCTTACCTTTGATATATTTAATATTAAAATCATAGTCAAATAATAACTCTAACCATTATCTTTGATGAGCATTTAGATTTAATTGGGTGAAGATGTACTTGAGTCCCAAGTTATCAGTCTTGAGCTCAAATGGTTTCTAATAGATAATGCCTCCAAACATGACAAACATACATAGTTGTTTCAATTTCTAGGTCATGAGGGTCATACTTCACCTCATATGGCTTCAATTTCCTAGATTCATAGGCTACCACTAAACCATCCTACATAATAACTCCTCCAAGTCCATCTCCAGATGCATCTTTGATCATTGAGAATTGACCATTAGGATTAGGAGCTCTTAGCACTGGTGTTGAAGTAAGCCTCTTTTTTAATTCCTAAAAGGTTGCCTCACACTTATTTGACTAGATAAAACTTTGATTCTTCTACTAAAGAGAGGTAATCAAATTAGATATCTTAGAAAAATTCATAATGGATTTCCTATCTATCCTTTTAATCCCATCAAATTTCCTACCTCATGCACTTTTTTGGTATCGACCACTTCATAATGGCTCTTATCTTTATTAGATATACTAAAATACCATCTTTAGAGATAATATGTCCTAGATACTTCACTTTTATTTGTAAAAATGCACACTTAGACAACTTTCCATATAATTTATGCATCCACAAATGTTTCAAAACCAATTCCAGATGTTGTAAGTGCTCTTTCTCATCCTTAGAATAAATGAGGATGTCATTAGGAAATACGAACATAAAGAAATCTAGGTAATATCTCAACACATTATTCATAAGATTCATAAATGTTTTTGGAGCATTCAATAATCCAAATGATAACACTATAAATTCATAGTGCCCATATCGAGTCTTGAATGTTGTTTTCAGGATATCCTCTTCAGGAATCCTCAACTGGTGATACCTTACTCTAAGATCAATCTTAAAAAATACTATGGCTCCTTGATTTTTATCAAAGAGATCATCAATGCATGGAAATGGATATCTATTTTTGATCATTTATTTATTCAAAATCATGTATTCTATACACAGGTGAAGAGTGCCATCCTTCTTCTTGACAAAGATAACCAGAGCACCCCTTGGTGACACAATCTATTGAATCAAACTTTTAAACAACTCTTAAAGTTATGCCTTTAACTCAAATAATTAAATGGTTTTCATCATTTACAATGCCTTAAATTGTGGTTCTAATCTATGTATGATATCACTTGATAAATCAAACTCATACTTTGATTGCAATCCTAGTAATTCTTTTAGAAACACGTCAATGAAGTTTTTCAGAAAAGGATAATCTTTGATAGATGGTTCCTTAGATTCTTTCATCTCATTTATCTTAATGATAAATTCCTAGCATCCCTTCCTTTGATATTTCTTGAGTTAAATTACATAAATCTACCTCAGTTTCAACTCCCTTCTCTCACCCTAAAGTTGTGTATGATTTCTAAAGTCATCTTGACACTCAACCTTATTCATAAAATAGTCAACCTTAGATTTATGCTTCGCAAGTCAATTGACTCATAGGATCACATCATATGATCCCAGTGGTGTTGCATAAATATTTACTATCATAGTAAACTCAAGAAACTTAATCTCTACTTCAACTAGATACTTATCAACTTTGAATTTTGACTCATTCCCATATTGTACCAACCATGTATTTAGCATTATTTCAGCATTTCTAGTTAATTTGCTAAGCACTCCAAGAGTAATGAAACATTATTTTTCTCCTATATCAATTAAAATACAAACTAGATAAATGAATAAAATACCTAATAGTTCTGTGGGTGAAGCTTGATACTCAATCTATTGATTGTCAACAGCTACATGAATCTATTGCTAAAATGTACCTTGTTGAGAAGTTAAACCCTTGATCTTTGATTTTTATTGAGGACATTCTTGATCAAAGTGGTCACCTCCACAAATGAAACAACCTAAAACTAGTCATTTTTTCTCATTGTATTGCTTTCCCTTGAAACCATCAAGAGGACTCCTATTCCTTGAACCACTATTGAACTTGGATTTCTGATTCCTAAACTGACTCTTAGAATGTCTGCTCATCTGCTTCCAGTTCTTCTTATTTAAATTTGGTTTAGAACTTCCAAATTTATTTTTGAACTTATCTCTAACTTGGGTAAGAGATTTTAATTTATTTTCTTGCTTGACCACCTTTTCAAATACTTAATCCATGGTAGATGGACCATGGACATCTACTTCACCACCTATTTGGGGTTTCAATCTCATGATAAATTTTCTTATTTTAAACCTCTCATCTACCTGATACTAAGGTACATACTTAAGAAGCTTGGTGAATTTCTCCTAGTATTCATTCACTAACATATTTCCTTGCTTAGATTTTAGAAATTTATAAACTTTTTGTTGAATTATAGTTATGGAAGCAATCATGACCTAAACAATGTCATAAACTGTTCCCAAGTGGTGGTGGTTGAGTTTAGGTTCATCTCGAGCTTCTTGTTTGCCCACCAAGTCATTACTTCACCAGCCAATTGGTAATATTCCTAGACTACTTTTATGACTTCAAAATAATTTAAAATATTGAAATACTTCTCCATTTTTATTATCCATGCTTCAACTCCATCCCCCAATACCATTCCATTGAACATGGGTAGATTCACCTTTTTCATGTCATGTGCTAATTCAAATCTACTCAAGCTCTCACATCCTATGTCACCTCCTCATCAATAATTCCATGGAAACTTGTTAAATACTTATTTTTCAAAATGAATATTTAATATCTGCATCATCAGGTGACCTCATTTCTTGAGAAGATATCCTTAAGCCATAAATGCCACAAATATCAAGATTCATGCCTCCCATGCCTCATCAAAACCCTTCATGCCTCTTAATTTCCCCTTCTTCCAATGTCATGATGAGGATAATTATAAACTTAATTCCAAAAATTGAATTAATCCTCAATCACACATCTCATCCTCAGGATGGATGGCTCAAATTTATCCTAGACATTCTTAAAAATCTATAAATAGAGAGGCCATGAACATCATGTCTAAGCTATTTTGGTGCAAATTTATAATACACAAATATCTTCAAAAATACATTGCAATTAGTGTTACCATGCCAGATTGATTCCAAGCCAATCCAAACCATAAGCTAAAGGTTCCAAAGAGAGATGGAGTTAGCCAAGCTTCCATTGTCAAGGACTTCATGAGCATAAAACCGAGCAATCCACTACTACAAAGGCATTTGGAGCATCCAAGGAAGGTGAAAGAATTCTTGTGTTTATTCCTTATGTTTTAGTTGTGTTTGTCATTTTTTTTGTTAACTAAGCTCTTCCTAGTGTCTAGGCCTAGATCTGTTATGTTATTAGTGTGTTTCATTCATTTTGTTTTCATTTTAAAACTAACACCATACTAAACATCATCTCTTTAGTCAAATTTATAGATCACATAATAGCACACTAGGTGGGACTAGACACATCTCACACCTGAAAAAGATCATTTTTTAACTCTAAAATATTTATTTGGACCTTTAAAACTCTTGCAAATTGATTTTCTAACTTTATTTTTCTATTTTTGGTTGCCACAATTTTACACAGTAACCAACGTCGACAAGTAAGACTGATATCAGTTACATGGCTTAACCAACATCGATTAGATTTTGGTTAGTCAAGGTAACCATCATTGATTATAATAACTGATGTTGGTCACTATGTTTTTCCAAAAACATAGACCTGAGAGCTATTTTTCTAAAGTTTATTGTTTCAAGCTAAAAAGAGCTTCAAAGCTAAAAGACATGCTAAATTTTTTGCTAAAGGACCAACTTTGATATTTGTTCAAAACATGTTTAAATCACCTTTGCATGCTTAAAAATTAATTAAGAACCTTATTTTGGTGTTTAACAAAGAACTTAGATGTTTTGGTGAATGTTTTCAAAGTTTTCAACTAAGACCAAGGGGTTAAATGAACACCACCAAATCTTTCATTTTGGGTTTAAAATTGAACACACTTGTCAATTCTTATTTTCAATAGTTTCTTAATCAAATTTTTGTTTGGAAAAAAGAGGAATGTTACATGTATGTTCTTATATTGATCCCTTATAGGGAACCCTTGGAATCAAAATTTCCATTCCTATTGCAAATAGCCTAGTCCAAGGCTTAGAAAGAAAGTCATCTAAAGCACTCCCCAAAAACTCATCAAAGTATGGGTGACCTTGAAAATGACCCTAAAGTCTTTCTAATTTCATGCTTTAATTATTTTTTATGCATCTTGGCTTGCCATGGGGACTTCATCACCTCCCATAAGTTCTTTAGGGAAGATTTGACCTAGGGTTTCATCTCCCTACATTAACTTCATTTGGCTCCTTTGGAGTTATACACAGGATGTGTGGCACTTTGGACATCGCACTACACTGAGTGAATAGTAGGATGTAGTGGTTGTAAAAAGGACTAGACCTTTTTGCAACAAGCCAAGTGATACGAAGCCAAAATCCAATTTTTTTTTTGTATTGTTTGGCATGAAAGTCATTATACAATTGATTCCCCTAGATCATTCAAAAACATGTTAGATCTTAGACAAATCCCCACTTGCCATAGAAGTATTATTGGTGTAAGGTGCACATCAAGGTCCATGTCATAGTACTATCATTTAAGAAAATGGGGGGTGTAAAAACCCTACTATATAATACGCATTTACTTTTAGATGAACACTTAAAATCCTCTCAAATGATGTATATTGATGGATTTTAATAATACCAAACAACCTTGTTAGTTTAGGATCTAAGAATGGTTAATTATTTGGTCTTATCCTAGATTAAAGTCTTATTTAGAGTCAAAACTTGGTGTAAACAATCAATCCAAACCAAACACATAGCCTAAATTTTCCTTTGAACAAAGAGGAGTTATGTTGCCTGCATGAGATCATCGATTTCCCTTGTTCAAAAGTTCATCAAAAGCTTGAGAGTCATATCATCAACTTTGGCATAGTTATGCTGCCCAATTGAGTCTAAAGCTTTACCAAAGTTGTTTAAAGTCCTTCACTTATAACCTAAATTTGGAATTACACCTTTATAAGTTCATAAGGTTGATGTGTTAAGTGGATTCACCATTTACACTAAACTTGAGGGAACTTAGGTTTAATTTCCAATTTGGGTTGAAGGTCATTTAAGACTCATAATCATTATCAACATTTTATAGACTTAAGCCATTTTTTGCTAAACACTTTCACTTTAAGTCTATGCACCACAACATTTTGATTCAAGAAGGTAGTTTTATTCTATCAAAATTGTAGGAAATCATCTTTTCCTTAGAGAGTTTTTGAAACAAACTTTTTTATCACACCTTTTTGGGTAGTATAGCATCGTTACACTAACCAAAACATCTAAAATATTGTTTCATAGACCTTCTTGCATAGGGTTAAAATTTGTTCCTACATTTTCAGACCAATCCAAGTTTACTTTTGTGATCTTTTGTCTAAAACAATTATATTATTCACTTTTGTCTTGCTTGTTTGTTAAAAGAACCTAGTTTTATACCATTTTTTGTGAGAAAATAACTATTGCTAAAGTGCCTTTTGTTTCATACCTTATACCTAGTTGATCAAGTTCATGTCCAAGAATAAATGCCTAGTATTTTTTAAAAGTGTTTCAAATCCATTAGATTAAAACTTTCATCTATTTTCAAATTTTAGCTTTTGATGGCATTTTGCCAAGAGTCCTAGCACATGACTTATTTGAGCCTAGATTTTGACACCGCATTTGGCCTAAAGACTTAGCAAATTTTAAATTCTTAGATTAGACTAATTTGAAACACTTCAACCTTAGAGTTTGGAATTTTAATTTTTAGGACCATTTACTTGCTTATCTTTGTGTGAAAAATGAAATGTTAGATACTTCATGTTAGTTTATTTCCTCACAAAACTTTGCATAAACCTTTTCATCCTTTTGACAAATCTAGACCAAGTTGGGACATCATTTGTTTTAGACATTATCCTTTTTTATAGAACTCTTTGACCTTTTATAACAAAAGCATTTACTATGGATTCCAACATGTATTCTTACACTCGTAGTGGAATCATGTATAATCCAAGGATTAGTAATATGGTTGCATAGGAAAAAATGGTGCAAAACCCCTATGCAGATAATATTGTTTATGAGATGGATTCTTATCCCTCTTATAACACTCAATTAGGGGAAAAAATCTAAGATCTATTGTCCAACTATCTGGTTAACACACCACCTTATTCAGAATAAGACCAAGAGCAAATTGTGCAATACCTAGCTACAATACTTATAGTGGATAAGCCAATACTTCAATAGTCATATTCTACTAATACAGCTTCCAAGTATGATCCATTTTTGTTTGAGTGACATTTATTATAGAATAAAGATGAGATTTTGGTTAGATCCATAGTGTTAGGGCCTAAGTTTCTAGCAGACTTCCGTCATGAAAATTTACCAAGTCTAGTAAGAGTGCCCCACAATATCATTTATGATCAACAGGCTTCTTCTAGAAATCCTATGACTCTAGTCCAAATAAAATAATAAGATCTTACTATATATGATTGACATAAAAACATCATGGAAGAGAACTTTAACTAAATGCCAAAAGCATATCAAACATATCTGAATCTAGCACATGATTTCAATCAGATGAACACGGTAAATAAGCCTCTCATTAACCTAGTTCCTTCAATAGGAGTGTTTATAGAGTTAAATAAATAAGAGAATCTAAATTTTGACCCATTTGTACAAACTATTTCAATAGATAACTTGATGCATATGCCCATTATTGAATAAGTGTCTTTGGCCTCTATACTGAATAGTGAGCCAAATGTAGTAGATAATGTGCAGACAATGTTTAGTCCCAATCAAAGTGGTACTAATGTGCAAACAACTAGCCAACAACATGTGCCTATAGTTAATCCTATGAATAGGTCATCATATTAGGGAGTGGGAGTTTCTACACCCCAACCTCAACTGACTGCTTCCTCAAATATACAACCTATGGGATTAGGTAATCAAACAACGGCCAATATCACACCTCAATAATAAAATGTGATGAATCTCACTCCTCCTCAACAAGTAACAAGTAGTATTCCAAAATAATAGGCACAATCTAGTGTATCAATTTAATAGAGGATAAATACATTACCACCTCAATCAAGGGCAACAAATGTTCCATGTCACCAGGTAATGATGAACATACCTCTTCAATCACAGACTAATTATATGCCAATCCAAAACCAAGCAATGACTAGTCAATAATGTGCAAATATTGGTCAAAAAATAAATTCCAAATCTATAACCCACTTTCATTTCCTCCTAGGGATTCATTCAATAAGGAGGTCCCCATGTTTCTCAAGTACCTACTAGACAATTGTTGGTTCAAAATGTGCCACAAATTTAGAGACAGGGTCTTGGTCCACAAGTTCCCACTTAATAACAAGGTTTGATAAGTTGGTAGCATGTCCCTTTTCAACCACAGTAGGCACAGTATAGTTATATACCTCCATCCCAACCATAAAATCCTCCAATTCAAACCTTTATCATTAACCTAAACTAGAATATCACACAACCAAGTGTGCAATTTCAAGTACATCCTAATCCATGTATGCATATTCCCTGTTCATTCCCCAACCAAGCCAATGTACCCCAATAGGTAGCTACATCATACCTTGGTCAAAGTGCTCCACTTGTGACCTCCCAACCATCTATCCAAACCCAAATTCTCCCTCAAACCAATATTCCTTCTAGTTTTCTATCCCAAGAATTACAACAGATGAAGGATGCAATTACTACCATTCAAGCTAGTAAATAAACTAAAAATTTTAAATTAGATGATTTATGTTCCTATACATTCAACATGGAGTATTTGTAGATACCATTTTCTCTAGGATACGAACCACTAAAATTTGATAAATACAAAGGGAAAAGTGACCCTAAGACACATTTGACCAAATTCTTCATCGCATGTCAACTAGTGGCATATAAAAACATATACCTTTTGTTGTTATTTCCAAGAAGCTTGGTTTGACAAGCCTTGGAGTGGTTTTTAAAGTTTCATAAAAATTTAGCAATGGATTTTGATGATCTTTTTGATAAGTTTGTGCAACACTTTTCCTATAATCTCGAGCATGAGATTTCATTAGTGGATTTAACGCAAGCAAAGCAAAAAATTGGTGAGAGCAAGTTATTTATAATGATGGAGAGCCCTTGTGAGCCATTTCACCCATAGTTTACTAGATAAACAATTAGCCACTATGTTTACTAAAATTTTGCATAGTGAGATAGCTTATCATTTAGAACTACAATGTGCACATACGTTCAAGGAGATCATTGATAAAGGTTTGTTTATCGAGAGGACACTCATCAATAAAGGAGTCATCAATATTATTTTAACCAATCAAAATTAAGGTACCAATTAGGTAAATGACCAACATCCAATCTAAGTGCAAGCATCATACCGAACACAGGCCAATAACCATAAAAGACCAAAGCAATTCAACCACAATAGGAATGTTTTGGAAAATAGAGTAACAAAATCCCGTCATGTGCAAATAGTGCAAACATCATTTGCACCACATTTTCAAATTACTCCTACTCAATTAGTGTTGCAAGTACAACAACCAAAACTTTCACAATAAATATAGCAACCGTTACCATTGTAAACCCCTCCTCCTAGAAGAATTATGCCTACATGTCATGTCTTTAGTGACCTAGAAAAACCTATTGAATCTATATTTCATAAGCTTGTTGCTATTAATGTGATTATTTGGCTTATACCAAAGGATTATCCATAAGGCATTCCTTATCCTAATTAGTAATGTGAAAATGAATTATATGGCTATCATCGGGTCAATGGGCATAATCTATGAAGATGTGTCCAAATCAAGCATTTAATTAAGAATATGTTGGAGAATGGGCAGATAAAATTGGATAATGGTACTTTCAATTTTAATCAAACTCTTGGGATCTATCAAAATCCATTTCCCTGACATAACAATCAACAACAATAGAACAATCAACATTAATAATGGCTAGTGCAGCAGCAAAATCAATAGTATCAAAATTTAAGGCCGAACCAGCAAAATCAATAAAATCAGCAGTAGAACCCACAATGACAAAATAATAGACAAAACCAAGGTCAAAATGGTAACAACCAAGAAACCTACCATGAATTTGCACATGAATACAATAAGGTTTTAGGTCATATTTTACAGGGTAGCATTAATACCATCTCTAATAATCCTATACCAAACACTAATCAGTCTAGACCATTGCTAAATAACAACATTCAACCAAATTACATGGATAATCCTTCTTTGACCTAGGAATGCATATAGGCAAAATAGAAAATTAAGACTTCTCCTTTTGGACCTTATATCAATAACTTGTCCTTGCCACATGACCACATGCAAGTGCACTAACAACCGAGACTTGTCCTGTCTAGTCCCACATAATTTCCAACATTGGTAAGCAACAATGGTCTAGTATTTAATCCTAATTGTACAATCACAACTTGGAGGTCAAAGATTACGATCCCACACCCATAACCATCTACCACTTTGCTTGCCATCTAACCAACCATTTAGCCTCAAAATAAACCATTCACTACTAACCAAGACAAGTTTGATATTGTGGAACAATTGCAAAAAACACCAGCACAAATTTCTATTTTAGATTTGTTGTGAACATCAATAATATATAAAAAAATATTGAATGAGTTTTTGACCCAATCCACTGTTGCTAGTGACATATCCCCTGATAACTTTCAAGCTTTGGTTGGACACCTAGCTCCAACCCAACAAGTCACATTCAACCAAAGTGATATGTCTTCTCTTGGCCCACTCCATAATAACCCATTGTACATAGAAGTTTGTATCAGATGGCATAAAGTAAAACATGTCCTTAAATACAATGGATCTGGCCTCCACATAGTTTCTCTAAAGCTCATCAAGCTTCTTGGGTACATAATGGTAGATCTCCAGCCAAAAATAATGACCATCAAAGCTTATGATATAATCAAGAAAGAGAATCATAAGGCACCATTAGTTTTCCAGTTATCATTGGGCTTTTAACCCATGATACACTTTTCCATGTGCTTGATCTTGAGTTAGCATACAATATGATTCTAATTAGGCCTTGGTTACATGAGATTCATGAAGTCTTATCAATACTACACCAATGTATCAAGTTTTCCAACTCAGTGATGAAAGTGAATATTCCAAGAGATTTACACCCATATGAACACTGCAAGCATCTTGAGGCCAAATTTAAAAGCTATAATTATCAGTATGGTATGAATCCAACTTCTAAATAGGATAAAGGAAAATCTATACTTATTGATCCTTCACCAAATAATTACATAGATCATAATACCTTAGATTCCCTTTCCCACATGCCACCTCCTGAAGCTTATAATCATTTCACCATTTCAAATAATGGACTGGGAGAGTATGTGACCCATGATACATTTCATATTTCCAATCTTCCTCATAATCTTAAAACCTTTGGGTGACCTAAACTCATCCCACATATGCACTGGTAACAAAAGAACAAAGATAAGGGACATGTCACATTTGTACCAACATCTAGCCTAGGACCTAACCCTCTTGAAGGGGATGAATCATGGCTATATAATGACAACTAAGCTTATTGTTATAAAAATGTAAAATATCCTATTTCTAATAGGATCATGGAGCATCACAATTATGAAGGAAGAGGCCTCAAATTGAATCAGTAAGGAACCATCGAGCCAATTTCTATGACTAAGAATGAAGACCTTATGGACTTGGATTTAAACCACTTGGAGGTGACCCCACATATCTTATTCAAACTCCATCACCAACGACTAGTAATGATGATGTTGATAGTAAAGTAGAGTCTAATCATAGCCTCACCTTTGATGACTTAGCTAAAACTAGAATGTTTGATAACAATGTTATTTTTACCCTTACCTTGGCCATTCATCATAACCATTTGCCATTATATTATACCCAACCAATAGATTGGGACCTATAAGAATCTAGTCTGCTGATTGATGATTTCTAGAATGATGAGGCATTCTATGACTTTTTAGGTCATAGAGACAATTTTTTGATGGGAGATCACAAATTTGGGTTCTCAGTCACATTAGATCTTGTAACCTATTTTAGAGAGTGAACACCCTTAGCCAAAAACAAATAAGTAAAACATTGAGGTCCCAAAGTGAAAACTGCTTTGAAGTGATTTTTTACTAGGAAAAAAGTAAAGATAAAGGCCAGTCTAGTGGTGAAAACCTATTTTAGGTGTCATTAGATGGGGGTGTTCATTCTTATTTGAATTTAGACCAAGAAACCACCAACAATGAACTTGCCTATGGATCAGAGTTTAGCTTTGAGCAACAAAAAGTATTTGATCAAATTCTTCAATAATTTCCAACTATTTTTGTCACATGGCCAGATCTCTCATTAGGGGACTCAGATTCAACATGCCTAGGAGAATTTGAAGAGCAAGTTCTAATGGAGAACACTGACATAATTTAATAGTTCAAGTCACTGCTGACTATCCTAGCAGATGGTTCAACCCTTCTAATCAAAGATATAATAGAGGTAAATATTGAGACTCCATCAAACCTAAAATGGATAAAATTAGGAGCATCCCTCACTGAGGAGGAACATGATTTATTTACAGCTTTATTGAGAGAGTTTATAGATATCTTTGCATGGGCCTATTCTGACATGCCAGGTTTAGGCCCCACCTTGGTTTTGTACCATCTTATGGTTAATCTTGATGCCAAACTAGTAAAACAAAAGCTATGTAAGATGCATCCTCACATTTCTATATTGGTAAAGAAAGAGTTGGAAAAATTCTTAGAAGCAAGATGTATCTAATCCATTGACTACTCAGAATATATCTCTAATGTGGTACCTATTAGTAAAAAGCTTGAAGGGATCAGAATCTGTACTAATTTTTAAGACATCAACAAATCTTGTCTTAAAGATGATTTTCCCTTGCCTAATATTAACATGATCATCAACTCCATGGCTGGTTATGAAATGCTTTCATTCATGGATGGCTTTTCAGGATATAATTAGATTAGAATAGCACTAGAAGCCCAACATAAAACAATGTTCACCACTCCATTGGGAACATTTTGTTATCAAGTAATGTCATTTGTCCTTAATAATGATGGAGCTACATATCAAAGGGCCATGAATATCATATTCCATGATATGATGCATGATATTGTTGAAGACTATGTCGATGACATATTATAAAAATCCAAAACTAGGGCTGACCATCCAATAGTACTGCATAAGATATTTGAAAGATTATGGGATTACAAAGTTAGACTTAATCTAAAGAAATGTGTGTTTGGTATAACTTTAGGCAAACTACTTGGCTTCATTATGTCTCATAGAGGTATATAATTTGATCCAGCTAAAGTCCATGATATAACCAAGATGCTACCACCAACTAATTTGAAGCAACTCCATAGTTTGTAGGGTAAGATCCAGTCAATCTGACACTTCATCTCTCAGTTAGTAGACAAGTTCCACCCATTCACACACCTTTTGAAGAAGGGAGTTGCATTTATGAAATAATTAACACCTCACCCCACCATTATTAGGCACTAATGGAGGCTCTACAATCTATAGAGGTTCAATCAAATGACCCATAACCTCTTGCACCCTTTGTTGGATCCCTCCAACTTTCTACCTTCATCACCTTTAAGGATTTTGAAATACCTCTTATTAATTTTGAGGATCCCAATCCTCTCCTTTTCATCACTATGTACATCAATCAAAGCCACATCAAAAGGCTGAAATTTCATGTCAGAAAGTGCAGCGATCTGTCAATCCTCCCCTCTTGATGGAGGAGCTAGCATTAACATTATCTCCTCCATTGCTTATGACCAACTTTAATTGCCAAAGAACATCATGTCAGAAAGTGTAGCAATCCTTCACTCCTTCAATGATACCATTGTTCCTCCATATCTTCTTGGCACCTCATACCATTCCCAAACTATTTTACATTATAGAGGGTTAGTTCCAATATAATGTGTTATTCGAATGCCCTTGGATCTATGTCATGAGTTATTTCCCTTCTACCTTACATTGATGTGTAAAATTTGAACATGAAAGTCAAGTTTTTACCATTAAATATGACCCTAGTCCTTTTACCTCTTGAAATATGACATATCAACCTAATGATGTTTTCATTCCTCCTTCATCCACCTTACAATCAACTACTAACAACACTACCTCACTGTTAGCCAAAACCCATAGCACTCCCACCCACAATAATGATGAAGCTTCAACTAGCTCATATACCCCTTCTTCCCAAATCCCTATAGAGGACCCCTTTGAATCCATGTTCTAATGTCTCTCACTTGGGGAATATCATCTTTTAGCCTTGGATGCTTTCCCTACTCTGTAAGAGTATGGGAAATTCAAGCATGACCCTTCCTATGATCCTAGCATCAAAACCATCATCCCTTTTAGGATTCCTAATAATCAAACAAATTTCATCTATGGGGGACTTGATTGGCCACATATCACTCCTATTGATACCTCTTCCATCCGATCATTCACCTCGAACTTCTCTTATCTCAATAAACTAGCCTTTGCCAAAGCTTACATTTACAGGTGTGCTTGGAAGGGGTTTGGTCTCAGCCTTTATGAATAGGGACCTCATTATTTACCCATAATTAAAACTTTAAAAACCTCATGAGTTATTTAGCCTTGGGTTTGTACCACTAAAAAAAACCCACCTCACCAAAACCCATCACCACCATCAAATAGGATGTTCCATCTTTACCAACCCTATCTCCCTTGAAATCTGAAGACTTTGATATCATCCCATATAACTTTTTGTTGATACATACCATTAGTTTGGGCCCCATAACCTATCAAAAGGATAATCAAACCAAAACCCTTCCTCTCACCCATCTTGAAATGATAAAGCAATATTTTCCTACCATCAACACCATCTAACATCAAGATGATGATTCCATTCTCGCCTACCTTGGTACATGGGATTATTCTATTTATAAATATTTTTCTCCTAAGAAATAAACCATGCTGAATAAATACACTATTAATGTCAACTTGGGTACTCAATATAACCTTTTATCATCAAGATCAACCAATCCTTAAATTCTATTGAGCAACAATATTACCCTTCTTTCCTTCATGACCGTAGCATAGTGTTTGCTTGGTCCTATCAGCATATGCCTAGAATTGATCCTTGTATTACCCTCCACGACATTGTCACCCATCCTGAGGTTAAGCTAGTGCATCAAAATTTCCATAGAAAGCATCCTTGCATATCCCTTCTTGTCAAAGAAGAACTTCAGCATCTCTTACCCATCAACTTCATTCAGCCCATCATCTATCCATAATGGCTTTCTAACATCATTCCCATCACCAAGACCATAAAGGGACTTTGTCTCTGCATCAACTTTCATGACCTCAACCTCTCTTGCCTAAAGGATGACTTTATTTTATTGAACATTGACCAACTTATTGATCTTACAACTAGCCACAAAATGTTATCTCTCATGGATGGTTTCTCAAGATATAATTAGATCTTGATTGCCCCCAATGATCAGCATAAAAATTCCCTTATCACCCCATCGGGAACCTTCTGTTATAGGGTCATGCCTTTTGATCTAAAGAATTCTAGAGAAACCTATCAAAGTACCATGACCTACACTTTTTATGATCTCATCCATAAAATTGTAGAGGATTATGTGGATGATATCTTTAGTAAATCTAAACATCATAAATATCACCTAGCCATTCTTGAAATCATCTTCGATCAACTAATCCATTATCATGTCAGGCTCAACCCTAAGAAATGAATTTTTAGGGTATTATCAAGAAAACTTCTACGTATTATCATCTTTCTTCAAGGAATCAAAATTGACCCTACCAAAGTCAGAGTAATCTTGGAGATGCCTCCTCCCACCAACCTTAATTAAATTTATAACCTACAGGGTAAGTTCCAATCCATTCATCACTTCATCTCCCATTTATCATATAGATGTCAACCCTTTCACCATCTCCTCAAGAAGGATACCTCTTTTAAGTGGACCAAGGATTATCAACAATCCTTTAATTCAATCAAGTATTACCTTATCTGTCCACTTGTCCTCATCCCTCGTAGGTAAGACCAACCCCTAACTTTATATATCCACCATGAACCATTCCCTAGGGTTAATGCTCATTCATCATGATGAATATAATAAAGAGCAAGTCATTTACTACCTTAGCTACACACTTATATAATATTATACTTGTTATACTCATCCTAATAAATTTTTCCATGCCTTAGTCATCATGGCCTCCAAACTCTATCACTACATTTTTAATCACAAAACCTATGTCATCACTAACACTGGTTCACTCAAGTACATGCACTCTAAACCATACCAAAAATAGAATATGGCTAAGTGGCTCATGCTCCTAGTTGAGTTTGATCTTGAGTTTCTTTAGAAAAGGTCTATTAAATGGAAATTCATCATTGATCAATTGGTTAAAGTTCCTCTACTAGACAACCAACCACTTCCTTTTGTTTTCCTAGATGAGTCCATTGACAACCCACCTACCAAATGACCATGTTTTTCGATGGCTCTAAATGCCAACATGGTGGGGGTGATAAATTAATTCTCATTTCCATTAATGGTGAACCTCTTACCCTTTCCTTTAAACTTGATTTCAAATGCACCAACAATGTGGTTGAGTACAAATCCCTAGTCATAGGTCTCCAAATTGTTATAGCTTTAGGAGTTAAAATAATCAATATCTTTGGTGATTCCTAGCTTGTCATCAATTAGGTCAATGGATCCTACCAATGTAATAATGATGTCCTATTGAAGTGTAAATAACTTGTAGATGTACTCTTAGCAACATTCAATTATTACCTTACAGTCAGTTCCTCAATCTTCCAATAAGTTTGTGAACATGATGGCTTCCCATGCTTCCCAAATCCCATCTCAACCTTCTAAATCTAAACTATTTGTCACCATCCATCACTTTATCATAACCTCATATATCATTTTTGACCTTCCCATCATTTCTAGTGTGGAAGCATCTTTTTCTGACAATTGGTACGACCAAACTTTTAAATACCTTAACCTTGGCATTATCTCCCAACTTATTGAGGAATGCCTGAAGAGATTTTGTCTAGAGTACCTCTCATTTACATCATAATAGGGGGAATCCTTTATAAAAGTGGCTTTGAAAACCTCCTTCTCCATTATCTTCATATTCATGAATCTTCCCATGCTATCAAGGAAACACATGATGGAATTTGTGGGGGACATTTTAGTGGCCTAGCTATCATTAAACATATCCTTTACCTTAGCTAGTATTGGCCCACCCTCAATCAAGACTATTATGATTATGTAAAGAAGTGTGTCAAATGCCAATAGCATGCTGATTTACATCATGCATTGGCCCATGGCCTTTAAGTATCCATAGACTATTAGCCCTTCTCATACTGGGGTCTCGACCTTATTAGGTAAATCAATCCCCATTCTTCACAATAACACCAATCTATCATTACTACTACTGAATATTTCACCAAGTGGGTAGAATCTATCCCTCTTATCTCAATCAAATCCAAAAATATTATTGATTTCATCACTCGCTATATCATCTACCACTTCGGTGTTCCCCATAAGATCATCACTGACAATGGCAAATGTTTCAAGAACATGTAAGTCCAAGGTCTTTATGACACTTTTGGCATCAAGCTAAGATTTTCCTCACCTTATCATCCATAAGCAATTAGATAGGCGAAAGCCTATAAAAAAATCCTGAACAAAATTTTAACCAAGGTAGTACATGCTTTAGGTCAAGATTGGCATTATCACATTCCCTTCACTTTATGATCCTATCACACTAGCATTTGAACCTTTATGGGTGCTACCCTTTCTCTCTCATCTTTGAAGCAGAGATAGTCTTACCTCTTGAAGTCTAGATTCCTTCTCTTCACATATCTTTGCATGAGATCCTTTTTTAGAGTGATTATCATCAAGAATGGTTTGCTCAACTTGAACTCCTTAATGAAAATCACCTCGCCACCCTTAATCTTCTTCATTTTTATCAAGAATGAATCAAGTACACATACAACAAAAACCTAAAATATCATGAATTCAATATAATAGACCTCATCCTTAATTAAAACCAACATGTAACTAATATTGAGAAAAGCAAAAGAGGTCAATTTTCTTTCAATTAGCTTGGACCCTATATCATAACCCATAAGTATGGATCAAGAGATTTTCATTTGTCCTCTCTCAAAGGCAAGCTATAATATGATCCTCTTAATACTTTGCATTTGAATCCTTTATAATGTTAAATAAGGGTTAGATTCACCTTTTTTATAACTTAATCTCATCCCTTGGTTTACAAAAATTTCACTTTCTTTATGCCTTCACCTTATTCCTCTTGGGGAAAATTTGATTACAACATAGAACCATGTGATTATCCATCACAATTATAGCCTAATCCTAAGCATGGATACCATGGCTCTACTCATGGCATGGTTCTCATGGATACTTTTCATCTCTAATCACATGGATTCCCATGGTTAGTTGTCTCTCAAACCACTTTCCCTCATTTATCATGAACATTTTGTGTTGAAAGTCTTGTCTTGATAAAGATAAATCTCTAAACCCAAATAGACTTGTCCATGTCTCAACCTAGCATTTAAAATCAAATTGGCATACCAAAATCTCACTTGGTTCCATATTTATAGCATTGCAAACTACTCCCTTGAAGGAAAACTACCCAATAACTAAATATTTATTAAAAGATAGACTACTTCCTTGAAGGACAGCGACAACATAAAAAAAATCCAAACTTAGACCACTCCCTTGAAGCTTTATCAAAGTAATCATTTGAAGCTTACCACATCGATAAACTTCACCCCTTTTATCAAAAACAATAAAAGATGAAAAAGGGGGGGCCTATATCAAAATAAAAATGAGCTATCCCAAAAGGGTCATAATCGGCTCATTCATATATATTTATTAGACTTCCCACATCAATAAATCTACATTTTGTATTAAGACATGGACTTGTCTATTATGGTTCTTAGGTCACATATAGAAGGGGAAAACTAACCCACATCAGGTTACTGTATCACCCATTTCACTTCAAATTACCTATCACGTACTTTCCCCTTTATACCCTCTAAAAATCAAGGGATTATGAGCTTACTTGACGCAATGTGATCAAGATACTGTCTTTTCACTCAAAGCATGCTAATGCAAAGCATTCAAAAGGCTTGTTTTCATTAATCCAATCCAACTTCGATTTTGTTAAATCCTTACCAATGAACACATCATGACTTTTTTACATTCTTGTTATTAGTTCATGAAGACATGTGTCTCGTGATTCTTTTATCTTTTTCCAACATTTAGTTTGTTACATATACCAACTTTATGTGTCTTCATTATATCACATATCATATCTAAACATTCAAAACATCATGATCCATATCCCATCTATGCACCCAAACATCAAACGTATCATAAACCACATCATCAAAATAAACAATCAAAACCATCCTATCTATCATCATGAACAAACACATCATCCGTCATATATAAAAAAAACATCACCTAAAACTACCAACATATCAAATTCAAACATCTAGTCATAAAACACATTTTAATTCCTTTATCTCATCATCTATAATCTATACCTATCAAAACATCATACCTATCAAAACACAAGATAAAACATATTGTCTATTTCATATATCCTCATATATACACATCTTACCTCATAAAAAATGGGGCATGAGCATCCTTCCATTCATAAATTTTAAACACACATCATACACATTCATAAATATAAAAACTCATGAGCTGACCATAATCCACATATCCATAATCCTATCCATAAATCACATTCTGTCAACAAACCACATAAACCATGTCATCTACCATTTCCCATATACATCATAAGCAATCATCCCTAAACCACATCATTAATATGAAATGATAACCATATCATATCTATAAATAATGTCATCATTCTCTTTACTGTCAACATCTATACATCAAATAATTTATCTAAAATATAAAGTCACCATGTTCATATATACATAAAATCATTTATCTCATATCCATAGTCACATCATGAACAACATCATTCTATGACCAAACTCAAAATCCTTTATATATATATATATATATATATATATATATATATATATATATATATATATATATATATATATATATATTCAATGAACAAAGCTTATACATATATGAGCAACATCACTCATAACATAATCAAATCAATCATCACATATCTAAAATCATATATACCTAGCTTCATGTCATCATTTATTAAAAATGTCATCAAAACATCATAATCATAAGTCCATCAATCTTATTCATCATCATAATACATTATATCCATCACATGAACAAAATGTGAACAACAACAACAATCAATCAACATATCTTCTTATGAGAAATAGTCCTCATATCATCATCATAATCATAATACATCAATACATCATAAACATCATAACATAATCATCATGTCATCAATATGATCAACATATAATCATCATATACATCAATAAGGAAATACATGTCATATTGTATCCATGTCTCTCTCACTCATATACATCTCACATCATTGGCACGTAGGCCAATATCAAAATCTAAAACATATACATCATATAATCTCATCTATCAAGCCCCTAGGGCACCAATCCCACTAGTTCCATCTTCACCTACACTACCATCTAGTGGTGGTCCCCTTGATATCCTTACCTACCCCACTGTCAAGGCCCACTATCCTAGGGTATCTATAGATGAACCCCCTACCAATTTGGCCCTGTACTCTCCATACTACATCCCCAATGGCAACTGATTAAGTACTATAGCTTCATAGTATCTCAACTCCTTAATTGTGGCTAAGTACCATATCTTCATAATTGTGTTAGGTGTTCCTCCTACTATTGTTGCACCCACTCCTACCCTTTATCTCAGTGGATCTCTCTCCTATGTCACTAACATAAAAGAGATCATCACTTGATATCACTCTCCACTCAAGGTGGCCACCTAACCCTATAAAGTGGCCACCTGTCCCTATAAGCCAGTAATCTAGGCTTGTACCACTGTCAATGTTGTTACTACCTATCCATATTATGTTGATGCCCTAGCAAGATCCACATCCATGGGTTATTTCCTCCATCACCCCATCCAAAATCAGCCACTACATATTAGGCTTGGTACCACACTACATAACCATCCAAAATACCTACATCATCTATGTATTTCAACTTTTTCAAGGCACCTTGCCTAAGTACTGACCTTTTGGGAGATCACCTAATCTCCACCCAACCAGAATTCAAATTTTTATAGACTACCCTTCTTTAACCAACATATTTGACCACATCTACCTCAATGTTGGTCATTTATGACCTAAACTTTCACATGTTTTATGATGACCTTGCCTTGATCATTTTTATCGCACCAACCAACCTTGCCATGATGAACATTTACAATTTACACCACCTTGTGCATGACCAGACCATTTGTGTTATTTTTTGGAATCACTTCCTACCCTAGATACCTATGAACAATGTCAACCTTATCTAGATGAATTGATAGGATTGGCCTAATCGGCTATGACTAGTGTTGTGGATCGATTACCCTATTATATGTCTCCCTAGAACCTAACCTTATTTTTATCAACATTGGAAACTTTAGTCTTCGTGAGATCTTAACTATCGCACTTAGTCACATTTATTTCACAATTTTTTGTTTCAAATGCCCAACCCATTTTGTGTCACCCACCTCATGACTCGCCCTTTACCATTTATCAAACCCTAACCCAATTTTTTTTTCAACTCATCAGCTTTCAATTTAAGGAGAAACACCTCCTCCCATACTTACGGCAACTAGACCTTGACAAAAAATTGGTTTTTATTTTATATCTTGTTAATTCAAATATGCATAATAAAAAAGGTGAAAAATGTAGAGACTCAAAAACTACATAGTTTTAGATGTCGAAACACTTAAAACCCCTACCTAACCCTGAAGGTAGTTGACCACCTAGTTAACTTAGCCCACTTATTAATTTACAAAATTAACATTCTAATTCACCTCTATTTTATTTTCTTCATCCAAACCTTTGACCACCAATGGTTACCCTGACCATCAATGATCAAGTCTCCAAGCCTGCTTTAAATAATTACCAACTATATGAGATAAGCATGGTTGCATTTAGCAACTTCCCTTATGTGAGGCCAGCCTACTTTAAAACATTGTAATTAGCAACTTTTTCCTCTATCTATTTGTCAACTTCCTCCTATACTAATTAGTAACTTCATCCTATAAAAGAGATAAATAGGAGGAGAAAGGGATCCATAAATCTAGTAATCTGCATCTAAGCTATCTTGCATACATGTATCTAGTGTCCCTTTAGTAAGAAAATAGCATCAACAGAGACCCAAAAGTCTATCAAAATCACTTTTAAAGACCAAAGTACTGCCACTCTAGCCAAATTACTTCAACCTTATACCATCAAGTTACAAGTATCTCATGATTGTTTTATTTTATTTGTTTCATTTCTAACCTCCCTACCCTATCAAACTTATCAGTATCTTATTTTCCATCCTTAAAATCCATAACATCCCTCTATTTGACCAATTACCCAATCTATTATTATTTTTCTAAATATTCTATAATTTCATAGGCAACCACTGATGGTTAGCCCAACCACCAATGGTCACCTCAATCATCGATGGTCACCCAACCATCGACGATCAACCCAACTACTAACAGTTCACCCATCTATCGATGGTCACTATGGCCAAAATAGCAACAAGTCATTTTCAACCCCTTAACCCAAACCAAACCCTAATTTTTGTGTTTCTACCTATTCATAGAGCTTATCTAGATTTTTTGAACCTGACCCCAACTATCTTAGCATGAGTATTGACCTACTTTTTTTATATTTAGTCATTTTGTTTAACAATCAATTTACTTTCATCTCATCTTACATGTATTTAAATTCTAGTTATTTAATTCAAGTATTATTTCTTTTTATTTATACCAATTTAATTATTATAAACAGTGGATTGACAGCCTCCTAGCAAGCATACGCTTCTTAAATCTAGCTCACGCTAGGTAGTCCACTCAACCATCGATCTAACAACCCCTTCTTTAGTGTTTTTTTTATTTATAGGTTATTCCTTCCAAGACAAAGAGGAGTTATCATCATATTTTGGATCAAGTGTGCACTTTTACAAGGTATTCTTCTACACACCCCTATTACTAGTTTCATTACTTGCTTCCAAATTAAGAAATGAGCAAAAATTAATCTAAAACATCTAACTCTCTTTCTTCAACTTCTCTCTCCATCTTCTTGTGGAAACTTTCCTTATTCAATCCCTTCATTATTTATCTCTCTTCCTTTTACTTTTCACCTTTTTTTATTCCTCATTATCCTTTTTCTCTTTTATCAAGTCTATCATACTTGCTTCTTAGCACCTCACCTAGATCATTTTCACCCTAGGCTTGTAGTAGTCTTAGTCTTTTGCCTTGGACTTATTTTTCTACTTTAATCTCTTTTTGAGCTTCTACTATCTCTCTTCTCTCTTCAATCCTCTATGGCTTTAGAGCTTCTCTTCCACTCAACCTCTTACCTTTTAGGTTTCAAAAACTTTTATGCCTCTCTTATTGTATTCTTGTAACCTCAAATAGCAACCTTTATTACTAAAAATCCTTAAAAAATTTGATATCTTACATGTTCTTATACCACCTAATGTAGGGGGATTGGTACATTTACCTGACTCTTATTTATTTCCTTTTATCCCTTCTTTGTTCTCTAATTTAATTATTTTACACAAGTACTCTACTCCTCTCTTAACACCCTTGATGAATCTTAAATTTAATAGGTTCTTAAGCATCCTTGCATAAATAGGTCCATTATCTCTCTACAATACATAATACCCTTCATCTCCCTCTTCACTCTCTCCTTTTATTACAAACACCATCCTCTTCATACATAATTTTCAAGACCTCACTCTCTATTCTTGCTTCAATATTGCTCCTTCTCATATAAGTTCATAGACTTAAAAGCTTAATGCATGGTTCCAGGTTTGTATCTCCATGATTGGGATCATATGTCCATCCACCTGATTATTTGTATCTCCCTTAAACATCCAATCATAATTCTTAATCCCCAAAATATAACTCTTAAAAAAACAACTCTTTCCTCTTTAAGGCCTAGTCTCTAATAACCATGTTTTAGTATAAATCTAAAAAATGTGAACAATAAACAAAGTTTATAGACAAAAGAAAGACAATTTTTGATACCCTTTATCCCCTTACAACCTAACCTAAATTTTAGGTCACAACTCTCAAGGAAAACCTACTAACACACCAAACCTTCCTAGTAATTAGGTCTTTACCCTTTATCCCCTTACAACCTAACCTAAATTTTAGGTCACAACTCTCAAGGAAAACCTACTAACTCACCAAACCTTCCTAGTAATTAGGTCTTTTTAGGCCTATTTCAATGACACAAACTTAGATACCATATTGTACTATCATGTACCAACTTAAAACCTTAAAAAAACTATATATATAATGTCAAAACATACTAAATTTCAAATTTTTTATAATTTTTTTTTTGTGGAAGCAAAATGTATACAAGTAGCAATTTTCAAACCCTAGTCTTAGTTTACATAGGCCTGTACAAGCCTGAGATCTTTAAAAAGGGGCTAAATTGAGTTATAATTAACTTTAATCACTTGAAATTTTGAATAATGTCTATCATAACTTAATTTAAATTTTTTAATGGTATTTGATCATGAACTATCACAATAAGTCCCTAATAAATAGGTTTACATAATTTTAGAAAATCCTTGCTTGATTGTGTTTGATAGAATGGATTATTGAATTGAATATTAAACTCTGAGTGGATTTTAAGCATTAAAAAGGACCAAAGTTACCAAATATAAACACTCTTTTACACCTATCTCATTCAAACACTTATTTTAACTCAAAAATATGCACCCTAATGCATGATCATGCCTGTGTCAAAATAGAGTCTTCACAATCTTGTTTAAACTGAGTATTGTGATCTTAACCTATAGGTTAGAAATCATAAATCATTATATATTAAATTAAAAACAAAATTATAATATATAACACATACCAGTAATATTTTTTAACTCAAATTCACTCTTTCAAAGCATTCTTGTATTCATTTATGTCATTTCTTATACAATAACTACACACATAATTCTCAAGGTAAGTAGGATTATTTTTAAATATTCATTTTTTATTTCTTGAATTTATCCACATATATCTAATTATAAGGTATCCTATCCTAGTAAAATTATAAAACTCTCTCTACATACCTTCATGCATTTTCTATCCTTTTATAATGATAAAACATTCAAAATAACTCCTCACAAGGCCAACTCCACGTAGGGTGGCAGTTATAATCCCAAATTTCTTGGCTTACATTGTTCTTTCATGACTTGCACATTGAGAAACCTTTCACACACACTCCTAGGACCTAATAGATCCCTTAAAATCATTCATCAACATTTGAATTTTGCACAAAACCTAAAATTCCCCTCCACAGCCTAGTTTTAATTTCAAATTTTCAAATTCTCCTTTTTGGTAGAAAAACTCTAAATGAGCTCAAATTAAAATTTGGAGCTGACTTAAGACCTCTAACCAATGTAAACTACTAAATTATACCTCTTATGACTCAAAATACTCTTTACCAAGCCAAAATTAAACAATCTTTGCATGTTCTTACATCAAAATATCTTTCTAGGTGATGTTCTACATCAAGAGGGCAAAGACCAACATATGTCAAAATAGAATAAAGACGTAAGCATATCCTTGTATTTTCAACATGATAAAAACCTAAGGAATTTATTAATTAGGTATAATTTATAAGGTCTTTTTTAAAATGATAATATTTTATATTCTAGAAGGGTGAAGGCTTTACACACTAAAATGTGTGGTAGCACAACAGATTTCTAGAGAGATCTCCAAGAGAGGAGACTACAAAATGGGAAGAATAAAGTGAGAGATTTGGAACATATGGTTTCCAAATTTTTGAAGTAGACTATGCATCTTATATGTTAGATCATTTAATTTATAAGTGATCTTAATTGACCCTTAGCTTACCTTGATAATTAAATAATAATAATATATTATTTATTGACTCGAGGTGAAAATATCATATAAATAAATAATAAAATTATATTTTTTTAATACTACCAATGTTATTTGAATGTATTTCAGGATGGTTGGACCCATTGGTTACAACGGTCACCTCCCTTAACATTTCTTTATAAATAGGGTTTTACCCTTAGTGTGAAATATTATGAATTAAAAACTCATATTTGTGTGTGACAAATATTTGTAAGGGCTTTGTGAATATTATTTGAGAAGTGAGAAAAGGAGAATATTTATACTTGGATATTATGGTTTCTCAATATTAAATATCAACTGTGGGATTTTCACCTCCATTAGAGGTTTCCCCACCTATATGTTATGTCATTGTTCTTTATTTTCTTTGTTTATCAAGTTTCATCTAGATCTTTTGTGTTTTCATATTTCATATATTCTAATATTGTATCAGAGCCTAGAGATGAGTATTGATTGAAAAGACAATTTTTTGGAGGATCTAGACTATGTTCAAGGACATTTAAAAATATTTTTTTTAAGCTTGTATGTTTGTACGACAAAGGAAGGAAAAGAAAATTATTTTTGATCACTTTTGAGGCCTACCTCTCAGATCTTATCACTCAATCTTCATTCAAATAACTCAAAATAATTTCAAAGCACTCCAAACCTTTATTAAAGGAATTTTTTTAAGATTATTATTGCTATAAGAGTCATTGTACGACATATTATAGCTTCCTTCAATTTAAAAAAAAATCAAAAGTCAATTTTTGACTTCATTATTTTCCATTGAAAGTTCTAAGTGCATTAGGGTGTTACTTCAAGGATTCTTGCAGAGTTTCAGACCCTAAGAAGCATATTCCAAGCATCTCTATTTTCTCTCTCTCCCTTGGGCATAGCAATATGGTGTTGGTCTGCTTAAAAAACATTGAGTCAAACAATATATTTTGGAGCTTGCTTTGGCTTTATTAGTCAATTTTATGAAGGTATGAAAATTCTTTGAGGTTATAGAGACTTATACAAACTTATATATGCATCCCTTCTCCTAGGTGCCATATATGCACCATAACCAACTACAGAGAAATACAAAGGTCAATATAAATTATGTGAAATTATTTAATAAATAATTATTTTATTAAAATCAATAATTATCACATAAAACAACTTTGGCCCCACCTTCTATTTGTTATTTTTAACAAATTTTTAAATAAATCCAACTCTATTTTTTACATCCACAGTAAATTTTATATATATATATATATATATAGGACCTTATTTTTCAATATTCTAAAAAATAAGGTCTTATATATATATATATATATATATATATATATATATATATATATATATATATATATATATATATATATATATATATATATATATATATATATATATATATTATTATTATTATTTTTTAGAATATTGAAAAATAAGGTCCATATATAAATGAGTGCATGTATATTTTCAACTATTGTAGTAGGAGAGTTACTTATGTTTATTTTGGTATAAACTTGTAAAATGGGAGGTCAAGGATTAAAAATTGTTACATAAAATATTTTTTGATCAAAATAATTAATTTTAAATTCCATTTTTTGGTTAGCATACCTACTTTTCTCATGTGCAAAACCCTAGACTTGTCAACCTTGTTGTGACATTTGACCTAATAAATATTTTGTCAAGCATAGTCATGTCACAAGTCAATTCTTAAGATTTGGAGCATTATGGATGCATTTCTATGGTCAATTTTTTGTTTTAAAATCTCTTATTATAACTTTTACACCTTTTAATCATAGTGTTTAAATAGTTATTTTATGTGTGACTCTTGTGACACATAAATTAGTGTATTTTACTTCAATTTTTCACATTGTTTAGCATATATTTGAACAAAAAAAAAATTATACTTGTAATTTGTTTTAATATCAAATAAAGTTAAAATTCATATTATACAAGGTTTATTTTTAATACTTATTCTTACATTAGTTTATTTTTACAACACTTGTGACACCTTATTTTATTGCAATATTTTATAATTTTTTTGTTTTATCTAGAATTAAGCTGAACAATTATTGTTTTTTTACACTTGTAATTTATTATATTTTCAAATAGAGATTAATTTCACATTTTAAAAGGGTTCAAATTTAAGCTTTATCTAGTATTGTAGTGTCAATTTTAAAAGGAAACAATGGCTTATCCTAATTTTATATTAGATAAATCATAAATGCTTAATGAATCTAACTCTAATATCTATAAATTTGTGTTAAAGTAAAATTTATGGTTTTAAACTTATGGAATATTGTCATTAGAACTAAAAAATCCCTATCAGAATGACATGGTTCCCCTAAAATTTTGAATACATTTCAATAGAAATTGAAAGAAGTTATGTTGATTATCTTTCAAAGTCTTAATGATGAATTCCTACTATATATTGATAATCAAGAGTCTCTTAATAATGTTTGAAAACTTTCTCTGCATGAGGGCACTCATCTCTCTAAAATTATTAAATTGATTCTTGAATTGTTGACTACACCTATGAAAGGTGATGAAATAATTGTTAATTTTCTTGTTAAAATTAAGAATATTAAAACTAAGTTAGATGGTTATAATAGTAATTTGATTCAAAATAAATTGATTTATTTTATTATTCAACTTAACATTCATGAAAAAAATCATAATTTTATCTCAATTCTAAATTCAAAGTACAAAACAAAACAAGATATCCCAAACCTCACTACTTTATCAACTCTTCTTATTCAAGAAGAGCAAGTGATGTTTAATTTTGACTCTACATATAAATCCACTCAAGCACTTACCAATCTCAACCTTATTTCTAGAATAAGAAAAACCTAAAACCTAAAACTAATTATGTTAAAGACAAAAATAGAAATAAGAGATTTAGTAATAAAAATCATAAACCTAAATTTCATGAAAATTATAATATGTGTGATAAATTTGGTCATAGGAGAGAAACATGCTATAAAAATAAAGATATAAATAACAATTAATCTTATAAAAATAACAAAGGGAATAAATCTAATCAAAACAAATAAAAGAATCAAAACCCTAATCAAAATAGCAATTAAGATCAAAATTCAAATATTATTGATTTATATATTACTTTATTTACTTTAAATGAGAATGAATGAATTTTAGATAGTGGTGCATCACACCATATGACTTTCTTATCTAATATTTTTTATGATTCTAAAGATATCTCTAAAAAGATCTATTTAAGAGATAATTCATTTTAGAAGCAACTAACAATCAAAGGCAAAATTTGTAAATATTGTTATTAATAATATTTTCTATTGACCTAAGCATAATAAAAATGTGTTAACTTGTTCTCAAATTATAAATTTAATTTCATTGTAACAATGCTTAAAGATAATTGGTCCATTATAAATCAATTTGGTTCTCTGATTCTTGAAGGTGTTCAAAAGAATAGTTTATATATTTTTACTACTTCTTTTGCATGTTTATTTTCATCACATAATAATAATGAATCTCAATCATGGCATGAAAGATTAGGACGTGTTAATTTTATAAGTTTACATGATATGTATTCTCATAAACTTGTTGTTGGTTTACCTTCTATCTCTTCCCATCATGAAACTTGTGAATGTTTCATACATGGTAAGCAACATACTAATCCCTTCCATAAAAATCATAATGTTAATTCCTCTCATCTTTTATAATTAATTCATAGTGATGTTTTAGGACCACTAAAAATTATATCTCTTAATGTTTCTTTTTATGTTATTACTTTTATAGATGACTATACTAAAATGATCTGATCATTTATCATTAAAAATAAATCTGAAAAGTTTTCTAAATTCAAATAATTTAAAACTATTGTTGAAAATACTTTTAGTTTTTATATTAAGAGATTAAGATATGATAATGGTTTTGAATATATTAGTAAAGAGTTTTATTATTTTTACATTAGTTGTGGTATTCAAATGGAACTAACAACTCCCTATTCCACTAAAAAAAATGGTATTGTTGAAAGGAAAAACTGCACCATTATAGAAATGGATAGAACAATGTTACATTCTATAAATGTTCCTTATTTATTATGGGATGAAGCCATGAATATTGTTGTGCATATTCTGAATAAAGTCCCTACCAAAACCTTGCATCTTTCTACTCTGTTAAAAATGTGGTCTAAAAATAAACCCAGTGTGACTCATCCTAGGATCTTTGGTAGCCTTACTTTCATCTTTGTTCCTAATGTTAAAAGAAAGAAGCTTGATCCCACCTCTTATTCTTTTATTTTTTTAGGTTATGGAAGTAAGACTAAATTTCTAAGAGTATATGATTTGTCTAAATGATAGATCATTGAGAATAGTAATGTCCTTATTCTCAAAAAATCTTTGCATGAGACCTTTATGGAACCTTTTTAATGTTTTTCTTTTGATAAACTTGGCTCTCATGTTTCTCCTTATGGATAAATATATGTCTTAGAGGAATTTGATCCATATTTGGATAATTTATATTATGAAGAACTCCATATAATTTATCTTCAAACTAAAAGACCTAAATGGGTAGAATCCCTAATCCAATATCCTAATTTTGATGATCTTAACAAAGTAATTAGAAATCAACATTATCATCATAATTTAATGACTGCATGCATGTGAACCTCAATGTTTTTAGGAATCTATTCAAGATGATAGATGGAATATTGTTATACAAGTTGATTACAATGCCTTAATTAAAAATTAAACTTAGGAGCTTGTCTCGCATCTGCTTAAAATGTATATTATTGGTTGTAGGTGGCTTTATAAAATCAAGTATAATTCAATTGGTAAAATTTATAAGTTCAAATAAAGATTATTCGCTCTTGGGTTTACTCAAAAACCATAATTCACTATGTTGAAACCTTTGCTTTTGTAGCAAAAATAAGTATTGTTCGATTACCTATTGCTCTTGCAGTCCAAAATGGTTGGCTTATCCATCAAATAGATGTCAATAATAATTTTATAAATGGTGATTTAGAAGAGAATATTTGTATGGCTCAACGTAAAGTTTTCACTGATCCTAATATAATAATTTATTTTTTGTATAAGTTAAATAAATCTTTCTATGGTTTAAAACAAGCTCCTACAGCTTGGTACTCTAAAATTACTTATTTTTTTAGATAATTAGGTTTCTCTAGCTACTATTCTAATAATGATCTATTTGTTAAAGTTAAAAATAGTAATGTTATCTTAATTTTTTTACATGTTGATGATATTTTAATTATTGACAATATAACTAATTTAATTCATAAATATAAGAATAAATTGAGTCAAATATTTAAAATTACTTATTTAAGCATTTTTCATTACTTTTTAGGAATGGTTATATTTCAGGATAATTATTATATTGTTGTATCACAATCTTAGTATACACATAATTTTTTTGTTAAGTTTAATATACTTGAGTGTAATTCTACATCTATTTCTATTGAATTTGGTGTTAAACTTGATCCAAAATCTACATGTGAAAAAGCTAACCCTACTTTGTATAGACAACATGTTGGTAGTTTGATTTATCTAACCATTACTAAGATATATATTTCATATTTTGTTGGTGTTGCTTTTATATTTATACAAAATCTATATTTAGGTAATTAGAAATTAGATAAATGTATACTTTTTTATATCAAATGAACTATTAATTTTTATTTATTTTATTCTTCTATTGATAATGCTAAATTTTATGGTTATTGTGATGTTTACCATGTTGGTGATACTATAGATCACAAATCTACTTTTGGATATGTATTTAAGTTTGATGCAGGTGATATCACTTAGATGGTAAAAATTAGTATATTGTCTCTATCTCTTCTACTGAAGTAGAGTACAAAAATGTTATGAAAGTTGTTAAAAAAGCCATGTGGCTACAAAGGTTATTGGGAGAACTTTATTTATATGTTTATCATCGTAGCATATTTCATTGTGATAAATAAAATTGTATATCTTTGGTAAAAAATTTAGTGTAACACCAACTAAACATATTGAAGTTCATATGCATTTTTTTAGAGAAAAAGTGTTCAATGGTGATATTGATCTTCAACGCTATCCTATAGATGAATTCAAGCGGTAGATATCTTCACAAAACCACTTGTTGCTACCAATTTC
Organism: Torreya grandis; assembly: GCA_037957365.1. Lineage (NCBI taxonomy): Eukaryota > Viridiplantae > Streptophyta > Pinopsida > Cupressales > Taxaceae > Torreya > Torreya grandis. The sequence goes on along the minus strand of JARHVA010001907.1, from coordinate 2,142,591 downwards.
TATTAGTTTCATGAATTACTAGATCTCTCATAATTTTCATTGAGGGGGAGTGTGCATGACAATGTCACTTCCTGATGCCCATGTATTCTTTTTCTTTATACTTCTTATCATTGCGAAAGCATTATAAACTTTGTGTTAAAGTTGTGTAATTTAAATAAACTTAGTGTGTAATTTTTACTTTTGTAGCCCAATACTTAATAGCATAATTTTTAATGGAGGTCCTTATGATATAAAAAGCTCCAAATATACTTAGTTGATTATTCATGATAAACTATGAGATGTAGTCTCATGATCATGCTAGCCTAAAGTTACTTTTGAGTAGTTTATGGATTATAATTTATTTTATTTCAAAAGGTGATGTTTTGTATGATGAATGATTTTTAAGTGTTTAAAATTATGTACATATTATAATTCCTAAATTTTAAAATGTGAATATAACTTTTATTCCCACTTAGCATTAAGGGGGAGTGTTAAAGCATTTAATTTCTAAGTGGACTTAATTGACCCTTAGATTACCTTAGTAATTAATTAAATAATAATAATAATATATTATTTATTAACACGAGTGAAAACCTCATGTAAATAAATAATAAAATTATATTTATTTAATACTTACCAATGTTATTTAAATGTCTTTTGGGATGGTTGGACTTGTTAGTTGCAACAATCACCTCCCTTCATATTTCACTATAAATAGGGTTTTACACCTAATGTAAAATACTATGAATTAGAAATTCATATTTGTGTGTGACAAATATTTTTAAGGGATTTGTGAATATTATTTGAGAGTGAGAATAGGAAGATGATTTTAATTGGGGTATTATGGTTTCTCAATATTGAATATCAACTATGGGTTTTTCACCTTCATTCGAGGTTTTCCTACCTACATGATGTGTCATTATTCTCTATGTTCTTTGTTTATCAAATATCATCTAGATCTTATGTGTATTCATATTGAATATATTAATACATGTATTATAATATCAAATTTCATAAAGAATGGTGGGAAGAGCTTCAAAATATGAGGCTTAAGAAAACAAAAGTGAAGATTATCTTAAGAGATAATAAGTAGAGTTTCCTAGTGAGCAACATAAAATTATTTTGAAAAACAATAAGAGGTAAGAGGAAGCAAAAGAGGTTATCCTAGATGAAGGTATGACGAAAATATCTAAAAAGGTGGATGGATAACCTACGTTTTATATAAGGTAACTAGAGACTGTTCTAGAGAATAAAGAGAGTACTAGAGATGGTGAGCAACCCTTATAAATAAAAATAAGCCATTTCCATCCTATAGACATGATATTTTATTGAATTAGAATGAATAGTGATAAATTTCAGCCTCTAAATTTTAAATAGGTCAAGACACATCAACCACAATGGGAAATTATTGGAGAGGTGAATAATTTCATACTTGGTGTGTTGGAAGGTGTAGACACCTAAAATTGGCCATCGATGACCTTCAACCAGGGTTTTGACCAATTTCCACCAAAATGCATAATTTGGCCTAAAAACACTAAAACAAATTAAAAGCTTTGAAACTAACATATTCAAGTGCTGATTTTGGCCAAAGTATCCCTAATGGGGCAATGCATTTTATGGGCTAGCTAACTTTGATCGGATCATTTCGAGTCAAAATGCCATTTTTACACCTAGGTGCCTTGGATTGCTCTTTTCTATCAAATCTTTTTCATTAGACATGTGCCTTTGTTATTTGGTGTTGACAACATCCTAAATTAGATAACAGATCCAATACATTAAATTTCAATTCTAATCCAATCAAATTTTGATCTAATAATAACACATTCTAACCAATTTGATTAATTTATACACCAAAGAGACAAGGTTTGCACCAAAATGACTAATCATGCTTAAAGCTAATTAATTAAAACTATGAGCCTAATTAATAATTTCAAATAAATTGTTGAATAAATATTTATTGGAAATTTATTGTCATTAACTGCATCATCAAATGACATCATCATATGGGGTGGCATCCACAAGCCATAAATGCATAAAATATCAAGATTTATGCCTCCCATGCCTCATTAAGACTTTTCATGCCTATTCATTACCCCTCTATCCCAAATATTGATAAGCCTATTTATGAATTTTAATTACATAATTAAATTAATCCTTAGCCACATATCTTCATCTTGAGATGGATGATTCAAGTTGATTCTTACTATTTTTGAAAATCTATAAATAGGAGAGCCATGAACATGAATTTTAAGCTCTTTTATTCCAAAATTATAATGCCCAAATGCATTCAAAATCATTAAATTTTAGTGTTATAATTTCCAAATATTGAGCCAAGCCAAATCCAAATTTGGTACCAAGGAGAGATGGAGGTAGCTACAGTTCATTGATGCAAACTTCATGAGCATAAATTGAGCAAACCACTTCAACAAACTATTTGGAGCATCCAATGAAGGTAAAAGAATGTTTCTTTTAAATTTTATTTGTGCTTTATATTCTATTCTTGTCAACTAAGCCCCCCTCTATGATAGGATTAAGGTGTTAGCATTAGTGTGTTTTATTTGGATTTGTTTTATTCACTAACATAATACTAATCTCCCCTTATTACAATCCTAGTTCACAGAAGGGAATGCCATGAGGTTTTTTAACCACTTATTCCATCCATGTGATCAAGATATTAAATTTTTATTACCTTAGGTTTCTAATAATATCATCCAAAGCATGCGAGCAAAATTTTAAAAAAAACTAGGTAGGCAGTTTTGTTAGTTTTCCAATAAGGAGAATTAGAGCTAATTTTTTAGCTCATAGCGGTCACATGTTACAAGCAATCACATGGAAATAGTTTTAATCACAAATATAAGTGGTCATAGTTTTAATCATAAATCTAAGTTTCCTTTGAATGGTCACACATATTCCTCTCAAAACCTAAGCTTAAATAGTCATGGAGGCTATGCAAGTCCCAAGTCTAACAAGGCCAACTATAGTCTTCTTTTTCTTTGAAGACACCTCATTCACTTAGTTAATCATTATGGACTTATTTTTAATTCTTTAGTTATAAGTGATCACCCTAAATATTAGTTATGTAATAGATAGGATTATATAGCTAATTGCACAATTCAACAATTTCAAAGGATTGTTGGTATTTGTGCACAGGATCACAGAGGTTCACAGAGTTTGTGAAGGATAAGTGGTGCATTTCAACTATTGACAAGATCACAAATTCACTAAGTGTTTTATAACACTAACAGAGCCATAAAGAATACTTGTACATGGGGACCATCATATCTAAAATATTTATTAAGTAAATTTGAAAGTATCATAGGTCCAAGATCACATAATTAGATTCCTTAAGAACACCTCATGATTCAATGATGTTCCTAAGATGATGGTTTTAATCCCATAAATTTTAAATTCATACTCTTAGGGTCCATGGCCTCGATTTCCTCCCATAGGGTACAAGGATGATCATATGAGTTTGGAAGCTCAAGATTGCATTGTATGTCACAATCATGAAGGTGACAAGTTATAAATTGATCATAGTGAATGTTAAAATGTTAAAATTTATAAATAAGTTTGAATGATCAATTTATAAATTGATCATAGTGAATGTAAACATACTCACTTTCATGCCTAGTAATATCATTTTTTATTTTGTATCCCATATGGCCAAGGCTCTCCTCTCCTCTAGACTATTTGGTATCCCTATGGTCACTTGAAATCCCACTATAGGTATCCCAAAGATGGCATGGACATCCTCTAGCATGATATCCACCTCTACTGTATCCCCATCCACCTCCCATCTGAAGGTGTTAGTCAACTATTCCCAAAAACTATGAAACATGACTAACAAGTCAACACTGATGAGGATCCATCACATCTCTACTATCCTACCTAGACTTATGGATCCTAGTCTATCCCTATATCTATTTGATAACCTATCTAACAAGTCTGGTAACCATGTCATGTCCACAAGTCACCATAATCTCTATCATCCCTGCACCCAAGAAACAACAAATGATGTATTAGTTCCTCCATGTTATGTATAGTCATAATATATTCTTTTTACATTTTTAAAACAAAAACAAGCCTATAATTACTTTATTTTATTCATTTTAGCTTAATGTTAGCCTTCTCAATCCTTTTTGATCTTACTTGGTCATTTCAGGCCATTATAGCCCTCTTTTTATCTTTTGCATGCTTTCTCATATTATTCTGGCCCTCTTTCAATATTTTGCGTGCTTTTTCATGTTATTCTAGACCTTTGGTCAAACTAGTTTGACCAAAATTTTCCTATCTTTTCACTTGGTTGACTCAAAATTTGAGTCAACCCCCTTATCTTCCCCTCCCTAGTGTTGAGTTTCCATTTTGAACCTTTCGAACCACCTAGAAATTCCAAACTAGGCCTTCAGCGTACAGAATGTATAGGGTCAACCCATACCTATTAGGTGGGCACTTTGGATTCTACCTATTCTCTAGCCTACTGGGTTGACTGGGTTGACCCAATGCTTTTGGCCTGTTGACCCCTTACATTTTCTAAAAAAAGTGCAATTTTCTTGCTTTCTACCTAAACCCTCTAAACCCATTTCCCATCTTCTTATTTTCTAAATTTTTAACCTAATTTTGCTTCATTTTGGCATCTTGAAAAGCTTAAAATTCAAAATTACTAAAAATTCACTTAATTCAATACAAATTTCAAAAACTAGTTTGAGATTCTTATTTACATACCTGGAGTACAACTGTTGCTACCTCTAGAGTCTCCCCATGTCTAGTATGTCATCTCCTTAGACTCCTAGCTTGTTTTCTCTTTAGAACTCTCTTTCTCTCCTTCAAAAGTCAAAATAACAAATGACTTGTCTTTTACCCTATTTTAAGACACTTTTCAAAATTCAAATCTTTCAATTATTATCCTGCATAATTCTTGTTTTGATTCTATCTTTGTTTTCACTCATCCATTTTTAAAACCGTAAAATTCATTAGATTCATGATTAGATAGAGTTAATTTTCCAATATCATATGCCTATTTTCCAAAAAAAAATGATTTTTGGCTATTTTTTACACTAACTTTTATAGTTTTGTCTAGTGTTCTCTACATTGGATGCCTTCACATCTCTTACAGTCTACTTGTTTATCTACGACACTATGGTAAGTTAAAGGTATGTGTTTTTCAATTAAATCCATTCATTTATCTTATTTGTTGTTTATTGTACTTTACTTAGCATTAGCATTGTTTGTTATCATGTTTTATCTCAAAGCACCATCCTGTGTTGCATTTATGTGATACGTGATAAGCTTCAAGTGGGGAATATGTATACACATAATATTTTTAAACTTTTATTGATTACTGACACTTTGTATCTTATAAGAACCTGTTGAGTCTCAATCTCTATGAATCCATACCTTAAGGGGTGTATCAAAAAAGGGGTGGGTAGACGATCGATGTTTCATAAGATTGTTGTCCCTTTTACCACTTGTCATCTACACACTTGCCTCCTAAAACCATTTACCCTAAGCTTATTCTTCTCAATCCTACCTCCTCTAATATTTTTCCTCTTTCCATCTTCCTTTTTTTTACCTTAAACTCCTTTTGGACTATCAGTTATGTTGGGTCAACTGGGTCAACCCAATATAGTTTAGGGGTATTTTTCAATTTCTTGGTTTGTTAGCCTTTCAACTGACCTAACACAAACCTAGTAAATTATCCTTGAAAACATACTAGGTTGACCCAGTTGACCCTGTATAACCAACATTCCTAAGAGGATTTAGGGAAATATCCACCTATATATATAAGTTCATTTCCCACCATTTCATAAGATAATAATTATTAGAAAATAAGTGCAAGTGAACATCTATTTATTGACCATTATACTTGTAGAATAAAGCTTAGGGTTCCATACTTTCTTTGGAGATATGTATCTTGTCTTGTGGATAAGTCTTTTGGATTATTAGATAGGTTGTGTAGCATAGAGATAATTTATCTTGGTTATCCTTACTCCAACAATCTCTTGCAAAGCACCTTGGCCAAAGGAGAGATTGAGGCTTGACGGGTTCATCTTCAAAGGTAAGTATTCCTAACTTTATTTATCCTTTATAAGAGTAAATAGATAATTCATTTATATTCTTCTCTTCATGTATTAATATTATATATACTTTGACATGAGTATATGTCTTCTAATACATGTTTAGTTTAGTTGTTTGTTTTAATGCTTATCCTTTGGTATGCACTACATTAGATTTACTTTCTTGATATTAGAATAGAGTGAATGTTTTAAACCTTAGGACTCCATTAGGGTTGTTGTGTGATTATGTTAGACTATAGGCATTGGAACCTTTCCTAGCATGATATGTTGTGATAAGTTATACAAGTGATCTTCTAATTGGGTCTAGCAGATGCCCATATTGGTCATGCTTCTACTTAACAAGTGTATCCCAATTAGAAATGTAGGTATGATCTATCTTATCTAATCTAAGATTAATTCATAGACATGAGCATTTTTTATTTCCTACACTTTGAACTTAGTATAAGACTTAGGGAGAGTGTGGAAATCAAAGATGGTTATAGATCAATTCATAAGTATGGAAGAGAAAACTAAGTCAAGCATTAATCCAAAATGGATCTATTGTAAGATAGGTGCTTGACGATGAGGATCCAACATAGAGAGACAATATAGGGGAAAATAACCTTGATTCTATAGTAACTTAATATAAATGGCTGCCACAACTCAAATATTTTAATGATCATTGGCAAGTCATCCTGATTGTAATTACTTCGATAACTATTTGGTCAAGGAAAAACAAGTATAAATACCCCTATGATGTACTTTGTATTATTGTTGTTCAATTAGATGTTTTTTATGGGCTTATATGATTTGGTTAACATTTTAAATTTGGATCATTTCATTCTTTGATATCACTTATGAATATGATGAAATAAGCTTGTGTTGACATAAAAATGTTATTCAATTATCTATGGGGTTGATGTTATCTATTATCATTTATGCCATATTTTTCTTTCAATCATTAATTAAAGAACAAGTGAGCTAAGTTAGATATATAATGAGGAATGAATTTATTTCTAAGTATATTTTTGATCTCCCTTGTCTAAGAAGTTTGAAAAACGCACCCTTACATAATAAAACCAATGGCAAATGGTGTATACACAATATTTTTAAACTTTTCTTGATTACTGATACTTTGTATCTTGCAGGAACCTATTGAGTCTCAATCTCTCTAAGTGCATGTTGTATACACATAGTATTTTTAACTTTTATTGATTACTGACACTTTGTATCTCGAAGAACCTATTGAGTCTCAATCTCTCTAAGTGCATTCCTTAATGGGTGTACTAGGAAAGAGGTGGGCATACCATTGATGCTTCATAAGATTATTGTTCCTTTTTCCACTTGCCATCCACACTCTAACCTCTTAAAACCATTAAACCTAATCTTATTCTTCTTAGTTATACCTATTTCTATCAGTTGCTATGTTTTATCCTTCCTTTCTTGCCTTAGCATCCTTTTGACCTATCAGTTGTGCTAGGTTAACCAAGTTGACCTAGCATAGTTTAGGGAATTTTTCCCTCTTTTGGTTTGTTGGCCTCTCGACTGACCTAGCATGAACCTCATGATTTAGACCTGAAAACATACTAGGTCAACTAGGTCAACTTAGCATAGCCAACATTCTTGAATGATCTTAGGGTAAGATATTATTATATATAAGGTCATTTACCACCATTTATAAGAGTGAATAATTAATCAAAGAAGTGTGAACTAACATCTTCTTATTGACCATTCTACTTAGGGAATAAATATTTAGAGTTCAATACTTTATTTAGATATCTAATCTCATCTTGTGGATAAGTCTTTTGGATGCTTGGATAGGTTGTGTAGCCTACATCTAATTTATCTTAGTTATCCTTATATACCATGATAATCTCTTGTGAATTACCCTAGCCAAGGGGGAGATTGAGGCTCATTGGGTTCATCTTCAAAGGTAAGTATTCCTAACTTTATTTTTCTTTTAAAAGAGTATATAGTGCATTTGTATTCTTCTCTTCCATGTATTAGGATTCATATACATTAATATGAGTATATGTCTTATATACATGTTTATTTTAGTTATTTCTCTTTTTAATTTTTAACCCCCACTTTTTTCCATAAGCTTTAGTGTGTACTATATTAGATTTACTTTTCTTATTATTAGATTAGTGAAATATTAAATCATAGGACTCTTTTAGGGTTATTGTGCGATTGTGTTAGACTGTAGGTTTTGGAACCCTACCTCACATGATGTGTTGTAACAAGTGATCCCCTAATTAGTTTATCATATACTCACATTTTTCATGATCCCACTTAACAATTGTATATTCCCCATTTGAAAATGTAGGTGTGCTCTATCCCATCCGATCCAAGATTGATTTATGGATATGATGCATTTTTTATTGCATACATTATGGTGAACTTGGCATGAATCAAACCCTTGAAATATTTCTTTCACTTATTTAATTTTTATTCATCATTATTTTTATCATATATTTACTATGTTATATCTACCCTATCGACCCAATTATTTATCTCTATGTGTAGGTTTGCAAGAATAAGAAACTAGTTGGACCTGCTTGACCTAGTATAAGTTTATAAAACTTGCAGAATTTTGTTCACAACTAGATTAACCAGCTTAACCCAATAAAATATTTTTAGGTTTCCATACTTCTTATTCAACCTACTAGGTCGATTAGGTTGACCTAGTGCATTTTTAACACTTTTTTAGTAAGTTCCTATATAGCTTGATCGACCAATTTGACCCAGTTTGTAAGTTTTTAATAGTTTTCTCTAAGGTCTTGGATCAATAATCTTCTCATTTTCATCTCTAAACCATTTAGGTCAGTTTCCATTTCTATATATCTTTCTTTTTCTATACTTTCTTTTCAAGTTTGAAATCTTCAAAATTGTCTCCACACAGTCAACTAGGTTGACCCTGTGGACCTAGTTTTGTGTTCTATGTTCTATGTTTTTTGAAATAACTAGGTCAACCCTATGGACCTAGTTCTATGTTCTATGTTATATGTTTTTTGAAATAACTAGGTCGACCTAACCAACAAAGTTCACTTTTAGACTTTTCTTCTATAGTACAGGTTCAACCCTATCGACTTTATTATATATCATTGTCCATATAATTTCTCAACTATACCTTATTTCAAAGTTGAAAACTTATCTTTGATAGTGTACTTGTTGAGTTCTCTATAGTCATGGTACATCCTCTAGATGTCATATTTATTTCTCACCATGACAATTAGTGAAGAGTATTCACTTTGGCTAAAGAAAATGATTCCTACATCCAACATCTCCTGTACCATTTTTTTAATTTCACTTTTCTAGGGATAGGGATACCTGTATGGCCTGATGTTGTGTGGTGTACTACCATGAATAAGTGTGATATCATGATCATTCATGTATCTAGGTGGAAGACCTTTTGTCATGTCTCCAAAAATAATAGAATGAGCATCAATTATTTTTTATAGATCAAGAGGTGGAGATGGCTGAGTTGGTTGTACTTCCATCGAAAACAAGTGAGCTACAAATCCCTCAGCACCCTTATAGAGAATATTTATCATTTGATGGGAGCTAAAAATTTATGGAGATTTAGCCTTTAGTCCCCTTATCTCAGATGTCCTTTCTTCATAATGAAAATTTATGAATAACTCTTGAAAATTCATCTCAATAGTGCCCAAAGTGGTGAGCCACTAGACTCCCAAAATAATATCAGCTCCACCCATGGGAATATCAAACATAGGAGAATCCAATAAGTAGTCTCCAATGGCCAAATTAATACTATGACATTTTCTTGAATAGCTTATAGTACCACCATCTACAATCATAACCTAAAATTCTAGAGCTAGATAAATGAAACAATTCAAATGAGCAGCCAACTTACTATGGATGAAGTTGTGTGTGCTCTTAGAATCAATCAAAATAATGACCTTCTATTTCTTAAAGAAACCCATCACCTAAAGAGTTTGGGAAGTAATAATACCTGAAAGGGCATGATATAAAATAGTAGGCTTAGAGTCTTTAGATTCCTCCTTAGGAACTTCTGCATCATCATCATGTACTTCTTCATCATCATTGGCACCTTCAATGTAAAATAGCTTCTTTTTAGCACAATGATGGTTTTTTCTCCATTTATTTTCATAGCCATAACACAACCCTTTGGCTTGCTTCTCCTCAATTTATCATTCTGTTAATCTGGTGGGTTGTGGAAATGATGGTGCTAGAAATTTGTTATCATGACTGGTAGTGAGAGTTTTCCTTTTGACCATCCCTTTTTCTTCTATCATGTGTGTCTTAGGGATATCTTCTGATATATATGTTGGGTTAAACATTCAAACCTATAATTGGATGCTATCTTTGAGGCCACCCAAAAACATATGAGTCAAATGTCCTTAGTGATATCTTCCACCTGTAAAGAGAGATTTTGAAATTGATGAATATAATCCTTCATAGTTCTTATTTGTCGTAGCTTGGGTAACTAGCTGAAATAACTCTCAGAGACATTATTTCAATAATGAGCTACTAACTCCTTAGTGAAACTAGACCATGTAACAGGAGTACATTCTTTTTCTTTTGAGCACATAACTAGTGATACCAGATGAATTACGTAGGTTTTAGATATAGGGACACCACTATCACCCTCTTAGAACTAGAGGTTTGATGCAGCTCAAATAAATTCTCAATTTGGGTAATCAAAGTGAGAGGATCCTTACCATCAAACTTATGCATGTCCACTTTTGGTAACATCAGTTTCATACCAGCATGGGAGTCATTGAGAGGAGGATTTAAATGCTAAAGTGGAGGATTGTTGGGCTGAAACTGAGATGTAAGGGTAGCCAATTATGTAGTGATATGCTACAATTCATTATGAACCCCATTAATCTCTTCATGCATCCCTATAACATTAGCTTGGATTACAAAAAATTCATCATGCCTCACCAAGTTCTTTATGTCTGTTTGAAGTTGAGAAATCACTGGATCTGAAGTTCCAAATTCCATGTCATCGATAGAAGGAGTCTTAAGAGTTTCTTTACCCCCTTTTCTTCCTCAAGTACCTAGACCTACCATATACAAACCCTAGGAGGGTTTTGACCCCAAAAAAAGTGTACCAATAAATGGTACCATTTTGATCACCTTGTCAAGATAGATCCCAATGACTGCCTTTATACACTAGGGTAAAACTTTTGGTACCCAAAAAGTGTATCGATAGAATATATAATTATGATCATCTCACTGAGATGAATCCAATGACTCAAATTGTGAAAGGGGGAAAAAAAATCCCAAACTTTTTTTAAAAAATTAAAAGTGTTTCGAGCAATACTGTGCTGACGAAAAAATTAATTCTTCTTGGATTGCAAGTTATGTTTTTTCTCTCTCACCACTCCTAAAATCCATGCCTCTCTAGATCTAGAAAAGAAACACCATAGGAAACTTTCCAAAATCAAAGCTATGATACCACTTGTAATGAAATTACTTAGATGTTCACATAGAATGATTTTATATTATGTAGAATAAGCAAATATGATAGATCACACAGTGGTAATTGATAGTAGAATAGAATACTAGATAATATAACAAAGCCACTTTGAGAGGACAACCTCCACATCAATGTACTAATAGAAGAATACTTAACATAATTAATAAATACTAACCACTACCTCCTATATATATTCTACTTATCCAAGGTTATTCCATAGGTCGACCTATCTAAGAACATAGAGAAATGTAACAAGTAAATAAAAGAGGTATGTAAGCCACAAGTCAGCCACACATATCCCTAGACACACCAATAGTTAAGGGTGTAACATTAAACATATATGTTAATCACATTTTTCAAGTTGTTTGCATGCTTAGAATAGTTCACATAGTCTAATTAGGGGATTTTCAATTAATCACTTAGTTTCACTATTTTCACTATTTTGCACACACGGCCAAACCACATAAACATGAAAAAATATTTGAATATCTAGGGAAACCTACTTATATTTCATCACCAAGGGGGAAGCTGACTTGATGCTCTAGTCAAGTATAAAGTGTGGTTAATGGTATATTTTGTTTAAGCACCTATTGCCCTTATTGTTGCAGTGTGTGAAGTTAGGCGGTAGGCCCCACTACCAATCATGTACATTTGCCACTATAGTCCCTTTCATCCTAAACTTACCTAAAACTATTTATAGATTTATATATATTACCTTACTTATATCCAATCTCCCTCTATACTTAAGATCATTCTTAATAATCTAATCAACATTCTAGGTTGACCAAGTAGCTAGTTTTACTTTCAAGTTATTTGCTTGCTTTTTGATCAATTATGTATGCAAAAGCTTGCATTAGCAAGCGTTAGTGAAATATTTTACTTTATCTACATCGATTGGATTGGACAAAATCAATTCAATTGACTATTTATTTCCCTTTCAATACTTACTACTTTCTTACATTATTTGTAATTATCTTGCTTTAATTCATATCTTATTATTAGGTTTCTTTTCTTCCCTATCTACTATACTAGGTTGACCATGTATCTATTTTATCCCCTATACACTATGTTAGGTCAACCTAGACAACCTAGTATTATTTATATCATCTTTACCTCTTTCTTCTAGTCATTGTTCACTAAGTTGAGTCGATCTTGTGTACCTTGTATAGTTTTATAGTCCCTATTTTCTACTAGGTCAACCAAGTTGACCTAGTATTGTTTCAGTCACTTTTTGATTATTTGCTTTCTCATCTTATTTCTCTTTCTTTCATCATGGACTTTCTATTTGGTGATAACACTAAATTTTATTCAATAGACATGATGGAATTCACCAATCCTAAGAGGGTCTCCCATAGACAAAGTAGGGCTCCTTTCATGAATGCTAATAATGTTCATATGGCAACCCACATGATGAACTATGGGACCCCTCCTCATACCCCTTTACAGAAAAATCCTCCTTTTCTCTTTGAGGATTAGTTTGAGTTAGAGTATACTCCTAAAATGATCTTATTTATCAAAAAATTTCCTCAACGTAGAGAGAAGGATCCTTCCACCATCTATAACCATATGAGTAGTTGTCAAGTTGAAGAACCTCATTCTCCTACTCTGACTTTCTAAACTAGATTTTTGGGTATCAATTTCTTTGCTTCTCAACCTCTTCCTTCAATATTGACTCCTTCTTATGCCATGACATCTTCTTCTTTAACTTCTTCCACCTCCATGCTTAGTATCTCAACTAACATGGCAAGTTCTACATCTAGTGGGCTTCTCATAAGATCTATTATCCTTAATCCTTCCACTAATGCATCATTTTCTACCCAAGGCACTCATGCTTCTAGTGAGGCTTCCTCTCAACCATTTACTAGTCTATCTTTTACTTCACAAGAAAAAATTTCCACTAGTGCCTCAAATTCTCATAGCTCTTCTCAAGCTCATATCAACACTAATAGTGGTACCCAAAACACTAACACCAACACTACTTATTATAATAACACTAATCAAACTCATAAACTGTTGTTTCAAACTCTCAATCAAATGAACACAGTCCAAGCTCATAATACAAATCAAATGATGAGAATGCAAAACCACCTTCTTAATCTTCAATCCAATCCTCAACCAATGACTTGGGGTACACATAACAAAAGTGTTCCTCCTCCTCCTCTTCGAGATTCTAAAGGTAATATCATTCCTCAACCTCCATTAGTCAACAAAGTCATCAATCATTTATAAAATTAACCTCTTACCACCCAAATTGCTAGCATTGACATTAGAGGTATAACACCTACAATTTCTTACAATGGATCAACTGATACTACCCTTCACCTCAAAACATTTAGAAATATTTACAAGGATTGGGTCAAGTTAAATACATTTGATGCTACCAAACTCTTAGCCAAAACCCTCATGAGTGATGCCTTGTATTGGTATAATCAACTTAAAACACACTCTATCACTAGTTTGGAGGACTTAGTAAATGCTTTAGTGTAATAATTGCAAATTGGTGATCATTCAGAGAACACTTTAGCCCATTTCATTAATTGTAAACAAAATGAAAATGAAATTACCCAAGCCTTTATAAAGAAATGGAAGACTTTGTCAAATAAATGTGAACAAAACATGCTAGATGATAATCTATTTCATCTCTTTACAAATGTTTTTTTCCTAAATTACAATATCAAGTCCATACCCTTTCTCCACGTACCTTGGAGGAAGCTATTGATCAAGCCAAAATAAAATAGTTCCTCATGCATCAATTAGAGCCGCCCTAACCTTCTACAGGCCCTCACCTATTAGTAAAAAACAAAAACTTTAATATTACCTATGATGGTGTTACTGATTCATTTGACACCATTCATAATGTTCAAGTTGTCATGCCTACCCCTTCTTTGAAACCAAATCCTTCTCAACAATACACTAATCCTAATTTCTCAACAAATAACATTAATTTCCATAAGCCTTTATCCTCAATCGAATTGCTTAAACATATCCCAGGCCTCTTCCATGAGATCTTAACCTGACTCAACCTATGAAATCATGGTCTGATCCTAATAAGTTTTGTTGGTTTCATGCTAGTTGAGGTCACTCTCACAAGACTTGTAGACAACTCCACAATTTATCCATGGACTTTCTTCTTGGCCCAAATTTCTATCATGATTCCATTATTCGCAAGTGTCAACAAGTTTATGAGATTACTTTCAAATACTATAAATCACATGATAAAACTCAAGCCTTAAATCAAGAAAATGCTTATTTAGCTATCTATAAATCCCCCTTGCCTAATTATCAACCAATCCAAGAAGGTAAATATAAGCCCACTTCCTCCACCAATAACATAGAAAGTCTTATTGAACCAAATTTTGAAGAGAATGTGGTTAACATGACCAATATGCAAAGAGTGGTGGATTTTATTGATTCACAACCTAATGACACTCCTCCTTCCTATAAGACATATCGTGTTATCCAAGATTCTTCACCAACTCATTTAAATGAGTTAGGGTAAGAAGATCTTATTTCTTTTGATGATCTAATTTGTGATTCTCCCATGGATGACACATCTCATATTATTTATACTTCTCTCCCATCATCTTCTAATACTAATAACAATCCAATTTCTACTAACACTTCTTCCAAACTTTAAGATCAATCTAAACCAATTATTTCTTCATCACCAAATGATTTACAACCTTCTTCTCAACCTTCTCATTCTTATCAACATAAGTTTTAATCTCTTCGGATCCACCTTTTGAATATTTCCTTAATCACTATGTGTCTATATCTAAAAATATCCTTATGTTTTATGATGAGTGGGATTCCATTATGGAACTTACTAATCTTCCATCTCAGATACCTTTTATATAACTCATGAGGACATCTCCACATCATAGAAACCACCTCATGAAACTCTTATTTGAGATGAATATCCCTCACCCTCCTCTACCAAGATAGGAGGCTAATTTAACTAGATCTAAGGATAGTATCTTATAACAATGCAAAGAGATGTCTATTAACATTGATAAAACTCTAGACACTTCTCTTTCTTTATGATTTCCTATAGCATCTATGATTCTAGATGAGATTTTGATTCATGAAAATGATCCTCCATTATTTATTAGTGTGAAAATAGGTGATATCCAAGTTAAGTGAGCCTTGATCGATGAGGGATCTGGTACCTATGTCGCTTCCCTTGATTTCATTAAGACTCTTGGGCATTCTAAATGTAATCTCAAGTCTACGTGCAGCATATGACAAGGATACGATAAAAGTAAAATGCCTCCCTTAGGGTGTGTGTCTTCCCATTACCATCCCACCTATCACTATTTATGTGAAGGTGATGATCTTAAACTTTCCTCTTTTGTATAACATCTTACTTGGTAGGCTATAGACTATCATATGTGATACGTTGCATCTTCTGCCTGCTAGTGTGTTAAATTACCTCACAATAGAGCCATTTAAAGGATTCAAGGAGACACTAACCCTTATAATTTTAAACAATTCCGAGAATATGATATCTTCAAGACCCCTACTCTTGAACCTTTACCTAGTGTTCCATTCTATGAGTCATAACATCTCAACTATCCTATCCACTCAACCAAAGGTTATAATGGGCATCCTGAGCTCATTAGTAAAATTCCTCCTAATATTTAGACTCTAATGATGATGAGCCTAATGAAATTAAATTAAATATCAAAACTTTTTATATCTCACCTTATCTCATCTCGTAGCTTCCTACTTCCTTGTAGCCTCATTCTCATAAGTCTCCTTATGATGACATTCTCATAGTCTTAACCAAGACCAGGCATTCTATTCACCAAGCTTACTCTAATGACACAGTCATCCTGACCTGTGTCATCGATATTCATACTCTAAATTATGATGATGGCTATTATTTATATTATCCTCTTTTAGGTAGCCTTATTCAGGCCCATGATGTTGAGATTGTTCGTTACCACTTTTCTTTACCTGAGTCTTTTCATGCATCTCATCATTCTCTTTCATTTATAGTTTCTGATTATTGAATTTTTCATTTTTATTACAAGGTAGAGATGACACTAATACCTTCAATTTTTGAGGATCCACTTAGGACCATACTCTTGGATCATGATATGACTAGACCTTATCACTTTGCCACACCTAGGGTAGTCCTCCTTAGACCTTCTACAAATCCTGCCCCTCCTTCAGTAGGGCCAACTATAGTTAAGCATGTTCTTTTTTCCACTCTAGTTGAACCTATTTCCTCTCTTACTATTATTGAGTCTCTTCTTACTTCTCATCCTGGTAATCCTCTTGTTGATCCTAATTCCACTACTTCCCCATCATCACCCTTCTTTGATGATGGTTTGATTCCACTACCTAAGATGGATAGTTTGCCCACCAAATGGGTTGATGAGTCCTCTTCATATTCTTCCATTCCTATTTCACCTCTTTTTTTGAGTGCTCCTAAAACCACTCACAAGCATATTTGTTGCTTCTATGGGATAGATA
This sequence comes from Torreya grandis, assembly GCA_037957365.1. Taxonomy (NCBI): domain Eukaryota; kingdom Viridiplantae; phylum Streptophyta; class Pinopsida; order Cupressales; family Taxaceae; genus Torreya; species Torreya grandis. Next base: position 2,125,611 of record JARHVA010001907.1, on the reverse strand, counting down.
ACCTTTCTTCCACCCATTATTGCAAATTGTGATAATACCTTGATACCTTGCATCCTTCTTTCCCATCATTAGACAAATCCATATCTCCTTGAAAGGTACTTCTTAAATATTTAGCTAAGTATGGTGAGGTATATTATCTATGGCACCTATGTGGCATGCATCACACTAATCATTGCTACATTCTTCAACAACAACTTAAGGATCACCTTGTAGCCATCCCTGGACCTTCTACCATTTATTCCATGGGTTGTTCTCACAAGAAGGCTCCTCCTTCTTCTCCCATGGCTCCACCTCCAATGGTTCCATCACCTCTTATGGTCCCTTCACCACCGTATATGCCTCCACCTATGATTCCTTCACCTATGGACCTTCCCTCACCTGTGGATCCTTCTCCAACCATGAGTCCCTCACCTATGGATTCTTCTCCACCTAGGATTCATTATTCTCTTATAGATATTGTTTTCATGCATTCTCCTAAACAACCTTTGCCTAACTTTCCTCCTTAGCATGATCCTTTGAGAATTCCTACTTTTTCAATTGAGGAGATTAGAAAAGAAGTATTTGCCTAGTATTCACTAAATATTGATGAGACCTTAGTTGTAGTACACATTTAGATTCATAGAGACTTATTTGATGTATTCGATAATGTGTGTGGATATATTTACTAGTATTTATGAGCACATACATGGTGCTTTCACATTTATATTTGGAGTGGGCATGTGCTCCACTAATCTTTTTTATATATTTAATTATATCATTTGACACTGTGTCAAATTCTTTATTATCTTATATCATGTTTCTCCTTCTTATTGTACTATAGTTAGCTTATGTTATCATTTTTAATTTCGCATATGATTGTCTTTCCCTTATCATTGCTTTCTTTTCTTTTAGATTTTATCTCAAAACTTTTCCCTTGTATCTTCATGATTGTTTGCTTTCTTATCTTTATTTTTCACAGATAGTTGTCATGGTGACTTGGTTATATTTACCCTCTTCCCTTTGGTTACTATCTCTCATTACCATGTGATCAGTTCATAAGCAATATTTCTCATTACTATTTCTTAGTTCATAACCAATATAAAATCATGAGTTGATCTTAGTATCACAGCTAATTTGCATACAAAGATTTGTGTCTATAGCAAGTGAGTTTCTTTTATACATAGATGACCACTAGTCACTTAGTGTATTTTCATGTCCTTGATATGCCTCTTTCCTCCTAAGGTCTTCTCATAAGATGCCTAAGTCTTGATTTGTACACTCCCTTTTTCTTTCCTTTCCTTCATATTTCCTCTTGGGAAACATTTTTTTCTACTGATCACTCCCCATAGGATATCATTTGTGAGTTGCTTTACAAGACTGAAGATAGGACCCAACATCCCTCACAAATTACCATATTTACCATCCTATTACCCACATCCTTGATTTACCATTACTTATCCTTCTGCTCACCAATATTGATTTGGTACCCCTTGGGTTTTTCTTTTGTGATTTGTAGTGTAAGACCGTGGATAGGACCCAGCCCTCCTCACAAAAAATTTCCAATAATTAAGTCACCATCCAAATTACATGTGTCAAATATGAGATAAGATTAAATTGATTATGAGGTTACACGTCATTGACATGCTTCCCATCTTGATATTTAGTATGTTTTATGCTTACTTAATTTTTCTTTTGCCTTTTATTTTCTTATTTTCTAAGTACATGTAAGATTACAACTATTTCTTGATTTTCTCATACTTCCCAGCTTGAATTAGTATGATAAATTTAAGACCAATTTTTTGTAAATTTTGTTTTTATTTTGTACTTCCCATCGTGATATAGTATAATTGATTGACTTAATTTTGATTTTTTTAATTACCTTTTGTACCCTTTTATAACCTTCCATTTTATTACATTATTCGTCATACTTCCCAACATGATATTTAGTATGATTTTACTTGTTTTAATTTGGTGCAAAAATATTTTACATTGGTTTTAAAATAAACCCCATTTTACCATATTATTTTCCATTTTCTTGGATCTTTATACTTAGTCATTTTGTATTACACATTTCCCAACTTGAACTAGTCTGTAGTACATTTCTTTGATTGATTATATTTTTCCAAGTCTTTTTTTGCATGTTTCTTTTAAACCATGCATGTGTACTCCATAAATTCTAGCAAATAAACCACACCATATATATTTCCTATAGCATATACAACAAAGCTAAATACATGTGCTAGACAAAAATATATCCAAAAGCATCCATAAACACAACCATCATAAAGATAACATACACAACCAACACCAATAATCCAAAATGATACATCATATATGCATACATACATATATATATATTAAGTTTGATACAACATATACAACCATATACAAAGCCTCGGCACTAGGGTTGGGCTCCATCCTATCTATCTCGTGACCTAGCCATGCTACTTGTTGAGGCCTCAGTCTGACTCCTCTAAATGATATGCTATAATGAGGTATTATGAGCTCTCAATCCCTCTACCTGTCCTTATAGGCATGTTATATGCACCTATGCATGCACCAACTCAGCCTGGGTCACTATATGTGCCTATGTTAGTTGAGTTTGCATCATTATATATGCCTACATCATCTATGTTACTATCTCTATATGCATCATCTATGTTACTATCTCTATATACATAGCTCTCTCATCTACCAAGGCCTGTCAGGCCTATCTCTCACTTGCACCCATCTCTATTGATGGCTACATCCTCTCTCTCTATACCTATATCTACCTTGTCACCTCACCATCTAATCTAAACTAACTTGCCTAAGCTAGGGTAGATAGTACACTCATATCCTCTAGTGTCATGGGGTCATATGGCTATAGAGTCTCATCTAGGATGTCATGAAGTGCTCCACTCACTAAGGACCCCCATCTCTCCTCCTCATCCTCGAGTACACCTATAAAATCACACTAGATGGATATAAGATCATTGTCATATCTCATAATATCTATCTATATCTCTCTACTACCAAATAAAAAATTAAGAAATAATTTAACCATCTTCATACCTATATGTGTCTCAGCTCCCATGATATCATCTTCATGATCACCTAGCATAGTCTCCCCATTTGTGTAGCCTCCTATTACCTCATTGGTAAGTTACTTCCTCAGTTTAAACCTGGTTGTTATGGATCATGTCCATCTCAACCTCTATCTGAGTGGTCTCTCTATCATCTCCTCTAGCTCATCTATGGGGTCATCTAGGATGTTTATAGTCTCCACTCTCTCTTATCTCCATCATTGCTATGTCCTTGATGGCCATTATTCATCTCATTTTAAGGATGGTAGTGTTACATCTGGTATCTCTACCTCCTCCCCTACCACTCATTGTGCTTGACTAGTCCATGGTCACTCTTGACATGGCCTTAGTGTCAAACTCACTATCAATGGTCTGAGTCCTCTCTTCCCTCATGGCTCCCTCACATACTGAGCCTATTGGTTAGGCACTAGTATCAATATTACCAAATGAGGTAGGCCCATCTATCCTAACACCCAAACCGCTAGATGTGGCTCTCTCCACTATTTATAGTGTCCAACCACCTCTCTCCTCTTTAATACTAGTGTAACTATGTGCCAGCATAACCATATAGTTGTTATGTGCCCATACGGCTGCCATATGATGTCTACACATCTCAATGACTATAAAACTAGCATATGGGGCATGGCCCATGCTACCTAGTCCTCTTTTCATCTCTGCACTTGAGTTAACCCATCATCAACTACATGGGGCAACCCAACTGATCGATACATGGGAAATATCTCATATATCCATGTTATTAGTAGTATGATTAGTCTCATAGTCTTCTTCCCTCTAACCAGCATCTTGAATAAATCATGTATGTGTTGGATCTAGATGATAGATACTAGATCATATAGTACTCCCTCCTCCAGCATCATCCTGCTCAAGGATACCATAAATAATGGTACCTTGTTATTTGACTTGTGATAGAGCACTCATTATATCACAAGGCATATCACCACCTTATGGAGGTTTGAAACTTATGATATATACATGTCATCCATACTAACTCTCTATCCTCTCAATATCATCTCTGATCCTATAGCCCACATGGCTAAGGATCTCCTCTCTTATAAGCTATCTAGTATCCCTATGGTCACCGATGCTCCTGCTATGTACAGCCTAAGGATGACATGGACATCCTCTAGTGTGATAGCTACCTCTATCACATACCCATCCACCTCCCATCTAAAAGTGTTAGTCAATCATTATTAGCATCCTAAGAACATGACTAATAAGTCAGTGTTGAGGGGGATCCTGCACATACCAAATATACCTACTAGACCCATGGCTACCAATCTAGCTCGATCTCCATCTGATAATCTAATAAATCCAACAACCAACACACATCCACCAACTTCAAAAAATTTGATCATATTTGCAACCAAGAAACAAAAAAGGATATATTAGTTCCTCCATGTCATGTACAATCACAATACATTCTTCACGCATCATTTTTACAATTTTAATTAAAAGTAAGCCTAATTGCTATTACCTTATTCATTTTATCCATTTTATCTTATTTCTAGATTATTTGGTCCCTCTTTCCCTCTGTTGGTCATTTTAGGCCATTCTATCACTCTTTCAGCTTTCTACATGCTGATTTTAGTTCCCTGGTCAACCTAATTTAACCAAAATTTCCCTATTTTTGTCTTAGTTGACTTCAAAGTTTAAGTCAACCCTCCTATATTCCTCTCTCTGGTGTTGAGTTTTCATTCTGGCCCTTACAGATTAGTTACTCACTCTATTTTAGCTTTTTAGCCTACAGATTACACTAGGTCGACCCATAACTACTAGGTCAACCATATGGATTCTACCCTATTTCATCTTACTAGGTCAACCTAGTTGACCTAGTGTATTATGTGTGTTGACCTAGTATATTTTTCCCAAAATGTGCATTTCACTCAATTTATTCCTAAACCCTTCAAACCCATTTCCCATATTCCTATTTTATACCCTTAGAATCTAAGTTTTCTCAATTTTGATATATATAAATTCCTAAAATCAAATTTTATCAAAAATTCACTTAATTCAATACAGATTTTAAAAATTGGTTTGAGATGCCTAGTTGCATACTTATAGTGCACCTATTACCACCTTTGGGTGTCCTCATCTAGCATGCCATTCCCTCATCATCCTATCTGTGTTTGGTCTTAGAGTTATCTTTCCTCTTTTTCACAATTCAAAATGTCAAATCAATTATCTTTTTCCCTATTTAAAACCACTTTTAGCAACTCAATTCTTTCATTTATTTTTCAAGCAAATTCCTTATTTTGCCTCTATCTTTGTTTCTTCTCATCCATTTTACAAACCATAAAATATATTAGAATCATGATCATGTAGAGATTATTTTCCACTATCATATGTCTATCTTCCAAAAAAATTAATTTTTGGCTATTTTTTGCACTAACTTCTACATGTTTGCCTAGTGTACTCTACATTGGACACCTTCATTTCTTATAGTCTACTTCTTTATCTATAGTAATAAGTTAAGTTAAAGGTAATTTTTTTTCAATATATTTATTTCATTTATCTTATTTTTTGATTAATGTACCATACTTAGTATCAATGTTGTGTGTTATCATGTTTTGTTTTGAATCACCATCTCGTGTTGCCCTTATGTGACACGTGATGAGCTTTGGTTGGGGCATATGTATACACATAATATTTTTAAATTTTATTGATTACTGACACTTTTTATCTTGTAGGAACCTATTGAGTCTCAATCTCTCGAATTGTATGCCTTAAGGGGTGCACCAAGAAAGGGGTGTGCAAACCATCGGTGCTTCATAAGATTATTGTTCCTTTTTCACTTACCATCCACACTCTAGCCTCTTGAAACAATTAAACCTAAGCTTATTCTTCTTAGGTCTACTTATTCCTATCACTTTTTATGTTTTATCCTTCATTTCTTGACTTAGCACCCTTTTGACCTATCGATTGTGTTAGGTCTACTAGGTTGACGTAGCACAGTTTAGGGAATTTTTCACTCTTTTGGTTTGTTGGCCTCTCGGCCAACCTAGCACAAACCTAGTGAGTTAGACCCAAAACATCTTAGGTTGATCGAGTTGTCCTAGCATAGCTGACATCCCCAAATGATTTTAGGGTAAGATACTAATATATATACAAGGTCATTTACCACCATTTATAAGAGTGAATAATTAAGTGAAGAAGTGTGAATGAACATCTGCTTATTGACCATTCTACTTAGGTAATAAATCTTTAAGGTTTAATACTTTATTTTGAGCTCTTATCTCATCTTATGGATAAGTATTTTGGATGCTTGGATAGGTTGTGTAGCCTAGAGCTGATTTATCTTAGTTATCTTTACATACCATGACAATCTCTTGCAAACCACCTTGGCCAAGGGGGAGATTAAGGCTCAGTGAGTTCATCTTCAAAGGTAAGTATTCCTAAATTTATTCCTCCTTTATAAGAGTATGTAGATAGCACATTTGTATTTTTCTCTTCTATGAATTAGGATTTCAGATACATTGACGTGAGTATATGTCTTTTATACATGTTTAGTTTAGTTATTTGTTTGTTTTATTTCTAACCCCGACTTTGTGCCACAAGCTTTGGTGTGTATTAGATTAGATTTATTTTTATTTTTATTATATTAGTGAAATATTAAATCATAGGACTCTTTTAGCATCTTTCTTTTATTGTGTTAGATTATAGGCTTTGGAACCCTACCTCACATGGTGTGTTTTGAAAAGTGATCCCCTAATTGGGTCTAGTGGATCCTCACATTGGTCATGCTCTCGCTTAATAATTATATGCTCCCCAATTGGAAGTGTAGGTGTGCTCTATCACATATTTTTCACTTTTTGGGTTTCTTAGCCTTTTGGCCAACATAGCTCAGACCTAGTCAAATATCCTTGAAAACATACAAGGTTGACCATGGCCGACCCTATACAGCTAATGTTTCTAAGAGGATTTAGGTAAAAATTTGCCTATATATACAAGTTCATTTCCAACCATTTTCAAGAAGAGAAGTGAAGAAGAATAAGTGTGAACAAACATCTACTTATTGACCATTCTACTTGAGGAATAAAGCTTAGGGTTCCATACTTTCTTTGGACATATGGATTTTATCTTGTGGAGAATTATTTTGGATACATAGATAGGTTATGTATCCTAGAGATAATTTGTCCTTATTATCCTTAAATACCGCAATAATATTTTGTGAAGCACCTTAGCCAAGGGAGAGATTGAGGCTCAATGGGTTCATCTCAAGGTAAATATTCCTAACTTTATTTCTCCTTTATAAGAATAGATAGATAATGTAGTTTTGATTCTCTTCTCATGCATTAGGATTTCATATACATTGACATGAGTATAGTCTTCTATGCATGTTTAGTTTAGTTGTTTATTTTATTTCTAACCCCCACTTTGTGCCACAAGCTTTGGTGTGATCTATATTATATTTATTTTCTTGTTTATTAGAGTTAAGTGAAATATCAAATGTTAAGACTCTTTTAGGGTTGTTCCATTATTGTTTTAGACTATAGGATTTGGAACCCTACCTCACGTGGTGTATTATGACAAATGATCCCCTAATCGGCTCTAGTGGATCCCCTATTGGTCATGTTCCTTCTTAACAAAGGTATTCCAAATTAAAAGTGTACGTATGCTCTATCTTCTTCAAACCAGGATAGATTTATAAACATGATGAATTTTTGATTGCATACATTCTAGTGAACCTGATATAAATCCTACCTTATCATTAGTTGGATTGTCTTCACATTTTCATTTTTATTTATTTCTTATTAGCATTAGTTGCACTTTGGCTTTACCTTCATATTACATTCTAGTGAACCTGACATGAAACTAACCCTTGCAATATTTATTTCACTTTATTTCATTCTTTTTAGCATTATTTTTTATCATATATCTATCATACTGGATTGACTCTATCGACCCAGTTCTAATTTTTGTGCATATATTTTCAAGAGCAGGCAATTAGATCAACTCAAACAACCTAGTATAGGTTTCCAAACTTATAGTTTAGACTACTAGGTCAATCCAGTCAACCTTGTACACTTTCAAGCATCTAGATTTAGCTACTAGGTTTGCCCAATTGACCTTGTATACTTTTAGGAATTCAAATTCAACTAAAAGGTTGACTCAGTCAACCTTGTACATTCTAAGCACTAGTCAGTAGGATTCTATAAAGCTTGATCAACCCAGTTAGCAAATTTTCCAAGCATATTGCAAGCTTCTTGAATATCAATCTTCATTATCAACATCTCTGATCCACCAAGGTTCCTTTCTATCTCTCTATCTCTTTATTTTATATCTTTCCTTTCATAGTTTAAAGTCTTCAAAATTGCCCTTACATAATCAACTGGATCGACCCAATTATGTGTTCTATGTGATGTCTAAATAACTAGGTCAACCTTGGCTGACCCTATTCATTTTTAGACCTTGTTTTATTAGTATAATTTTGACACTATCGACCCTATTCTATATTTTATACATATAGTGTCAACACTATACCTTGTTTCAAGTTGGAATTAATCTCTATATGCTAGTAATTAGTTCACACATTTCTTTTCTTATTGTTTGCATGCTTAGAATAGCTTACATAGTCAAATTAGGGGGTTTTTAATTAAATATTTAGTTTTACTATTTTTATTCTATGCACATATAGCCAAATCACAAAAAATAAACAAACATTTTAACATGTGTCTACCCAAGACCAACCTACTTAGATTTCATCACCAAGGGGGAAGCCAACTTGATACTCTGGTCAAGTATAAAGCATGGTTAATGATATATTTTGGCTAAGCACCTAACACCCTTATCATTGCAGTGTGTGAAGTGAGGGGGTAGGCCCCAATACAAAGCCTATATCATTACCACTATAGTCCCTTTCAGCCCTAACTACCTAAAACCATGTTTAGATTGTTATCTAGTTCCTTAACTTACAACCAACTTCCCATCACATTTAAAATCATTTCTTATTAATTTAATAAAACATCTTAGGTTGACCAATTAGTTATCTCTTTACTTTTTAAGTTGATTACTTACTCTTTGCTCAATTGTGTGTGTAAAAACTTGCATTATCTAATGTTAGTGCAAGGTTTTGTATTATATGCTTCAATTGGATTGGCCACCATTGAACCAATTAACTATCTATTTCCCTTCATTTCTTACTTTCATATATTAACTATAAAAAGTGTCTTGCTTTAGTTCATAACATGTTATCAACCTTTTCTTTTTCCCTATCTATTGTACTAGGTCAACCATGTACCTTTTTCTAGCCTCTATACACTATAAATGATCAACCCAGTTGACCCTGTATTGTCTACAGCCCCTTTTACCTCTTTCTCCAATCTTTGTGCACTGTATGGGATCAACCCAGTCGACCTCATATAGTTTTTCAATCCCTATTTTTATGATAGGTTGACCCAATCAACCCTATAATGTTTTAGTTACTTCCTGGTTCTTTAATTTCTCATCTCTCTTCATTTACCTTCATCATGAACTTTCTACTTGATAGTGACACTGAGTTGCAGTCAATAGACATGATGAATCTTACCAATCCTCAGAGGGTCTCCCATAGATAGAGTAGTGCTCCTCTTTTGGATACTATTAATGTTCATATTGCCACTCATAAAATGAACTATGGGACCCCTCCTAATACCTCTTCACAACATAATCCTCTTTTCTAATTAGAAGATTAACTTGATTTAGAGTATACCTATGAAATGCTTTTCTTTATTTCTAAATTTCCTCAACATCGAGGAAAAGATCCTTCTACCATTTACAATATTATGATTAGTGGTCAAGTTGAAGAGCCTCATTTTACTACTCCTACATTCTCAACTAGATTTTTGGGTACCACTTTCTTTGATTTTTAGCCTCTTCCTTAAATTATGACCCCTTCTCATACCATGACCTCTTCTTCTCTAACTTCTTCCACCTCCATGCCCAGTATTTCAACTAACATGGTAGGTTTTACATCTATTGGGCCTCTCTTAAGATCCACTATCCTTAATCCATCTATTAGTGCTTCATTTTCTACCCAAGGAAATCATGATTCTAGTGATTTTTCCTCTCAACCATTCACTAGTCCATCTTTTGCTACACAAGCAAATTTTTCCACTAGTGCATCACATTCACATAATTCTTCTCAAGCTCCTATCAACATCAATAGTGGTACCCAAACCACTAATACTAAAATTCATGCCAACCTTAATGATTCTACTAATGCTAATCAAACACATCAACTTTTATTGCAAACTCTCAATCAAATGAATACATTTCAAGCTCATAACACAAATCAAATGATGAGAATGCAAAACCACCTTCAATATCATCTATAACCAATGGCTTGGGGCACACATAACCAAAATTTTCCCACTCCTCTTCAATATTCTAAAGGCAATCTCATTCCTCAACCTCATTTAATCAACAAAACCATTAAGCATCTTCAAAATGAACCTCTTACTACTCAAATTGCTAATATTAACATAGAAGGTATAACACCTACAATTTCTTATAATGGATCAACCAATACCACCCTTCATCTGAAGACATTTATAAATCTTTATAAGGATTGGGTCAAATTAAACACATTCATTACTACCAACCTCCTTTACAAAACCCTCACAAGTGATGCCTTGTATTGGTAAAATCAACTTAGACCACATTACATTACTAGTTTGGAGGATTTAATGAATGCTTTAGTTCAATAATTCCAAACTAGTAATCTTCCCAAAAACACTTTGGCTCATTTCATAAATTACAAACAAAACTAAAATGAAACCGCTCAAGCCTTTATTAAAATATGGAAGACTTTGTCAAATAAATGTGATCATAACATGGTTGATGATAATATTTTCCATCTCTTTACCAATGCCCTCTTTCCTAAATTACAATATAAAGTCTGCACTCTCTCTTCACATACCTTAGAGGAGGCTATTGACCAAGCTAAATGACAAGATTTTCTTATGCATCAATTCAAGCCACCCCAACCTTATGTTGGTCCTCATCTCTTACTAAATAATATCATAATTTTACCAATGATGGTGTTACAAATTATTATGACACCATTCACAATGTTCAAGTTATCATTCCTAACCAATCTTTGAAACTAGCTCCCCCTTCTCAATAATATACTAATCCTCATTTCTCTTCACCAAACAACATCAACATTCACAAACCTCTATCCTCAACTAAATTACTTAAGCATATACCTAGACCTCTTCTATGAGAGCTTGACCCTACTCATCTTACGAAATCTTAGTATGATCCTAACAAGTTTTATTGGTTTCATGCTAGTTGGGGTCATTCTCATGAGACTTATAGATAACATCATAATTTACTTATGGACTTTATTCTTAGACCTAATGTTGATCATGATTCTACCATTAAAAAGCATCAACAAGCTTATGAAATTTATTTCAAGGATTATAAATCACATGATAAAACTCAAGCATTGAATCAAACAAATGTTCATTTAGCTATCTATAAATACAATCTTCCTAATCACCAATCAATTCAAGACAACCAAGACAAGCCTACCCCTTCCACCAATAATGTTGAAAGTCTTGTTAAACCAAATTTCAAAGAGAATGTGGTTAGCATGACTAATATATGAAGGTTGGTGGCTTTTATTGATTCATAGCCTATCTACACTCCTCCATTTAGAATATATCGTGTTATCCAAGATTCTTTTCCAACTCATTTAAATGAGTTAGGGAAAAATGACCTTATTACTTTTGATGATCCAATTTATGATTCTCCCTTAGATAACACTTCCCATTCTATTTCTACCAATTCTTAAATCATCTTCCAATATTAATGATCATCAAGCTTCTATTAACACGTCTTCTTCCAATTCTCAAAATAAACTTGAACCAACTACTTCATCATCTCAACAAGATTTTAAACCTTGTACCAAACCTTCTTCTCATTCTTATCAACAAAAATTCCAATGTACTTCAAATCCTCCTTCTGAGTACCTCCTCAATCATTATGCACCTATATATAACAACATTCTTATGGAATATGATGAGTGGGATCCCATTGTGGAGCTCATTAATATCCCATCCCAAATTTTGTTCCTTGATATCATGAGGACTTTTCCCCATCATAGAAACCATCTCATGAAACTACTATTGCATATGAACATTTTTTGTCATCCTCTATTAGGATAGGAGGTAGCTTTATCTAGTTATGAAGATAGTATATTATAATAATGTGAAGAGATGTCTATCAACATTGATGAAACTATAGACACTTCTCTTTCCTTAAAATTTTCCATAGCTTCTATGATTCCTGATGAGATTTTGCTTTGTGTGGATGATCCTCCCTTATTTATTAGCATCCAAATAGCTGATATCCAAGTTAAGAATACATTGATTGATGAGGGTTCTGGCACTTGTGTTTCTTCTCTCAGTTTCATTAAGACTCTTGGATATTTAGAATGCAATCTTAAGTCTACATGCAGCACCTACAAAGGATATGATAGAAGGCAAATAGCTCCTCTAGGTTATGTGTGGCTTCCCATTACTATCCCACCTATCACAATCCATGTGAAGGTGACTATCTTTAACTTCCCCCTTTCTTATAACATCTTGCTTGGTAGGCCATGAACTCACTGCATAAGAGCTATTGCTTCTTCTACCTACCAATGCACTAAATTCCCTCATAATGGAGCCATTTACAAGATTCAAGTTGACACTGACCCTTAGAATTTTGAACAATTCCAAGATAGTGGTGTCTTCAATATTCCTACTCTTGAACCTTTGCCTAGCCTTCCATTTCATGAGTCTCAATGTCTCAACATTCCCATTAATTCAACCTGAGGTTACAATGGGCATCCTGAGCTCATTGCTAACATTCTTCCTAACCTCTTAGACTTTGATGATGATCATCCCAATGAGAATAACTTAAAGATCAAAACTTCTAATCTCTCACCTCATCTCATCTCATAGTTTCTTGCTTCCTTTCAACCTCACTTTTGCAAGCCTCTTTGCGATGACATTCCTATATTCTTGACCAAGACTAGGCATTTTATTCATCGTACTTCCTTGAATGATAAGGTCATCCCTACTTGCGTCATTGACCTTCACACCCTAGATTATGATGATGGTTATTCCTTAGATGATCCATTATTAGGTTGTCTTTTACAAACCTATGATGTTAATATTATTCATTATCATTCTTATTTACTTGATTCTTTTTGTTGATCTCAACATTTTCCTTTACTTATAGTTCTTGATTTTTGTATTTTTCCCCTTTATTGTAGGGTAGAGATGGTACTGACACCTCTAGTTTCTAAGGAGCCATGTAGGACTATGCTCATAGATTGTGCTATGACTAGGCCTTACCATTTTGCTAGATACCCTAACCCTCATGGTTGGTTTTTTACTAAGGTTAGTGTGACTCTCCTTAGACCTTATGTAGATCATGCTCCTCCCTCATTAGAGCCTGCTATAGTTGAGCCTATTTTTTCTCCTATTGTTACTAATCCTACCTCTATTTCTAATGCCATTACTCCTTATATCGATCCTAGTTCCATTCATTCCTCATCATCACCCTCCCTTGGTGATGGTTTACTTACTTCACCTAAGATGGCTCCTTTACCCACCAAATGGGTCGATGAGTGTTCTTTGGCTTCTTTTACTACTATTTCACCTCCTTTCATGAGTGATTCTACTAAAACCACTCATAAGCATATATGTTGCTTCCATTAGATAAATAATCATTCTTTCACCCATTGTCAGAATTTAACACAATATATTTATACCTTGCATCCTTCTTCCTCATCATTAGACAAAGCCATACTTCCCCCAAAAATACTTCTTGAATATCTACCTAAATATGGTGAGGTATATTATCTATAGCATCTATGTAGTACCCATCATATTGATCATTATTGCATCCTTAAATAACATTCTAAGGATCACCTTATAGCCATTCCCAGACCTTCTACCACTCCTCCTATAGGTCATTCTCGTAAGAAGGCTCTTCCTTCTTCTCCCACAGCTCTACCTCTAGTGGTTCCATCACCTCCTATGGTCCCTTCAACATATTTTATGCCTCCACCTATGATTCTTTCACCTATAAACCTTCTCTCACCTATAAATCTTTATCCACCAATGATTCCTACATCTCTTGTAGAGTGTACTCTCATGTATTCTCCTAACTATCCCTTTCCTAATTTCCCTCCTCAACACGATCCTTCAAGCATTCCTATTTTTTATGCAAAGGAGATTAGAAGAAAAGTATTTACCTAGTATTTATTAAATATTGATGAGACATTAGCAGTAGTTCATCTCCAGCTTCATAGAGATTTATCCTGTCTTGGATAATGTGTGTGGATATATTTATCATATTTATGAGCACATGCATGGTTCTTTCAAATTTTCATTTGGGTTGGACATATGCTCCAATATTATCTTTATCTATATATTATATCTTTTGACACTGTGTCAAATTTTTATTTATCATTTATGGTGATTTCTTACTTGTTATATTTTATATTTCTTATCTTATCATTTATGTTTCACATAATATTTCTTTCTTTATCATTAATTTCTCTCTTACTTGAGTTTTTCTCAAAACTCTTTTCTTTACTCTTCATGATTGTTTGCTTTATTATCTCCATTTTTCATGGTTAATTATCATTATGACTTGGTTATACAAACCCTATTGCCCTTGGTCATTATCTCCTTTTTATCATGTGATCAGTTAGCAAACAATTCTACTCATTATTATCTCCTTACACCGAACTTCTTTTTGGATCTCCTTTTTTCCTTCTTCCTTTTTCTCAAACTAAGCATATACATAGTTGAGACTTGTGATCGCATGATAGTTCATTATCAAGCCTAAGTGTCCTATTCAATCTTTGTCTTTGGTTACTTATCTTCCTTTAGCCTTAGCCTACATCTCATTCGTGTATATAACTACATCTCTCGTGATTGGTCATTCCAAATCCATATGGAGGAGGAATTTTAAAAATCCAAAAACTTAAAAACCAATTCATTTAAACAAAAGGGGATGATATAAAATACAAAAATTATTATTAAAATTTAAATCACACTAAAAGACATGATTCAAATCATATATCCTTCTTCTAGTCGAAGCTCAAACTCAAAATTTATCCTCACGGTAGATCCAAGGTCCTTTGGGGTGTGGTAGGCTATTAGATTATAAGAGGAGAATAAAAAAAACTTTTAGTGCTACCTACTTTCTCACACAAGTACCTAATCTTTGCAATAGAATGATGGCTACGTAAGGGGTCCTGAATAACGGGGAACATGTTGTGAGAAGGTAGGTCCATTTTATTTTTCTTGCACTAATATACCTTCATGAGTTTATCTTAGTAGCATGCCTATTTGCCTACAAATCTTTGTGTATATAACAAATAGGTTTCCTTTTTACATAGATAACCACTAGTCACTTAGTATCTTCTCATGTCCTTAGTATGCCTCTTATCTCCTAAGGTCTTCTCATAAGATGCTTAAGTCTTAATTTTTAAATTCCATTTTTCATTCCCTATATCCCTCATATTTCCTCCTGAGAAATATTGTTTTGTCTACTGATCACTCCCCTTGGGATTTCATTTATGAGTTGCATTGTAAGACCATGAATAGGGACCCAGCCATCCTCACAAATTACCACCTTTTTCCTTCATATTACCCACATCCTTGATTACCTAATTTTTTTTTTATTACACCCTAGTGGTTTTCTCTTTGTGAGTTACAGTGTAAGACTATGGATAGGACCTGGCATTCCTCACAAAATTTTCCAAGACCCAAGTCATAATCCAAAATTACATATGTCAAATATGAGATAAGATTCAATTGATTATGAAGTTACACATCATTAACATGCTTCCCACCTTGATTTAATGTGTTTTATGCTTACTTCATTTCTCTTTCACCTTATTATCTTCTTATTTCCCAAGTGCATGTAAGAATACAACCATTTTTTGAATTTTTCATACTTCCCAACTTGAATTGGTATGATCAATTTAAGACCAATATTTTCCCAATTTTGTTTTTCTCTTATACTTCCCAACATGATTTAGTATAATTGATTGACTTAATTCTTTTATTTTTATACCATTTACACCCTTTTACGTAGCTTCCATTTTATTACATTATTTTTCATACTTCTCAATGTGAATTAGTATGATTTTACTTATTTTAATTTGGTGTAAAAATATATCACTTTGGTTTAAAAATAAATCCCTTGTTACCATCTTGTTTTACCATTTCTTGGTTTTTTACACTTATTCATTTTCTTGTTATTACACATTTCCTAGCTTGAAATAGTGTGTAGTACATTATCTTGATTGATTATATTTTTCCAGGTCCTTTTTATCTGATTTTTTTTAACCGTGCATGTGTTTTTCATAATGCTAGAAAAGAAACCACATCTCATATATTTCTTATAGCATATACAACAAAGCTAAATATATGTTCTAGAAAGAAATATATCCAAAGCATTCACAGCCTCAACCATAATGAACAAACATAATAAAACATAATGAAAACATACATAACTAAAAATAATATACCAAAATTATCCATATATATATCATGAATTTGATACAATAAATACAACCACATATAATGCTCCAACTCTAGGGCTAGGTCCCATCCTATCTATCTCATGGCCTAGCCATGTTGCCTATTGAGGCCTTGGTCTGAATCCTCTAAATAGTACATTGTAAATAGGCCATCTAGGATCTTAGTCCCTCTACTTGTCCTTATGGATGTACTCCCTGCACCTATGACTACATCAGTTGGGTCTATATCTATGTCATCTACATCATTGTGACTAGATACATTTCTCTTTCCTCAAAAAAGGCCTACCATGCCTGCATCTCACCTTCACCCATATATATTTGTGGATGCATCCTCTTTGTCTATGTTTTTAGCTATTTTTCTACCTCCCCAGCTAGTTTAAACTAGCTCACCTAAGCTGGGGTAGATGGTACATTAGGGTCCTCCAAAGCAACAGGATCATATGGCTATCGAGTCTCATCTAGGACATCATGAAGTGATCCCCTCACTAGCTACCCCCATATCTCCTTTGCATCCTTAACTACATCTACAAAATCACACTAGATGGATATTAGATCATTTTTATATCTCAAAATATCTATCTCTACTTTTAAATAAAAAATTAAATCAATAATTTAACCATCTTTTCTTACTTGTCTGTTTCTCAACTACTATAGTCTCACCATCTATGTGACCACCTAGCACAATATCCCCATCTGTGTGGCTTCCTAGCACCTCCTTTATAGGCCATATCCTTAGCTCAAATCCCTTTGTCATGGCTCATGTCCATCTAAGCCTATGCTTAAGCGATCTCTCAATCATTTGTCCCTCCTCTAGATCCTCTACTGGCTCATCAGGGATGACATTGATCTCTACTATCTCCTACTAACTCCATCGTCATCATATCCTTGATGTTCATAGCTCCTCTTATTGCAAAATTGGTAGTGGTACATCTGATATCTTTGACTCTACCTCCCTATCCTCCTGCTCTACTCCCTATCATACTCAACTAGTTCATGGTTACTCACAATATGGTCTGAGTGTTGATCACACTATCTATGGCCCTAGTCCTCTCTTCCCCCATATATCCCTCAAATGTTGAACCCACTACTCAAGCATTAGTATCAGTGTCAATAGATGAGATAGGCACATCTATCTTGGCACTTGTACCATCAGATGCAGCTCTCTCCACCATGTGTAGTGTACAACCACCTTTGTCCTCATTATCATTGATGTAACTATGTACTAGCTCACCCTTGTAGTCATTATGTGCTCATATGGTTGCCAAACTATGTCTATGTATCTCACTAACTATAGTGCTAGCACATGGGACATAGTTTGTACTACCTGGTCCTCTCTCCATCTGTGCACTTAAGATGACCTATCATCAACTGCATGGGGTAACCCAATCAGTTGATACATAGGAAACATCTCATATATCTAAGTTGTCAATAATATGATCGGTCCCATGGTCTTCTACCCTTTAACCAGCATCTCATATGGATCATGTATGATTTGGACCTAGATGATAGATCCTAAATCATATAGAACTCACTTCTCTAGCATCATCCTACTCAAGGATACCAAGAATAGTGGTATCTTTCCATCCAAATTGTGACATAGAAACCACTGTGTCACAAGTCCTATCATAGCTTTCTAGATATCTAGAATCTATGATGTATATACATTATCCATACTAACTCTCCATCATCTCAAAATTGTCTCTAAGCTTGTAGCCCACATTGTTAAGGTTCTCCTCTCCTCTATGATGTTTAATATCCCTATGGTCATTAATGCTCCTGCTATGGGCAACCTAAGGATGGCATGGACATCGTCTAGTGTTATGGAAACCTTTATCACATCCCCATCCACCTCTCATCTAAATGTGTTGTTTAATCATTCCCAACAACTAAGGAACATGACTAATAGATCAGTACTTATGGGGATCTTACACATATTTGTTATGTCTTTTAGACCTATAGATACTAATATATTCATATCTCCATCTAATAATTGCTCCAATAATTATGGTAACCAGGACACATCCACCAATCTTTAGAACCTTCATCATCTCTATAACCAAGAAACAACAAAGGATGTATCAATTCCTTCATGTCATGTATAGTCACAATACATTCTTTTTATATTTTTAAATAAAAAACAAGCCTAATTATTTTTAAACTTATTTCATTGTTATTCATTTTACTCTATTTATAGCCTACTCAATCTTTCTTTCCCTCCTTTGGTCATTTTGGGCCATTCTAGCTCTCTTTCATCCTTTTGTGATCTTTTTTATGCTTATTCTAGTTCTTTGATCAAACTAGTTTGACCAAAATTTCCCTATTTTTGCCCTGGTTAACTCTAAATCTTAGTCAAACCTCTTATTTTCCCCTTCCTAATGCTATGTTATCATTCTAGACCTTTCAAATCAGTTGGAAAACTATAATAGGTTGGTATCCTATAGAATGTATAGGGTCGATCAATACCTACTAGGTCAGCACTATGGATTCTACGAGTTTTAGCCTACTGGGTCAACTAGGTTAACCCAGTTCACTTTGCCTACTGACCCCTTACATTTTACTAAAAAAGTGCATTTTTTTTCTTTCTTCCTAATTCTTCTAAACCCATTTCCCATCTTATTATTTGGTACCCCTCAAATCTAATTTTGTCTCATTCTGACATCTAGAAATGCTTAAAATTCAAAATTACTAAAAATACACTTAATTCAATGCAAATTTCAAAAACTGGTTTGAGATTCATAGTTACATACCTGTAGTGCACCCGTTACTACCTCTAGAACCTCTTCCTATCTAGCCTATCGTATCTTCACCATCCTAGCTCGTTTAGTCTTTAGAGCTCTTTTTTATCTCTTTAATAAGTTAGAATAACAAATTACTTATCTTTTCCCCTATTTTAAAACACTTTTCAAAATTCAAATTCTTGACTTATTATCCTGTAGATTCTTTCTTTTGTCTATATCTTTGTATTTACTCATATATTTCCAAAACCATAAAATGTATTGGATTCATGATGACGTAGAGATTCTTTTCCACTATCATATGCCTATTTACCAAAAATCTCATTTTTTGACTTTTTTTGCACTAACTTCTACAAGTTTGCTTAGTGTTCTTCACATTGGATGCCTTCACTTTTTATTATAGTCTACTTCTATATCTACAACACTAAGGTAAGTAGAGTTATATGTTTTACAATTCTATCCTTTTCTTTATCTTATTTGTTTTTTATTGCACTTTACTTAGTGTTAGCATTGTGTGTTATCATGTTCTATTTCTCAAAGCACCATCATGTGTTGCACTCATGTGACACTTGATGAGCTTCGAGTGAGGCATATGTATACACATAATATTTTCAATTTTTTATTCATTATTGACACTTTGTATCTTATAAGAACATATCAAGTCTCAATCTCTCTGAGTGCATGTCTTAAGGGGTGGGCAGACCATTGGTGCTTTGTAAGATTGTTGTCTCTTTTGCCACTTACCATCTACACACTTATCTTCTTAAACATTAACCATAAGCTTATTATTCTCAGTCCTACCCATTCCAATCATTTTCCTCTTTCCATCTTCCTTTTCTTGCCTTAATTCCCTTTTGGACTATCGATTGTACTAGGTTGACCATGGTCGACCCTATACAATTTAGGGGTATTTTTCACTTTTTGGGTTTGTTAGCCTTTCGACTGACCTAGCTCAAACCTAGTGAAATATCTTTGAAAACATATAGGGTCGACCATGGTCAAACTTATACAGTCAATGTTTTTTGGAGGATTTAGGGCAAGATCCACCTATATATACAAGTTCATTTCCAACCATTTGTAAGAAGAGAAGTGAAGAAGAATAAGTGTGACCGAACATCTACTTATTGACCATTCTACTTAATAAATAAATCTTAGGGTTCCATATTATCTTTGGAGATACGGATCTTGTATTTTGGATAAGTCTTTTGGATGCATAGATAGGTTATGTACCCTAGAACTGATTTGTATTTGTTATTCTTGCATACCACAACAATCTCTTGAGAATCACCTTGGCCAAGGGAGAGATTGAGGCTCGATGGGTTCATATTCAAGGTAAGTATTCCTACGTTTATTTTTCCTTTGTAAGAGTAGATAGATAATGCAGTTGTGTTCTCTTCCCATACATTAGGATTTTATATACATTGATGTGAGTATATGCCTTTATGCATGTTTAGTTTAGTTGTTTGTTTTATTTCTAACCCCCACTTTGTGCCACAAGCTTTGTTGTGCACTAGATTAAATTTACTTTCTTATTTATTAGACTTAAGTGAAATATCAAACCTTATGACTCTTTTAGGGTTGTTGCATGATTGTGTTAGATTGTAGGCTTTACAATCCTACCTCACATGGTGTATTACAATAAGTGATCACCTAATTAGGTCTAGTGGATCCCCATATTGGTCATGCTCCCACTTAACAAATGTATTCCCAATTAGAAGTATAGGTATATTCTATCTTCTTCGATCAAAGATTGATTTATAGACATGATGAATTTATGATTACATACAAATGGTCCCATGTTCCGTGCTTAGGGTGAGTGTGTGAAAACTTAATCTTACATGAAACTCCAACCTATTATCGCATTGGACTCTTATTCACTTAAGCATGTGCCTAGGGAAAGTCATGTCCATTTAAAAGAAAAGAATCCCAACATTTTGGTTTCATTGTTGGGCATTGAATGTAGATCATATTGAAAAAGATAAGTAATGCCACAATTTTGTAATTCTTAAGCACTGACCTTGTTTTGGACTTGGATAACCAAGAAGAGATTGAAATTACTGCAATAGTGCTTGAGTATCAAAAATAAGGCCATGCAATGCAAATTACAAGTCTCCAAGTTCCCATCCTTATATTGTTTGCATGCATAATCATGAGCAAGGTTGGAGACATTGATAGATGGAAAGAGGTGTCTATGGCACATCTATATGTCACCCATCAAGTTACCCTTGGAGTGAAGCACAACTAGGTGTAGTACTTTGTTGAAAAGATTATTATAGATGCAAAGAAAGCCCACCACCTATCAAACTAAAAATTTTCATGGGTTTCTATCCTTTTATCACTAGTTTTTTATGATGTGAGTTTACCTGATACACAACTAGATAATTTAAATGGGCTTACCCTCCTAAGCATAAATCCTTTGTAGAGTAGTTTAAAGTGTTCACTTACCCTAGCACAATAATTCCCTCCCACAAGGTTAAAATTAAAGGATGGTATGAAATTATTAAGGAAGACTTTATGAAATGTTATAACTAAATTTTTCACCCTAGGATAATTTTTTCAGACCTCTCCAAATTTGGTGAAACATGGGATTACTCGTGGACTTGTGAGTTGTCGATGACAGGGGTAAACCTCTAGATTGAAGGGCTAATTCCCCTTGATGAATCACTTGGCTCACCTTCACTACTTATTTTCTTTGAAAATGGGGATAAATAAATAAAATAAACCTAACTACAATGGTGATGTACCAAACTTTGTTGACCAGTACCACACATTGCATAATATAGTAAGACCTATAACATAACATGAATATACACACATTCTAGACTGAACCTATTGCATCAATATTTTGTATAAGGGTAAGTAATTTTAAGGATAAGAGGGAATACTAATTCCTCTTCAAACCCCATAAGATACCCCTAATGAAACCAACAAAAACTTGCAATAGAGAAACAACCACATGAGGCAAAATAAATAGGACACAAACAAGGTGGTATACATCTATACTTGATGAGATCAACCATTTAGAGCTTTATCACTATATGTAGTCATATAATGAGGTTAAAATAATTTTTTTATTGATAAAATTCATAACAAAATATCAAATATTTTCCATACCCAGGTGGAGGATACAAACTTATCCAAAAGTGGCTCAATATATAGAGACTGTGAGAGAGAAGAGAAAAAGTGTGTAGGAGAAAAAGAGTAGACAAGTGTCATGTGAATTAAAATAAGAGATTAATTATTGAATGAAATTAATAGGTCTTAGATCAAATGTGTTTCTCCTATTCATATACTCCAACTCTCCAAGTGGCGTGGGAGTTGAATTGCTTGCTTGACACCTTGACTAGCTTCTTGAAACTCTCATTATTCTTGACATGTTGAAGGACAAGTGGCCTTATTGGTGATCATATTAGTTTATCCTAACTCTTTTCTTTGATCTTGACACCTCTCAACTGACCATAATATGTTCTCTTTAACACATCATCTCTTTTTCTTGTAAGGTGTCTAGAGGGCTCTTCATTTCCTTAGGCCTATTTTGCATACAAGTGTCAAAAGTTGGTTTCAATTAGTTTAGCTCATCTAAAATTCATGGATGGACTATTGGACTTATATTAGACATATAAAAATCTGTTTTGAGGTCTCAATCTATCCCCAATAAGTCATTCACTACCAAAATCCCTAATTAGGCCTCATTCCTTGTAACCTTTTTTTATGTAAACCTCCTTATGTAGATAAAAGTACAAAGACTCTTAATAATATAAGGGAATATTCAAATACCATATATTTATTTATATATCTAAGCTTAATTGTATGCTCTAAGAGTGACTAGAGATGTCCTTTTCTTCCCTTTCTCTCTCCTAACTAGGCCTCAATTAGGCTTCCCTTCTAAGAAAGTGAAAAATTATTCTACATGATCCACACACATTTAAAATCCAAAATAATAATTTTATTCACCTATAAAACATCCTCCCTGACCTCAATGCCAAATTTGATGATCTGACAACTAGTACAGACTTGTAAAATAGAAAAAATTTGTGGTTTTGGGCCTCTTTCATATGGTTCTATACAAACCAATGCATGGGATGATGCTTAGGGTAGTATTGAACATGTTTTTTGTGGTTTGGAATTTTTTATGGTTCATCTAGAGGCATAAATCTTCATTTCTCTCTTGTCAAGTCTTTATGGCTATCCTAGGCAAACTGAAGGTGGTTTGGGTTCTTAAGGATGATTAATAAATTTGGATGTATGAATCTTATTAAAAAATCCACATATTTGAAATAAATTAGTGTGGTTAATTTCCCTTAGGATCACAAGTTCCCATGAAAATCCTTCTGGTTGTCCCAAATAAAAGAAAGTGACCTCTCAGGTTGGAAACAAGCATTCTACGAGGTCTGAGAGAGAAATGAGTTAGTGAGATTTTTATTGAGTTATTTTTTAACTCCTATGACCTAAATGGGGTTTATATCATCCCATTTTACATCTTACAATAGTTTTCCAACCTCCTTGTTTCATCAATATCTCTACATCTCAATGGTTTAGGCTTAGGGTTTATAGGCCTAATTACCTAACTTACCCTAACTCACTATTTTCTCATATTTATTCACACTATCAGATGTTTGTTAATTCATGAATTATATGTGTATTTTATTCACCATATTCTCTGGGCTTTCATGGTCTCACTTTACCACTTTCTAGGGTTTCCCTATCTATATAGTCTAGTTCATGCACTTAGACCTTATTAGGCCTAATAGGGTTTGACTATGTTTTTCCATTTGATCTCTTTGATATAGGTTTGATAACTCATGTAATTTTTTAATAGGTCATAAAACCTATAATCATGGCCTTAATGGTATATCTAATCTCCAACAAACCATTTCATCTGACCACCATCTCACCAAGATTGCCTATACAGGTTGTTGTGTAATTTAGACTATGCAGGGTTGAAGAATAGGGTATGCTGAATTATTTCACTATTGATTGAGTTTTGAAAAAATTATGGACTATTTTATCACCATAAATCACTGTTAAAATATTTTTTCTTTCTCATATCTCTCTCTCTCAGATTGTAAGACCTTCAAATAAACAACTTCTCTTAATAAAGCAAAATTGTGTTCGGTTGTGTTCTTTTATTACTCTCACTGTTAAGGGTCTAGAAATATTCATGAAAGATTTATTTAATTAAATTATCACATCATCAATTTTATATAATTCCTCAAATCTCTTCAAATTATATTCATCTCTCCAATTCCTCAAGGTCTGTCTTGTCTAATACGACTGTGCATGTGCTTAGTTTGTTTGAGATTGTAAGAGAGCTTGACTGTGTAGTGTTTCACCTTGAGATGGGTCTGAGGGATTATGAAAAAAAATTTATACCATGTTAATCATTTTATATCATTATAATCCCCTCATTTCTCTTTAATATCCTTTAGTCCTCAACTTACTTCACCAAGTTATTTACCAACTAACTGCTGCAAGTAAGACTAAATATGCAACTAGGTTTTCTATGACTTTGTTTCTTTTATTTTTGCCTATGTCTGAAGGATATTAGTGAAAATTTTGTTATTATAATGAAAACATACTAAAAAATCTTACTTTATTTATGAATTCTCTACAATATCCCCTCAAATAAACACTTTTGCAAGAAGGCAGGTAGACTTGTAACAAAAACTGTGCATGGAGCTTCATGGCCCATGACCTCTATTTTGGTCCTTATCCTCAAATTATTAACTTATAAATTACTTGACTTATATTTATTGATAATATTTATCTTCTTATATAAATCTCAAATAATCACACATCATTGTTCAATACTTTGAGAGACCTTAAGTCACTCAAATAGACCTACAAGCCTGTGTGCATACAAGGTGATTGTATGACCCCTACTTTGTATCTCTTTCACTCTTAATGAGTTGATGAACCCTAAACTTATTTAAAACCTTAAAAACATATAAAAAAACATTGTCTTTTTTTTTGGATAGACCCTTAATTACCTAGACAAATCTTTAGGCGATAATTGCCTATGTATACCCTCTTGGAAAGGTCTGTAGTCTTGGGTTTTAGGAGATCCCTTGTTTGAAACATTATACCCCTTAAACTTTTTGATATTATTTATTGAATCAATACCTCTTTTATTTCCCCCTATAAACCTCTATGTTTTACTAGTTCACTATCTCTAAACTAAACTCCACTGACTATTGACTGTAAGTACACCTTTAGATAATTGACTGTGTATAGTGGTTTAGAGTTGGTCATAGAAATTCATGACCTTAGTCATATTTCACTAAATATCCCACTATATTTATTCATGTTATATATTGAATATACATTTTCAATGTCTTTCAATTATATCCTTACCTACATTCATTTTCAAAGTAAAATCTCTTATCAACTTGTGGGTGCACATATGGAGAAAGTCTAACTTTGCACCATCTTGAATTAGGCCTTTTTGATAAACCATGACTTATTTGAAAGTGATTAAAATCAATTTATATTTTATACCACTTCATATTAATTTCAAAAATACTCTCAAAACATCTTCAATCCATTTGAATTCATTGTCTATACACACATGGTCCTGTAGATACACATTTTAGGAGCAGTCGTAGCTAGCCACCACTTTCTTTCACTTAAAATGCTTGGAAACCTTAAATATCCATGACTCATTTCAAAATAAAGTCTCAAAATATGATAACATGATTAAATAACCAACTCATAACCTTGACAACATTTTATTCACCTTGGAATTGTAAACCCACAGGGCTGCACAGACTGAAGACTGTGTTTATGCTTGAAAGCATTGAAAAGTGCAACTATATGATTGCTAGGACTGAAAAATTATTAACACCATTGCATCAACATGACCTAACATGAAAAAAAAAATTAAAACTCCTATAAATGTATATTCAAACACTCAACACACTCTACCATATAAAATATAGTTTAAGATTGAAATAAGATATGACCACGCTTGTGAATTATATGGAATACTCAGTTGGTCAAAAGGCCATTGATGTATTATGTGGATATTGGAAGACCATAAACATTCACTCAAATTCATTAAACCACTTGGAACACTCAAAAACTCATAAAAACATGATAGTCACTTCAAATTTCTCATAATAGATACTTTCCTTACCAAAAAACTATTCAAATGTGCCACGATGATGAATGAAGGTATGTGAGACATCTAAGAACACACTCTAACTAATTTAAAGTAGCCATGAATTCATAGTTTGTTCTGAAGTTGATCTAAGCTTAGACTAAGGGGTTTTGAGTTCTCAAAAAATAGTCTGGGCTCTTAGTGATTTTTCATAAATCTAAACGTACCAATCCAATAAAAATTTCCAAAAATTTCAATCCCATATGAGTCTCAATTTTTGCCCAAAAATTCAGCCCCTAACTCTACCTATACAGCGTCTATCATATGCTTAAAATTGGCCTTCCCTAGCTTATGAAGGGGATTTTGAGAGAGAGAAGGATGTTTCTACCACTGTGGAGCTTAAAACTTATTCCCAATATGGTTTATAATTTTTATAGTTTCAAAGGATGTTATGGAGTTATTTTCTCTTGCAAGTGACTCCAAGAGTCATACAACTTCCTCTAACTCCTCAAACAAGTGTTAAAAATCAAGAATTTGACCTTTTCCAATTCCTCTAATAGGTGTGTTAGTTTTATAACTTATCCAAGATATTTTTAAAGTGTAAGTTACACATTTTATCTTTGGGGAAACTTTGACACACATAAATTTAGCCAAAAATCCACTTTTTATGCATTTTTAACACCTCCAAATTAGCAAATGGTCCTTAAACACTTCAAAAATTCATGAGATGTTATTTGAAGATGTTTAAGACATACAATGACATTAATAAACCTATAATCACCTATGAAACATATTTCAAGGCACCAAAAATGACCCTTTTGACCCTTTTTAACTTTGAAGACCCAAATAGACTAAAACACATAAAAGAGACTTACATTCATCTTTCCAAATTTACCTTAATAAATGTTAATAAGGTACTTTAGACTCAAATATGACCTCATAAATCATGTAATGTTCATTTTTTTTCCTATATGGCTCCTATTTGGACTTGGGGGGTCAAAATTGGATAAGAGGAATGAGTGGCACATTCCAAAGGACTTGCCTAGATAGCTCGAAGACCAAGCTAAGTTCATGGTGAAGTAACAATACTCCTTAGAGTGCATCTATATGGTTCCCTCAAGAGAATTATTTGTATGGATTATATTTCCATATGCTTTCACCAATAAATACCACATGAACACCATTAATAGGATTTATGACGTGCACCCAGTTAACATTACTACTGAAAAAATTGATGCAGAGACTCACACTTTCTCCTAATTTTACATTTACCTTGGGAAAAATGCATACATGGAAAGGCTGGATTAAAATAATACCAACATTAAGGCTAACATATTTTGGTTGGTAATTCCATTCATTCTTTATTTTACATGTTGAAACCAAGAAAGAAGACATCAAAAAATGTGGATCATGATAAGAAAACAATCCCACCTCCACTAGAGATAGGGAAGAATAAAAAGAAGTAACAAAGGCACCATGCCAGTACTATTTCCCATCTAAAGTAAGTAAACCAAAAAATAAATACCCATGCACCACCCAAAGAAAATTTTCCATTAGGTTGACCTAAAATCCCAAAACTAGCAACATAAACTATTCCTTTAAAACACAAAACATCAGTGCCTAAGGATGGTGACTTAGAAGAAAATATATAAATTATGGAAGAGACACTAGAAAAATAAACTATTGAATAATAACAAGAAGATTAAGTTACCTTAGACCCAAATAATATACCTTCACCAGCACAGCATGAAGAAACCACCATTGAGGAGGCAAAAGTGGAAACTAAAGATCCCATTGGTGAAGAGAGGGATGGTTCAAACACAACCTTGAGAATGACTGGATTTGATATCAAGGCTAGCCACCATAGTGAAGATGTGAATGTTAAGATACTAAAGCAAGACCCCTTTAAGGGGAAAGAGTCGATTGATGATTTTGTCTAGCAAAGGCCAGTAAAAATTGATTCAACTATGACCCTATATGACCAATACCAGAGGGGAGTATCAGATAAGAATTTATTTATGTTCTCACATTTTTCACCAAAAGACTTGATCAATTAGACTCGATAGGAATTTTAATTTTACAATGATATTTATAGTGAAGAACATGATTTTGAATTGCCATGAGATAGTCTAATTTTAGAACTAGGAGATAGATCTTCCAAATACCCTTTGGGTAGACCCTTGGATGTTTAATATGACATAGGAAAGCATGTTACTTTTGAAATTGGCACATGAGGTAACTAGGTAGAATGCCTTAGCTGAATCTAATGTCATGAAACTCTAAAAGAAGCATCTATAAGTGGTTACTCTATATCGTAACAAGTGCACTATGAGAACAAAACTTGAATTAGAGCTAGCCAATTTCAAGCACCAATTAGAGATAGAAATAGAAACTAAGGTAAAAAATTTGAACATCTATAAGAAAATTTTGAGCTAAGAACCATCTCTTAGGAATGGGGTGTCCTTTATTGGTGAGGCAATTGATAAATTAAAGATCCTAGTCGAGATTTTTCTAAAGAGATGCAAGGACCATTTGAGCCCCTAAAATGATCAAAATTGGGCAACATATCAATTTACTATAGTCATTAAGGTCTACAAAAGCTTAGTGAGTAGGTTTGGAGACATAATTACCATCTTGGATGGGTTTTTGAAAAATTGGCATGACCTAGAAAAATTTTGGAAGCAAGGCTTCAGGATTAGGAACTTCAATGTTAATAGTTGGTAGATAGTGCATTAGTAATAAAAGACCACACAGAGCACACCAAAGCATTTGATGATTTGGAGGCTATGGAAAATAAAATAAGTACTCACCACCAAGAAAAAAATGCAAATTTTGAGTCAATATGAGGACAAGTTGTAATAGAGGTCACCTCACTTGAAAATGTTCATAAGTATGCTTCCACATCCCTTGAGTGTTTGGTCATTCAAGTAGGTGATTATCTCAAATAGCCTGAGGAGATGAAGAATCTCAAGGAGGTGATAGAGTAAATCACATCCCAGTTACATAATGCCTTAAACCATTGGGAGGGTGTCAAAAATTAAATTGAGTAGATGGGACCTGGGTTCTTGGATGGACCTAAGAATAATGCATAGTCTAGGGTGGACTATTAGCTTAGTGTGGGGTGATGTTGGCCCCCAACTTTGGCTAAGTAATTTTTGGGAATAAGTGATGCAGAGAGACATGGCATGGAAGACTATGATGCAGAAGACCATAATGCGTAAGTCCATGGCACAAAAGGAATAAGTCCCATGGAATAAATACACATGTTAAATATAGAACCTGAGAATGAAGGACTCAAAACTTAGTGGAAGACTTGGGGAGAGCACAAAAATTTGAGATGGTTATGGATCAGTTCATAGAGATAAAAGAGAATACTAAGTCAAGCATAAATCCAACACCATCTTACGATAAGATAGGCACTCAATAACGAGGATCCAGCATCAAGAGAGAATATAGGGGCAAAAAGGCTTGAGTACATAGGAACTTAATGTAAATGGCTGCCATGACTCAAATCTATTGATGATCATTGGCAAGTCATCATGATTGTAATTACTTCTATAATTACTTGGTTAGGGAAAACCAAGTTAAATACCCCCATGATGTACTTTATATCATTTTTGTTTGGTTAGATGTTGTTGATGAGTTTATACAAGTTGGTTAACATTGTAACTCTGAATCACTATATTTTTTGATATCACTTATGAATATGATGAAAGAAGCCTATATTGACATAATATTATTGTTCAGTTATCTATGAGGTTGATGTTATATGTTATCATTTATTCCATCTTTCTTTTTATCATTGAGTAATGAACAAGTGAGATAAGTTAGATATAGATTGAATAATGATTTTATCAATAAGTATGTGTTTGAATGCCCTTATATAGTAAGTTGGACAAACAAACCCTTGTACAACAAAACTAGTAGGAACTAGTTACATGTTGTGTGCTTTAGGTGAGTGCATAAGAACTTATTTTTACATGAAATGTATGTACACTAGCATGTTGGAATCTTATTTACTTATGCAAATTCCTTGGGAAATCCATGCCCATTTAAAAGAAAATAATCCCATTAGATTTATACGTATACTTGGGTTCAAAAATAAATAGTAAATATGTGAAGGAAACGATGTTTCCTCTTTAATGGAAGATCGACTATTGGCTTAAACTTTGTTTTTGCCTCAAATTTTTGTATCACAATTTGTTCCAGCTTGGATCTCTTATTACTTTATGAAGAGTGGCAATTTGATGTTTGAGTCTTTTGAGTCAGTGTGAGCTTTGGCTGTAGGCCATTGTAAGGGTTTTCGATACCCCTTTCCCAACTCACCCACCTAGTAATAGACTTGATGACATGTGTTTTGGCATTTCCTGATGGTTTTAGAGATTTGATCTTCAAAACTATTGGATATCACCCTTGTCACCTCTACTTTATATATGTTGAGGAGTGTAGTGCTTGTGTCATTTCATAATTAGTATTCATATTTTGATGATAAGGAGGTGAAATACTTCTTCTAGGCATAGTTATTTATTTTCTATTTGGGTTACAAATGTTGAGCAAGAGGGATGCAGTATTTTAGATATTCTCATGTTTTTGAATTATTCTCAAAGAATGATGTGGGTCATGAATATAAATTATTAGAATTTATGCCACTGACTTTGTTATGACATGTTTTCTCCCTGCATTTAAATATTTGTGGTTGTGTGGGGATTATAATAGGAAAGTAAAGAGGGGGTTGAGCAGAATTGCCAATACTTGCATCATTCTTATGTGGTGTGGTCTCCATAATCATGTTGTTTGCCCTAAAGTTATTGAAATGGTCATAGTGGAGGACTGAATGGGAGTGGTTTGTCGAAAATATACTTCTAGTGGATGGGATGGCCTTGAAAATGAAGTTTGCCTTCAAAGGATAGCCAAGTAGTTCATGTGTTGAGGTTAAAACCTTTATACCCTATGTTCATGTTTAGGGCTTAGTTTTTAGATTTCTTGGTTTAGGGTTTGTATATTAGGTTTTGGGGTGTAGGTCATAGGTTTTATATTTTAAGGTTTTGGGTGTACATCTTATGATTTAGGGTTTTGGGTTTGGTGTCAAGTTTTAGTGTTTAGGGCTTGGGGTTTAGGGTTTTATGAATTAGGGCTTAGAGTTTAGGGTTTGGGATTTAGGTTTTGAGGTTCAAGATTTAGGTTTTGGAGTTTATTATTTATGTTTAGTGTTTTTCATTTAGGTTTCATTTTTAAGGTTTAAGGTCAAGGGTCTAAGGTCTAAATTTTATAGTTTAGTGTTTGGGGTTGATTATTTGGGATCTAAATTTAGGTTTTAAGCTTTAAGGTTTATGATTTTATGATTTAGGATTTATGGTTTTGGGTTTGAGGTTTATGGTTTGAGTTTTATGGTTTATGGTTTAGGGTTTAATTATCAAGGTTTAGGGTTTAGTGCTTAGGGTTTTTGGATTAGGGTTTAGGTTTAAGATTTTAGGGGTCAAGGTTTTGGGTTTTGGGTTTAGGGTCTAATGTTTAGGGTTTAAGGTTCATGATTTTGAATTTTATGATTAGGGTTTAGTGTTTAATATTAAGGGTATAGGGATAATGTTTTATGGTTTAGTGTTTAGGATTTAGTATTTTAGGCTTATGGTTTGGGCTTTAAGGTTAAGGGCTTAAAGTTTAGGGTTTAGGGTTTAAAGTTTTAAGGTTCTATGTTTACGGTCTAGGTTTTAGGGTTTAGATATTATTATTTTTGTTTTAGGGCTAACGTATTAGGCCTAATATTTCAAGGTTTATGGCATTCAAGGTTTAGGTATATGATTTAGTGTTCATAATTTAGGGTTTATGGCTTAGGGTTTGGGGTTTAGGGTTTAGGGTTCAATGCTCAAGGTTTAAGGTTTATTTTTCAAGGTTTGGAGTTTATGGTTAATGGTTTAGGTTTAAATGGATTGTATTAGGGTGATTATATACATTTGTGTCTTTTATGAGTTATTATATCATGACTATAGGAAAGTGTCATGTATGAGTGATAATATAATTACATGTAGTACTAGGTATGAGGTAGATGTAATGTATGAATGATTGTATCATTATTATATGTATGTTATAGGTTACATGATACAATATAGTCATTTATACATATTAATAGACCCATTGATTAAAAAACCCATAAATTATTTAGGAATTCATCATGAATCCACCTTCAAACCTTTTACATGAATGTCTCTAGTCACTCTTTTATCTGTATAGGTGAGAATTCCCCCTATCCATTCGAGATATGGCTTATCTAATTCCCCCTCTAATTTATCTATATAGGTGATAATTCAATATTATGGTTTTTGGTTAGAGGTTTAGGCTTTATAAATTTACATTTTAAGGTTTATGGTTGATGGTTAAAGATTAATATATTAAGGTTTAGGGTATAGGGATTAATGTTTAGGGTTAAAATTTTAGTGTTATGGCTTAGGGATTAGAATTTATATTTTATGCTTAAAGGTTTGGGATTTATGGTTTATGGCTCAAGGTCAAGGGTTTAGTTTTTAGGATTTGGGGTTTAGGGTTTGGTGTTTGGGGTTAGATTTTTGGTTTTTTGGTTTCACACTTAAGGTTTAGGGTTTATGGTCTAAGGTTAGGGGTTTTGGTCTTTGGGGTTATGGTTGAGGGTTTGGGGTTTAGAACTTAGTTTTTAGTATTTAGGGTTTAGCATTTATTGTTTGGGGGTTAGAGCCTAGGGTTTAGGATTTGGGGTTTAGTTTTTATGGTCTAGAGTTTAGGGTTTGGGCTTTATGGTTTTAGGTTTAGAGTTTAGGATTTAGGGTTTAGGGATTAGGGATTTTCATTTAGCATTTAAGGTTTTGGGTTTGGGTTTACAATTTTTAGTTTAGGAGTTAATGTTTAGGGTTTATGACTTATGGTTTATGGTTTTAGGCTTGGGGTTAAGATTCTATGGCTTAAGTTTAAGGGTTTAGGTTTGGAGTTTCGGATGTAGGATTTAGAGTTTAGGGATTATATTTTGGAATTTAGGGTTAGGGGTTAAATTTTTAGGGCTTAGTTTTTAGGGTTTTAGGATTTAATGTTAGGGGTTTAGGATCTATAGATTAGGGTTTTGGGTATAGGGCTTAGGTTTTTAATTTAGGGTTAATTAATTAGGGTTTAGGGTTTACATCTTTTATATTTATGGTTTTGGTTTTGATGTAAAGTTTTGGTGTTTAGGGTTTAGCATTTAATGGATTAGGGTTTAGAGTTTAAGATTTGGGATTTAAGTTTTAAGGTGTAGGTTTTAGGGTTTAGGGTTTAGCGTTTAGATTTAGTGATCATGGTTTATGGTTCATTTTTTATGGTTTGGGGTGAAGGGTTTAGGGTTTGAGGTTTGTATTTTAATTTTTGGGGTTGGTTGTTTGGGTTATGGAATTTAGTTTTTAAGGTTTAGGGTTTATGGTTTTAAGATTTAAGGTTTATAGTTTTGAGTTTGAGGTTTTATGGTTATGGGTTTGTGGTTTAGGGTTCAACTTTTAGGTTTTTGGGTTTAGTGCTTAGGGTTTTAAGATTATAGTTTAGGGTTAATATTTTAGGGGTTAAATTTTGGGTTTTGGGTTTAGGGTTTGGGGTTTAGTGTTTAGGGTTTAAGGTTGATTATTTTGAATTATTTTTAGGTTTTAGTGCTTAGAATCGAGGGTATAAGGTTAAGGGTTTATGGTTTAGAGTTTAGGATTCAATATTTTTGGTTTAAGGTTTGGGGTTTATGGCTAAGGGATTATGGTTTAGGTTTTAGGGTTTTGGGTCTAGGGTATAAAGTCTAAGGTTTAATGTTTTAAGTTTCAATGTTTAGTGTCTATGATTTAGGGTTTAGGGATTATTATTTTGGGTTTAGGTTGAATGTATTAGGTTTAATGGATCAAGGTTTAGGGCTTAGGGTTTAAGGTTTAGGTATATTATTTAGTTTTCATGGTTCAGGGTTTATGGCAAAGGGTTTGGGGTTTAGGGTTTAGGTTTTAAGGTTTATTGTTTAGATTTTATGGTTTGGGGTTTATGGTTAATGGTTTAGGTGTAAATAGAGTTTACTAGGGTGATTAGCTACATTCATGTCTAGTATGAGTGATCATATCACAACCACAGGAAGATGTCATGTATGAGTGACTGAATACCTACATGTATTATTATGTATGTGGTAGATATAATGTATGAATCATTGTATAACTACTATATATGTTATAGGTTGCAAGTTATAGGTTATTTATTAATGCGTGTTGATAGACCCATTAATCAAAGTTCATTTTCTAAGTTGAGAATAAGGTATTTAAGAAGATTCCAAAGCAAAGATATCAAACTCCATGTATAATACATATCCAACAACTTGAAAAACTTTAAACTTGTCAAAAAGAAGGAATTTAAGGTCATAAAGAGTTTTAAAAGTGAATAAATTCATGATTGTAAGCATAGTTGATAGTCTACCAAGACATAACAGGGGTCTATGTAGTCAAAAGAACCACTTTCTTATGAATAAAAGGTGTGTTGTTACTTAATACATTTCATTACAAATTTATTGCATGTGTGAATGAAATATAACTTCATTTGAAGATAATTTGTACTTTATCCAAGGTTCATGTCATTGAAACCTTCTAACCCCTATTTTATATGTATCTATAGTCACTTGTAGTCTCTTATATCACATATAAAAAGTTGCATGATTTGTTTAGAATATTGGAGAAGTTGAGGGAGGTAGTCAAAACTTTGTTCCAAGTGTTCGTTCTTGAAAATAGTCTTTAAGTTGTATGAATAATAAATTTTGAAACTATCGGTCTCTATGTGCACAGTCAAACCCTAGAACAGGGTTTTTGATACAAAAATAACCATAAACTAGTGGAATATCCTCAAACTCATATGGAAGTTTCTAGATAAGGTTTATAGGGTATTCAAATAGGTATCATTCTCAAACTCACCATGTGCTTACAAATATAGAGGAGTATTTTTCATTATGCCTATAGATAGTCACAGGAAAGCTCAGTCAAGAGAAAATTCAAGTGTTTTACTTTGTTGATTGAGTCTAAACCTTTTATGAAGGTCCAATGTTATTGTTTAAACACTATATAATACTTATTTAAAGTGATTAAAATCATTTAGAAGTTAATCCAAGTCAATATCCTTCCAAGTAGGTAGATTAGGCCATTCAGACCTAAAGAGTAGAGTTGCCATTGAAGTATAATTCTTAAGAAACCAATAAATGAAATTAGTTTATCATCCTCAGAGATAGTCTCCAAACATCTTAAGAAATCTATATAATAATCCTTTGATGATATTATATTAAGAACACCTTTTTAAGACCAAACAAGCCTATATAAATTACTATAATACTTCTTAGGACTGAGTCAACTTTTAAGGCACTTTGGTGATCTAATTGGTATTTTGAGATTATGTAAAGACACCTATGAGTCTTGTATCATTGTCTTGTGATTTTCATTGAGTTTTTGAAGTGAATGAGTCCACAAAACAAAGTAGTTGTATACCTCTTTGTATCAGTTCCTTAAGAGGTAAAATTTAGCCTAATAGGCATATAAAGGGTAGAGTTATTGTCATTTGAGTTTTGAGTTGAATTTATTTGTGCACTAAGAAGCTTGAGTCAAATCATTGGTGAAATCATCATAGTATTGTTCAAAGAAGTGAGTGTGTAAAATTGAGTGCTTTAGGAGTCAAATAAGGATTTTTATTGAATGTAGATTATTGTTTTGGGACTGAGTACCTTGTTTTAAGTCATTAAAAGTGTCTTTTGATCTAAATATAGAGTATAATAAGTCAAGAGATGATACTAAAGAATAAGGTCAATAGTCTTTCAATACCAATACTCAAAAGACCTTTTATGATAGACTAATAGATATTTTATGGTTAGGAAGAGACCTAATTACAAGTAAGTTCTATAATACCTTGAGGTAGATCAGGTTCAGTAAGTGGAGCACCTACTGTTGGCCATTTTTTGCCCAACAGGCCAAAAAATTGGTCCCCCCTTTTTTCATGTTGTTATGTGCCAGTACTTTTGATTTTGCACAATTCTTGCAAATTTCTACAGACTCTGTAGGTCCATTTCTATGGACTCTGCAGAGCTTGGATTTCTACGGACTCAACAGTGAAGTTTCTATAGACTCTGCAGGTCTATTTCTACAGACTCTGTAGGTTTTCTATAGACTTCACAGGGACTTCTACGAACTCTATAGGTGTAGTGAAGAACCAGTTCAAAGAGTACAAGGTTTTACAAAGCTTCTTCGAACTCTTGTCTGAAGAAATTTACAAGGAAAGAGAGCTAAAATGGTTTAAAGACACTTTTCCTTAAGGTTGGAAGAGTGGTTCAACGACATAATCTTTCCAAGAGTTAGCATCTTTGAATCGTTGAACCATTGAACTGGTTCAATGCTTCAGTTCAATGCCTTGGTTCAACACTTTAGTTCAATGCTTTAGTTCAATCAACAAAGTTCATCATGTTGGTTCAATGCTTTGGTTCAATCAGTTGGTTAAATGCTTGGTTCAATCTCTCTGTTCACTCAATCGGTTCAATGACTTAGTTAAGCCGATTTGGTTCAAAGCTTGGTTCAACGCTTGGTTTAAGGCTTGGTTCATCGGCTTGATTAGGAGTGGTTCAATCAAAATTTCAAGTCTCTCAAAGGACAAGTGCCCTTGTGGAGGGCAATTCTGGGTTCAAGAGCCCTTGCAAAGGGCAGGGAACACTTTCGAAGAGGCCATAAAGAGAAAGCCGCAAAGCTAAGTTCTTTCAAAATTTTGTTAAGGCAAAGGCATAATTCATTCAAACTTTTTGTTTGAAGGAATTTCTTCAGATAAAAAGTCTGAAGGAATTCAAAAGATCACTTTGAAGGCAGCCGAAGGAATTTGAAAAAATGTGAAAAAGACAAGGATGATTTCTTTTGAACTTTTGTCCGAAGGAATTCCTTCAGACAAAAAGTTTGAAGAAATTTGGGGAAGCTGCAACCAAAAAGTTGATGGAATTTTTAAAGAACAATTTCAAAGTGACAAGGTAATTCTTGTGAACTTTTTGTCCACGGGAAAAAGTCTGCAGAAAGAAGTCCACAGAAAAGGCCAAAGCAAGAAGGCCGAAGAAGTCTAAGGGGTGACGGGCCTGAAGACGTCAAAGTAAAGCACAGAAAACTAGCCATTGGAAATTCAAATGCAGTGATGGGCCCATGAACATCAATTTTACACCAGGAAAAGCCAGAGCATGGAGGGTGCCAAGTGGCAACTACAGAAAGATTTGGCATGCTTTTCTAGGAGTAGCAGAACGTGTCATGTGTCCCCTACAAAGCTCAGTAGAAGCTAACACATGTCCTCTTTTTTAGGACCTTCAAGGGGTGCCTAAAGTTTTTATGAGTCAAGCAGATGCTGCCATGTGTCCTGCCCATTTCATAGCGGAATGTGCCATGTGTCACTTAGTTGAAATCAGTGGAAAGTGGCCAAGGCAAGTAAGAAGAGCCCAAGGAACATAGTGACCCGCTAAGAGATAGCCCTCGAGGGCTGAAGGAGCCAAAAAGAGACAAAGCAAGGAAGAAGACAAAGTGAAAGAAAAGACAAAGCAGTCCAAGTGGCAAAGGAGAGGTGAGTTATTTCTAGATGGTCACCAAATGGTGCAAACAGTAAATGGCACGGCCTGTCTTCTCCATTTTACATTTATAAATAGACAAGCCGTGTAAATGCCTTGAAGGGAGCAGTCTATTTTCAAAAAAGAGGTGTAGCCCATGCTTTCACGTTAATGTTGGGATGCCAAAGTAAAAGCAAGAGCCGACAATCAAACGACTTCCTCTTCCCAAGGCTCAAAGCACACATGGGCCAGCTTGTCAAGAGTGCCAAAGTATTTTCCAGAAAGTGCCAAGGGTTTTTTCTCTTTCTATATATTGTAAAATTTCTCATTGGAAAAGCATCTAATCTCTCAGCCTTAAGGCAAAACTCTACCCAAAAATCTCTTGGGCTTGTAAGTTAGAACTCTGCCAAATTTTACCTTGAATCAGGACTTAGCATTTTTACCTCTATTTGAGCTTGCACTTTTGGATGTGTCTATGCCTTTGTTCTATGTTAAGTCATTTTCCTTATGCTTTTGCAAGGTGATTTCAGCATGTCTAGTGCATTGTGAGTTTCTCTTTTGCAGGTTTGCCAGAAGTGTCCCTAGATGAGTGTAGGTTCCTGTGACTAGGCTGCCATAAGTGTGTCTGAGGACGCCTCTAGTAGTTTTCTTCCTCCCTGTATTTCCATGAACCCCTAGCTCACTGATGCAAAAGGATTTCTCATATCAAATGGAGTGTATAGGAGATTCTTTTTGGTGAAAAGTGTATATTCAAGCTGGGTGGGTCATCTTTTTTGGTGTATCACCCTTTATTTTATTTTTAGGCTTAGGTTCTATTTTCAGCATCTCTCTCTCTTTTCATCTCCCCCTTTTTTCATTTTATTTGTTAGCAGTAGGAGAAACTAGGGCCTAAAAGATACATCAAAGGGAGCTAGCCCTTATCTAGAGACTCTTCCCTCTAACTTCATTAGTCCCACAGGCAAGAGGGGAGTTTCCATAGTTGCATGTGGAAGAGCAGAAGCTAGGCGTCCTGCCCCCGGGTGCAATCCACTGCGTCAAGAATTTTTGGCACGCCCGGTGGGACCAACTAGGATAAGTTGTGTCCAGAGAGTTGAATAATTTTTGGTGTGTTCTTCAGCCAACCAGCCTTTGGAGGATTTTTCATCAACACCAATGGCAAATCTAAGTTGAATCAACTGGTTAAGCAGCCAAGTGCCATCAAGAAATCATTTTTTATATTTATAATTCCTTTACACAAAATCATGGACCTTATGTTCCTCCATATTACCATGATCAAACTCACATTTTTCATGTAATCCCCCCAAGCAACTTTCCTAGTCTTCCTCAACTCCCTCAGGTCATTGATCCTAATGGCAAGCTTCTAACCTAGGAGGAAATAGTGGAATCATGGGGCAAGAAAGAGGAGAAGAAAGGTTTTGTTCAAAACCTTGAAGAAGATGAGGTTGCTCCTGCCCACGATGATTCTTATGATCTCCAAGAAAGGCTCTTCAAAGAAGACATAGCCAAGAGAATTGTAGAGTTGGAATCTAGAGAGAGATTCCTCAATCAGTGTGTGATGGACGGTTCATATCCAACAGCACATTCCATATCTGAACACACCCCATCTACACAACCCCAAAAGAGCTATCAGGCCACACCTAATATTGATGAAGTATTAGCCAAATGGAAGGAGGGGAATCATTCAATTATAGCTCAAGGACTACCTCCTCTTCCACATGGTTTTGTCACTTTACCCCTTCTCAAGGAGGAACCTATTTTTCAAGAGGCGAGTGAGGAGAAGAAGATCCAATCTGCAATTTCCCAAGAGGCTACCATGAGTGACAATGAAGAAGAAATCACCATTGATGCTCCTTGTGAAGACCTCATCATCAATGGAGAAGACGCAGGGCATGCATACATGCAGATGTTCTAGCAATATGAAGAGGAACATAAGCATGGTGAGCTCTCTCCTCCTTTGTTCGATGAGCTTCCTTGTTGCTTCAATGAGGAGGACGAATACACTGAGGAGCCTGAATTAGAGGAGGATCAGGAGGATGCCTTTGAACATCTAGAGACCTTGATCTTTGAGGAGGAAAAGGAGAGGTTGGTCTCTTTTGAGGAAAGCCTTGAAGAAGAAATCTTTGAACAAAGAGGTGATGTTTAATGGGATGAGCAATCAATTTGTGATTCCATTTAAGACATCACCACAGTCACCCTTATTTAATAAGGCCAAGAGGGAGTAGAGGATGACTTTGATAGGGTTTTCAATGAAGCAGAAGGAAACAGGTCAAACCATGATGCATTGCAGAGGGACCATACATGTCAAAGGGCCTATGGTGATAAGCCAACAGCCACATATTTCTTGGTGAAATGCACCAACATGAAGAGCCAGCATTCAAAAAGCTTCCAAGAATAAGTAGAGTACATATATGTTGGGAGCATATTTGAATCTGATCCACTTGGATGTAAGCCAATCAAGGTGACAGGCAAGAGGAGCAGGTCACCAAGTCTCCATTTCATTCAGCCGCTTGTCTGGCACCATAAGTCTTCTTGCCAGGAAGGAGACTTAAAAAAATTTCCCTTTGATCCAAGAGGGAAGCAAATATACCTGGTTAGCTATATATATTAGTTTGCTTTTAGTTTCTTTTCCTACTTTCCCTAAGTGCAGTTTGCACAAGTAGTGTTTTTAGCCTTGTGTGTGTTTTCCTTTGTGTGTGGGGTAAAGGCTCATGATTGATTCTTGGATCTTTTGGGGCTATTGTTAACCTTTATTTTAAGCTGCATCTGACTCTGTGCCTAATGGGCTAAAAGGCAACTGGTCTCTAAGCATAGCAAGCATGCTTCCCCTGGGAGTCATCAATTTGTTGACCATTTTTTGCCCAACAGGCCAAAAAATTGGTCCCCCCTTTTTTTTCATGTTGTCTTGAGCCAATACTTTTGATTTTGCACGAGTCTTGCAAATTTCTATGAACTCTGTAGATTTTCTACAGACTCTGCAAGTCCATTTCTATGGACTCTATAGAGCTTGGATTTCTACAAAACTCAACAATGAAGTTTCTACGGACTCTACAGGTCCATTTCTACAGACTCTGTAGGTTTTCTATGGACTTCACAAGGACTTCTATGAACTCTGTAGGTGTAGTCTTCAGCAGATGAAGAACCAGTTCAAAGAGTGCAAGGTTTTACAAAGCTTCTTCGGACTCTTGTCTGAAGAAATTCAAAAGGAAAGAGAGTTGAAATGGTTTAAAGACACTTTTCCTTAAGGTTGGAAGAGTGGTTCAATGACATAATCTTTCCAAGAGTTAGCATCTTTGAACCGTTGAACCATTGAACCGGTTCAATGCTTCAGTTTAATGCCTTGGTTTAACGCTTTAGATCAACACTTTAGTTCAATCGACAAAGTTCTTTGTGTTGGTTCAATGCTTTGGTTCAATCAGTTGGTTCAATGCTTGGTTCAACCACTCGATTCACTCAGTCAGTTCAATGACTTGGTTTGGTTGGTTTGGTTCAAATCTTGGTTTAATGCTTGGTTTAAGGCTTGGTTCATCGGCTTGGTTAGAAAGAGTGGTTCAATTAAAAGTTCAAGTCTCCTAAAGGAAAAGTGCCCTTGCAGAGGGCAGTTCTAGGTTCAAGAGCCCTTGCGAAGAGCAGGGAACACTTTCAAAGAGGCCACAAAGAGAAAGCTGCAAACATAAGTTATTTCAAAATTTTGTTAAGGCAAAGGCATAATTCCATTAGACAAAAAGTTTGAAGGAATTTGAAAGAGCACTTTGAAGGCAGTCGAAGGAATTCAAAAAAATGCACAAAAGACAAGGATGATTTCTTTCAGACTTTTGTCTAAAGGAATTCATTTGGACAAAAAGTCTGAAGAAATTCGGGGAAGCTACAGCCAAAAAGCTGATGGAATTTTTGAAGAACAATTTCACAGTGACAAGGCAATTCTTGCAGACTTTTTGTCTGTGAGAAAAAGTCTACAGAAAGAAGTCTGTAGAAAAGGTCGAAGAAGTCCAAGGCGTGATGGGCCCGAGGATGTCAAAGTCAAGCACGGTGAACTAGCTGTTGGAAATTCAAACATAGTGATGGGCCCATGAACGTCAATTTTACACCAAGAAAAGCCAAAGCGTGAAGGGTGCCAAGTGGCAACCATAAAAATATTTGACATGCTTTTCTAGGAGTAGCAGAACATGCCACGTTTCCCCTGCAAAGATCAATGGAAGCTGACACGTGTCCTCTTTCATAGGACCTTCAAGGGGTGCCTAAAGTTTCTATGAGTCAAGCATATGCTGCCATGTGTCTTGCCTGTTTCACAGTAGAACGCGCCATGTGTCACTTGAAATCAACAAAAAGTGGCCAAGGCAAGTAGCAAGAGCCCAAGGAACGTAGCGGCCCGCTAAGAGATAGCCCCCAGGGGATAAAGGAGCCAGAAAGAGAAAGCAAGGAAGAAGACAAAGTGCAAGAAAAGACAAAGTAGTCCAAGTGGCAAAGGAGAGGCGAGTTATTGCCAGATGGTCACCAAATGGTGCAAACAGTAAACGGCGTGACTTGTCTTCTCCATTTTGCATTTATAAGTAGACAAGACACGTAAATGCCTTTAAGGGAGTAGTATGTTTGCAAAAAAGAGGCATGGCCCATGATTTCACATTAATGTTGGGATGCCAAAGTCAAAGCAAGAGCCGACAATCAAACGGCTTCCTCTTCCCAAGGCTCAGAGTGCACATGGGCCAGCTTGTCAAGAGTGCCAAAGTCTTTTCCAAAAAGTGATAAGGGTTTTTTCTCTTTCTATATATTATAAAATTTCTCATTGGAAAAGCATCTAATCTCTCAGCCTTAAGGCAAAACTCTACCCAAAAATCTCTCAGGCTTGTAAGGCAAAACTCTGCCAGATTTTACCTTGAATCAGGACTTAGCATTTTTACCTTTATTTGAGCTTGCACTTTTGGATGTGTCTATGCCTTTGTTCTGTGTTAAGTCATTTTCCTTATGCTTTTGCAAGGTGATTTCAGCATGTCTAGTGCATTGTGAGTTTCTCTTTTGCAGGTTTTCTAGAAGTGTCCCTAGATGAGTGTAGGTGCCTGTGACTAGGCTGCCATAAGTGTGTCTGAGGACGCCTCTAGTAGTTTTCTTCCTCCCTGTATTTCCATGAACCCCTAGCTCACTGATGCAGAAGGATTTCTCATATCAAATGAATTGTATAGGAGCTTCTTTTTGGTGAAAAGTGTATATTCAGGCTGGGTGGGTCATCTTTTTTGGTGTATCACCCTTTATTTTATTTTTAGGCTTAGGTTCTATTTTCAGCATCTCTCTCTCTTTTCATCTCCCCCTTTTTTCATTTTATTTGTTAGCAGTAGGAGAAACTAGGGCCTAAAAGATACATCAGAGGGAGCTAGCCCTTATCTAGAGACTCTTCCCTCTAACTTCATTAGTCCCACAGGCAAGAGGGGAGTTTCCATAGTTGCATGTGGAAGGGCAGAAGCTAGGCGTCCTGCCCCCAGGTGCAATCCACTGTGTCAACACTTACTTTGACACTAGTAGGGAATAGTAAAAATCAAGATATGGCTTGTGTATTTAGGTAGGGCATACTCATTGAGATCAAGTTATGGCTTGATTATTCAATCAAGCAAGGCATACTCAAGTAGGTAAAATAGGCATGTAACCCTCAATGGTATAGATCTATTATGTATGTAAAATGATTCAAAACATCATTTATCATTCTATCTTCCAATATTGAAATTTTAAAAACTAAGTATTGACCAGAATGAATTTTTAAAAACTAATTTCTAAATGGTAACTTCTACAGCTCTGTAATCAATTTTAAAAGATACAGAGTGGCCCTAATTTTTTCAAATTTAAAGTATAAGAATATAAAATTAAATGTAAAATAGTTCAAAGTGCACAGAGAAACAAAAACACAACAAAATATATATATAATTCAAAGGGTTTACACCCTTTGGACTACAAAGGGAATATGCCCTTTAGACTCCAAAGAGCTTATTCCCTTTGTGCACATAGAAACAAAAACACAACACAAAAAAAACTATAGGTCAAAGGGCATGTTGTCACTCAATTTTGTACCCTTGGAGAGGTAGTTCAAGCCTTCTCCAAATTGAGTGGAACATGGGATTAACCCTAGGCCTATGGGTTGCTTATAGTATGGTTAAACCTCTAGATTTAAGGGTTATCTCCTTAGATTTATCTTGATTACTCATCACCTATGCTATTAACTTGTTTGGATGAAAATGGAGAGAAAAAACATGAAATAAACCTATCCTAATGAGGTGATGCACCAAATGTGAACTGATCACTACCGACCAAATGGATTTGCACTTCAAACAAGATCCTAACCTACACATGACACTAATCCAAATCTACCTTTCTACATAAGTATTTCTCA
This sequence comes from Torreya grandis, assembly GCA_037957365.1. Classification (NCBI taxonomy): domain Eukaryota; kingdom Viridiplantae; phylum Streptophyta; class Pinopsida; order Cupressales; family Taxaceae; genus Torreya; species Torreya grandis. The sequence goes on along the minus strand of JARHVA010001907.1, from coordinate 2,081,254 downwards.
TGGAGGTTTGTGAAGCAAGATTAATCTAGGATAACTAAACAAGAGGTCATGACATGACACGAGTGTAGAGAAAACTCACTAAACTCATAAACACTTCATTTGAACACTTCAAGAGACCTTTAAAATACTTTTAAAATTGAATATGAATATAAACAAGGACAACGTGCCAAGGAAGTGAACCTATCACTTAGCAAGATCAACTAGTCTAACATACACATTGAAATAGTCCATAGAGAAGGTAAACCAATTTTTTTTTCATTGATCAAAGCCTATAAATGATTAGGGCTTCACCACACTCAGGTGGAGGATACAAACTTAACAAATTAAGGCTCAATATATAGCATAAGTGAGAGAAAAGAAGAGAAGGGTGTAGGAGAGAGAGAATAGACAAGTGTCTCATGAGTTAAAAATAAGAGGAGAGTTATGAAACTACCTCAACATGTCCTAAATGTCATGTGTAGTTCCTTTAAAGATGATCCAAGTGGTGTAGGAGTTAGAAAGCTTGTTTAACACCTTGACTAACTCTCCAAAACTATCCTTTACTTTGTATTATTGAAGGATAAGTGGCCTTATTGGTGGTTAGTTAAGGTTATATTACATATTTTCTCCTCTATTGACACTTCTCAACTCACTCCATTAGGTTCTCTTTGACACATCTCTTTCTTTTCTTGTTAGGTGTCTAGAGGACTCTTCATCTCCTTAGGCCAATCTTGCATATAAGTGTCAAAACTTGGATTCCTATTCTTCAGCTCATCTTATCTTCATGGATTTCTCATTCAACTCATATAAAACCTTTAACAAATCATTTTTAGGTCTCAAACTATCCCCAAGGATTCATTCTCTACCAAAAGCTCCAATTAGGCCTCATTCTTTGTAGCCCTAAAATCATAAAAACCTCCTTGTGTTTATATTTGTATGGATGGTGATGATAATGTGAGGGCATATTCTAGTACCTAGTATGGCCTTACATCTCCATGTTCAATTTTAGAATTATAAAGTGATTGTAAGTGTACTTTTTTGTTGCTTCTCTCCTAACTAGGCCTCAATTAGACCTCCCTACTAAGAGAGTAGAAAATGACTCTATAGGATTAAAACATGTTCAAAATAAAAAATAAGCATATTATTTATCTATATTACCTCCTCTCCATTCTCCATGTCAAATTTGAAGCTCTAACACCTTGTACAGACTTGTCAAGTAGCTAAAAATAGTCTTTTAGGGCCTATTCTATATAGTCTTGTACCTACAAGTACAATCTAATGTCATGGGGTGTTTCTCATGGGAGTATTGAACATGTTTTATGTCATTTATAATTTTTTACAATCTATATAGATGCATATAATTTTGTTTCTCTCTCATCGGATCCTTCTAGCTCCCCTAGGCAGCCTGAAAATGCCTTAGGGTCTTAAGGATGATTCATAAAGCCTGGGTAATGAGTCAGCCAACCAATTCCATAAAATGAAATAATTAAAGTGTATAAAACTTCCCCTAGTATTTTAATGTCCCATGCAATTTTTATAAACCATATTGAGCAATGAACTATAGCCTCTCGGGATGGCAGGCCGTATTTGTGAGGGCTCAGAGAGAAAAGGTGAGTGAGAGATTTCCTAAGTTTGTATGGGATTTAAAATGACTTTAAGAGGCCCATTAAATCCATATTTACCTATTTAAAAATTAAAATTCACCATTTACTTTAATTATATCTCTTGCTACCTCATTTTTTTAAGCTTAGGGTTCTTAAGCCAATCTATCTAACATAACCTAACTACTTGTGTTCACTTATTTCTCTCTCTATCAGGGGTCTAGGTCCCATGAAATTTTTGTGCAGACCTCTCACCATATTATTATGGTCTCCAAAGTTATCCTATATCCAACTGACTGGCCATCTATCTAAGTCTGCCTTATAGGCCTATGTATGTGACTAGTCCTCTGTATGACTGTAAGAAAGTTTGATTGTGATCTCCATTCTTTGTTGATTGTGTTTGAGATGTGATAAAAATATTTTCATCACCATAAAATATTTTTTAATTACCTTACTCTCCCTTAGTCATCCTATATTCCTTCATAACTTTCAAATAATCAACCTTCTTGGGAATCTATATGAGATTGTGTGTGCATTTAGGCTTGTTTGAGGTTGAACAAGATCTAGCAACATTCTATACTTTTATCATGAGGTCTGGGAGTTAGATATGATTTTAATGACATTTTTAAACCATTTTAAATTTTCCTTTATCCCTTCATACCTCTTCAAATACCCAATCTTTTCTTAAAACAAATAAAACCCTCATGAAGAGAAAGCAAACATGTAGGTTACTATTAGACTAAGTAGGCAGAGTTTAAATGTTTGCAATTATTTATGAGAGTAAAATTATATTATATTGAATCAATGAAACATATTTAATTATTTGTCCTCTCCTTCTCTCATACTTTTGACTTCCTTAGTTGAGCAAAACTCCTCATAAGGCAAATAGGTCTGACTATGTGTATGCGGGGTTTGAAAACATTATCTTGACCAAAGTCATTGGTCATCTTAATAATGATTCCTTTTGATCTTAAAATGATCCATATACTTTCATCACCTTTTTATTCAAACCACAACACTCTTCAATAACTATGTCTCTCTCTTTAGGCTTGAAATTAGCCCATATCATCTAGTAGACTTGTGGATCTCTCTTAGAGAGAACTGAGTGTGTTTGAGAGATTGTAAGATTTCCATTTCCACTCTTAAAACTTATCAATTTATTTTCCTCAATGATTTTTTTATCTGGACCCTTTCTATGCCTTAAAACTTTAGACCTTACCAATATCATTGTCTAAGGCCAATTCTCTCAATTGCTTGTAGGTGACTACCTAAGGTCTGAGTTTATAGTTTTGAGTTGGCCTTATTTTAAATACATAATGACATCTTATAAATGGTCCAAATTAATTGATATCATTTTTCATTGCATTACCAACTTCCTAAAAAAAATTCAATATATTCTACCAGACCTTTGCTTTTATTGTTTCCACATATAGTCTTGTAGATGTGTCTTACTAGGCTTGTTAGCTCAGTCCTCAACTCTTTGACTTTAGGTGCTTGGATACCTCCATTATTCCATGAACATTTCATATTTAAACCATTACAGTGATTTCATTCTTGATTATACAAATTTTAACATTAACACCATTGATTTATCTTTAAGTTACAGACCTACAGGTATGCAAACTTGTAGGTCTGCAACCCTATGTTTGAAACCCTTAAAGTGATACTATAGTTGTTAGGCCTAAAATACCATTGTCTCCATTACATCAACACCTTATACCAATCAAAAAAAACTCTCAACTCTTTAGAAACATGTATTTAGACCCACTTCAAATCAACTTGTTATGCATACGCACAGACCATAGTCTACAAGGTGAATGGAGATGTGATCATTTAAAACTTGTACAAAATATTTGAATGATCAAAAGTCAATTTATGGATTGAGAATAAATTATAATATAATAAAGGATCACTTATATTCATTAGACTACCTGGATAACTCTAAAACATATAAAAGTTTACAATCACCTGCAAATAATGTATAAGAGAAGATTTTCTTGCCAAGAGACCATTCACATGTGCCAACATGGTGAATGAAAGTGTATGGTACATATATAAACCTATAATAACTCACTGCAATAGGTTTCATGTATCCATGATCTCATAATTTTCATAAGATTTACACCAAATCAACCTATGGTGATTTAAGTCTTCAAAAAGCAATCTAAATCTTTAGTGATTATTCATAAAGATAAGGACACCAACCATTTATTAATGCCAAAAATTAGAATCCATAGGGGTTACAAATTTCGGATAAAATCTTATCCCCCAAATCTATCGGTATGGCATGTACCATGTAGTTTAAAATGACCTTCAAGAGCTTGTGAATGGAGTGATGGAGGAGTGAGAGAGATTTATGTAACTATGGAGCTTGAAACTTCTTCCCATGTTTTTTTTTGGCTTGTATAGTCTTAAAGGACATTCTGAAACTCTTTTCACCTACAAGTGACTTCCACAAGTCCATACAAGTTTCTTAACTCCTCAATATGGCATTGAAACTCAAGATTCTAACTTTATGATAGGTGTGGCAGTTGTGTAACTATTCCAAGATATTTGGAAAGTGTGTGTTACAAATTTATTACTTGTGTAACTTTGACACACATGAATGTTAGACAAAAATCACATTTTCCCTCATTTTCACCACCTTCAAGATTACAAATGAACCTTAAAGTCTTCAAAACATCATAAAATTTTATGAAAAAGTGATTGAAACATAAAATTACTTTGATAAATTCTTAATCACCTATGACACCACTTGACCAAACCTTATCTCTCCATGACATGCCTAGACCACTATATGACCAAAACAAGGCATTACCTTAACTTCTCAAAACTAACTTTAAACAATGCTAATAAGGTTTTATGAAGACTTTTAGGGACCATATAAGGCATGACAAGACATGTAACAAGCTTATTAAAGTTTCAATTAAAAGGGGATGACCAATTTTGACTTGGGGTCAAATTTTGATCAACAGGATGTACACCCTTAGGAATTGAAATAGTATACACCCTTTGCACTCCAAAGGGCATATGCCCTTTGTAAAGGGCATATGACCTTTAGGCTCATGACTGACCCTTTTGATATTTGCATTATTTTTTAAAAAAAAAGGCATATGCCCTTTACAAAAAAAAGTTTTGTGTTTTTCATTGTGTCACCTTTTTTGTCTCCCAACTTTGTACATCCACCCGAACATCCATAATTTACTGATATTAAATTTAATGTTAATTTCAATTATTTTCAATATTAAATGTTTTATTAAAAACTTTTCAATAATATTTTTTGTTGACAACTTTATTTGAATTCAAATTTTACAAGATGTCCCTGATATTCCCTTAATTTATCTATACCAATCAAACATTAATAGGACTCTATTCATCCTCATATAACCTACCCTTGACATTGTTGAGATAATTTATGATCCAATGCAACCCATGAAGGTAACTTTGAATTAATTTAAATTTTCCAATTACAAATTTTGTGCATGATTTATAGTTTGGTAAGTTTCAAGAATGTAATGCAAGATATAATGTGATTGAACAAAAATTAATATGATTCAAATACTCATGACTTTCCTCCTCAATGGCACATGATATATAGACACTAGTATAGACCAATTCTGCAATAAATTTATTTTATTATTATTTTGGACGTTTATTTGCATTTATCTTTATAACTTTTAAATGCAAAGACAAATTATTTATTATTTTGTCTTCACATTTTCTATCATTTTGTCACTCCAAGGGATCACAATCCTTCATCGTCTCTAAGGAAAAAGAGAGAAATATTTCATGATCTTGGGGGTTCCATTGGGCCACAATATTTTATTTATGTGCCAACATGAAAATGTATATGTCACTTATGTATGCATAAGATTGATTGTTTAACTTTACATTTTTATATCTTGTTGATCTGCAAGATCAATGTAATATGTGATATGTGTTTGAAATGTATTTTTTACTAATGATCCTTATATTTTATTATCAAATGTTATTCAATATTTATTTTGTGTCATTTTATTTCATAATGTTATCACATGTATTTACCATATTATTAACAACTCTTTTTTTGGTTTAGAATTGATAACATATTGTGCAATAATATTTATGCTTGTAATGATAAAAAATTGATAATAATTTTCCAATAATGGTATAAATTTGACAAATATTAACATGTTTTGATGGTATTATTTTAATTTTTTCAACATGATGTTTGATAACAAAATGTTTTAACTACATCATATAATCTTTTTTATATTCGCTTTTAGCCTCTATTCTCTTTGATTCACATTTTGAGGTCATTATTCAGTCATTTGACACTACATATATTTCACATTACTAGATCTTAATTCATAAATGCATGATATGGATTTTGAGAGTCTCATTTTAATGATGTTTTGCACAATAGGGTGATTTTCGTCTCTTAGAAACATCAAAATCTAAGGTTTAACTTTTTATAGGACATGCTAGAATTTTTATTTCATCTCCAAGAAACTAATCAACATGATTTGAGAATTTAATTTCAAACATTCATTGTTCATATAAATTCACAATAGTTCTAAGTTATGATCCAATACATGCCAACTCGAAATAGAAGATGTTAAAAACCACCCTTTTTTGATAAGAGAAAGGTGTTATTAAAGCCAGAATAGGTAGTTTATTTCTCAACCAATCATACTCAATGGTTGTGATCATTGTCCTATGAATTATTCATAATCCATAACATGGTAGCATAGTCAATTTTAAAGCATGAAGAATCAAAATTAGATATCTCTAGCTATGCCAATAAATTTGACAACATTTTTTGTCAACTTTTCTAATTGCCAAACTAGGAGGGAAAACTCATGCCTGGGTGGATTTATAGGTCATGGTCTTGGTCACAGACATTATTTTTTTATCTTTATGTGTTTCATGTTATTAAATTTCAAGGTGAGGCCCTAGAAGAGTAAATCTCACTCAGGGGCAATAAACTTGTCTCTTAATTACAAACAAATGCATTTTGGGATTGATTATAAAATCCTCTTCAATAGATCCATATATTCTTCTTAATCAATATGATATATGTTTTAAAAATACAAATTACATATGTACTTAATGGTTCTTTTATTTTTACTACATGACATACATTTTCTTTTATACGAATCTCAATGTTTGCCAAAACTACCCTCTTTGTTAAGAGAATGAAATTCTTGAAACTAGAACACATAGATCTTCTCTCAACTAAGCATACTTAGAGGTCATACTCATGGTTATATGTATTATTTTACATCCTTGAGGTAGAGATCTATAACTATGCCACTAAACTTGAAAACATTTGTTGTCAAATTTTCCACTTGCTAAATAGGAGAGAAAATTCATACCCACATGGATTCAAAGGTTTTAGTATTGGTCATAAATATTATTTTCATACCTTGATGTTTTGTAGATACTAACCACCATCCATAATATCATATTTGAGGGTTTAATTAAAGGTTTTGGTAATTGAAGAACGCGTTCAACACAGAAGAGGTACTTTTTAGTCTCAGAGAGAATTTGGAAATGACATATAATTGAATGAAGTAACAAGCTAATAAATACAACAAAGATACATTTAAAATTAAGAGATTTAGATTTTGTGAAATTACAACCATATAATAAAATGTCCTTAAAACATCAAAATGAGGATAACAAGCTTTCACATAAGTATTATAGGCCCTATCAAGTCTTGAAAAATGTTAGTAATATATCATAAAAATTGGAGTTACCTAATTTAGAAAGAATACATCCGATCTTCATGTTTCCTTCTTGAATAAGATCATTGGATAAGGAGTTTCATCTTAGATAGAGTTACTGGAGAATAATGAAGATGGAAGAATCACTTTTAAACATGTGAAAATCCTCTAGACATGCACAAAGAGGTTGTATACAAGGATGATTACATAATATTAGATTAAGTGGAAGAATATACTCAGTGAGGATGCAACATGGGAAGATGAATAATCCATGCAAAATCATCCATAAATATTAAATGCTGAATAAAACATTAGTTTTAAGGGGATGGCCATGTTATGGAAGTAACAACTAGCATATTTTGGGATATATGTGGCCAACTTGTCACTAACATAACGTTTTACTTGATAATATGGTAGTTTATATCTATTCATATTAATAGTAGTGTTAGCCTATAGAGTATCCATATATTAGGTAGGGTATATATAGGAGGTCGTGGTTAGTATTGGATTATCATATTATGAATTTTTTTATTGTTAGAAGGTTGTGGAGGTTTCCCCATTGAAGTGGCTCGGTCATATCTATTTAATATTCTACTTTATTATCAATCATTTATGTGGATCTACTTTATTATGATTTTATTATTATGATTCATGGTTGTTTCTCTGCTTTTGATATTTATATACTCATCCATTGTTGTTTCTTTTTTATATCCATATAAGTAATTTCATTGCATCCAATGTCCAAGTGTCTCACAATAGGTCTAGCAAACTGACATGCCATAGATGTCATTATTTAGATGCTGATGAATATAAAATAACAATAAGAAAGTTTATGGATGTCATTCCATGCTATATGAAATACATGGGTATAAAGCCGCTATAACCACCAAGTCCAAAAAGAAATGGTATTGAATATGAGGATCTCTTTGAAACTTTAAGATGTCAAACATAAACAACACACATGATCATGTAATCAATTTATCTTTGATGACCAAGGCATGAATGGGAAAAATATACTTCACAATATGTTAAGTGAGTGTTCTCTAAGTTATCAATAAGCATGTGCCCAAGTAAAACCATTCTCAATATGGATCTTTAAAAAATGACATGTCAATGTGTGTCACATATATGTAGAGGTATTAAATACTAATTAGAAAAATCCTATAAATTACACTAATTGTAAAATTAACCTTACCACTATGTTTTGTTATAAAAATGATGCATTTATAATGTGTATGATTAAAGGCCAAAACCTATCATTGTATGTCTGCAAGATTCAAAAAAAAATCATCATTAAAACAAATCTAATATAAAATTAATGTTCCAACTCATGTTGGGTGAGCTTGGAGAATGAGTAGTCGATGTGAACCCTAGGTTACCGAAAAGGCACAATGCACCTAAGTTAACCAAAGAGCATGGGATTTAAGAAAATACAATAGTGAAACCTATTATAACTAGCATAAAATTAGAAACATGACCACCAATGCATTTCTATCATAAAAACATGCAATTTCAAAAAAAACATCAATAAATTTCTCTTTATGTGAATGTTATTATATATTGAAGCGTGAATGGTCTAGGTGACATATGAAAAACTATGAAAAAAAAGAACAAGAACTAGATATTAAAAAACTAGATATACCACTATGATCTCACTAAATAATAGGCATAATGAAAAAAATCACTCAAAAATACCTTTGTATGACCATGATATGGTTTTTCAAAGTCAGGGTGCCATAAACTAAGTAAAATCCTGAGGGGTCACCTAAAAATGATTGTCCAAACCCAAAAAAATATGGTTCCTATAAATCTAAAACTATCAAAAATGTTATGTAACTCTAAAACTAACAAAATTATTCTATTTATTTTTACTTTTTCTATTTATCCCTAAAAAAATTTAAAAAAAATCCTGTAAAATCCAAAATTACAAAAAAAATTAGGAAAACATTAAAAAAAGACCTAATTGGCCGATTTTCAAACCTATATTGATTGAGCATTATAGATCCATTTTTATGAAATAAAATTAAAAACCATTTTTTTAGGACAGCATAGATGTTATGGAATGAACTCTAAATTTGATAAAACTGGCAAGGTCCTTTTGATGTAATTTTTGACAAAAAAATCCATGAAACTTAATAGAAGATAATTTATAGAGATGGAAACCATCTACACAACAAAGTGTATATTATGAAAGCTCTTATACCATGTTAAGATAATGGGATGGACTCATAATATGTAGATCTGGTGTAGGTTCCAAAATCTATGAAAGCTCAAGCTCATGACATTCACCCACATTCGAATGTTCATACTATGAAATATTAAATCAATGTTGATACATATAAGATCAATGTAAAATGACTACTAATATATTAACCTCAAATGTCTAAGAGGACCAAAGATCCTCCTCACATGAAGAATACAATTCCAAAAAACTACCTTCCAACTTGCCCTCAAACTTCTTATATAGTTAAGGAGGTTTAGGATAGAAAATAATCTTTATCTTTAGGGATATTAACTTAAAGTGGACAAACCTTATTTTGAGAATAATTATTATTGATAAGTGATATATAAATAAATGATTATAAATAAGTTATGGATAATGATGTGCACATAAAGTGTGTATTATCCATAATGAATATAATTATAAGTGCATCTTAGAGAGTACAATAGTGTATGTCTTAATATACACTAATAATATTATGAAAAAATTGCATTGAGGGTGTTTTAACTAGTCAATAAGAGGTGTCTCATAACATTGTTGGGACCCATCAGAGATTCCAACCACATGAACTAAGGTGATGTAGAATCAAATTTCCTTGTGGTTAGGATTGTATAAGCTCCATTATTGTGAAAATAAATTTTTACCTCTCACTCACCAATAAATCAACATTGAATCCACAAAACCTCATTTTCCTCTAAGTAGCTCATTAAAATCTACCATATTAAAATCTATGCACATAAGGTAATTATTTTTTGGTAATTCATTGGTAATCCACCCATGTAGCTTGACTCCCTCAATGTCATTCAACAAATGTAGATATTGGAAAGATTAATGGATATGTCATTAATACCAAATAAAATGAACACAACACAATGAGATAAATATTTTTTATATAAAGGTAAAAAAGCTTTTGAGCGGAGCTTAGAACTACCAATGAGAAGCTTTTAATGAGATCAAAGCTATGAATTAGTTTTGGGAAACAACATAGGACCCCATCTTTGAAAAACACTAACCAACATGGGCCCACCCAAAAATAAAATCGAATAGGACATACTAGAGAGAGCCAGAGAGAAGAACACCTAACTAAACAACGTTAAAGAATACCAATTTGAAACAATGCTAAAACTAATCAACAAAAATTTAATGACTATGCATAGTTCCATAGGTAACACCTGAATAAAAACCTTTGAAAAATATGTCACAATCCAATAAAATACAATCAATGAACTTGAGAATAAATCAAAAATAAGAGAATAATAATTTGTAGGAAGGAGTCAGCCTTCTCTTAAAAAGGAGTTCCTCCATCTCCCTTTGAGAACCATCTCTAAGAAAAACTTTAGCATCCATTCTCAACCTTTCTACCTTGGATCTTAGACCTCTACATTTAGCCAAGATGCCTAGATCAGCCTTAGTTTTCCCACCTTTAGAACTAGAAGGGGGTGGGATAAGGGTTCTTGGATAATCTAGTTTATCCTCCAGAATACCATAGTCTAGCATCCTAGCTTTAAGTTCACCAGTATCTATTTGTAGGGAGTCTAACTCCTCCTCCAACTTATATTTCTACTCCTCAACCACTTTCTCAAGATAAGTACTAGAATGCTAAGAAAAGAACATGTCATGGTTATGCCAAATAAAATCATCATCGGATGGACCCTCTTTCTTCTTTCAAAACCTATGATGGGAAAAAGAAGATTGAGAATAATAAGTAGCAGTATGGTGCCCAAGACGATTTCAACAAAAATACCTAAAATGTAGGCCTCCATAGCTGAAGAATTGAATCTTAAAGCCTTGATCATATTCCACCTTAATGGAGTGAAAAAGAGACTTGGACAAATCAATGATAGCATAAACCCTCATATTTTTTATTTCCATAGACCTCTCGTCCATTTTATCTAAGTAACCCACCATATTAGTCAATATATATGATCCTCTTTGCATAAAATAGGTACGAGATTATATAATTTAAGCCAATTTGAGGTGGTAAAAATAGCCATCTTCTCCACATTAAAAAAGGGGGACTAAGGGAAAAATAACAACCTGTGGTTGCCAAAATATTAGGGTCCAAAAGTCCTAACAAATTTATAGTCTCCAAAACACCTAAAAGAAGCCTCTACCTAGCAATGAGAAAAATGGGAAATAATGGAATTCCACTTGAAGGAAACCCAACTAAAAAGCTCAGTCAAGGAAATAAAAAGGCACAAACATTTACCAATAAATTTGTGTTTTTGATGTCAAAATGCAAACCAAGAATTGAAGACTTAGGAAGATACAAAACATGGGACTCATCAGAGAAAAATATAGGAATCTATCCTATCAAGAAAGTGGGTTGACTAGATTAGGATTGTGTCTGGTGAGCATCAGTAGTGGGTTGAGCTAAGCCTATATGTATAATGTCCCCCTGGATACTTTTAATATGAACCAAGGAAAGAGCATTGTGTGGTGAGGTAGAGAGCATGGATAAACAAAATTTAGTGCAACTATGAAAAGGATTTGAGACATTTCTTTATCTTGGGTATATCTACCTCTCACCAATTACTTCACCATATTAGAGATCAGCTTGAGAAAGACAATCTACTCTTGCCGAGGATCCATTAAGGTGACTAAATATGCTCTCTGAGTAATTCACTTCACTCTAACCAACGGATTTGACAACCCCATAATCTAAAATAAAATGCACAAAGAATTCAAACTTGGGTGGTTGTAAAAATCCCTTAATCATGCATTTTTCTTGCCCATCAAATTTCTTACAGTCATGAATGTTTAATTTTATGTTAATTGAGGAGAAGACTCCCTTTGTCATGCAATCAGGGTCAGACTACTTAAAACCCCCATGCTCAATATCATCTAATTCATCTATCTCATCAAATGCAAAATCACCTAATGCTAACATAGAGGCTTTCAAACTGAAGAATTTGTGCAGAGATCCATCAGGTGGTGAACGAGATAGGGTTTTCAATTTGAAATTTTTGAAATTCATTTTATTTACAATATCCATCATGGTCATTTTCATCACAAATAAATTTGAAGACTCGGAGCACATGTTAATGGCAGGCTACTGCAAGCAGTTGGTGCCACTATTGAGTACAGATCAGAGTAGGTCATTTGAAGTTCACCATGATCTGAATGTTGTTATTCACTATTCACTGTGTTTTCTCATCAAAGAGTCATAATTTGATTGATAGATGCTTAACTAATAATGAACTAAATTAATTTCACAAGTCTCATTTTGATTTGGTCATATTTAAATTTAAAATGGTGTTGTGAATGTTTTGAATGTTTGAATTCAAAAACTAATATGAAAAAGTAATGTTATTTATATGTGTTTATCATTTCATGGGTTATGTGAAATTAAATTTGACATATCATTTAATGTTATGTAATGATGAGTTTAAATATTTTTGATAAATATTATTGATGTATATTACTAATGATTGTATGTGGATTTTGCGAGATCAATTTTTACTAAACATTCAAAGAGGAATGGAACATATGGGTGATATCAAAATATATTTCTATATTTGTTTCTATAACCGATTAAGGAATCTATCGCACATGAATCAAGTACTGGTTGCATTTACTCTTTTTAACATTTTGTAGGTGTGTGTGTTGAAATGAATGTTTTAATGTCATATTTAGATATGAATGTTATATTGTCTTCATTGTTTGTAATGAGTTGCATTTAGTTCATCTAATTAATCTAAATATTTGAATCATACATATGATTATTTTAATAACTAATTGTATGAAATGGATCGTTTAATGAACATATAAAGATAAATAACGTTCAATATGTAGACATGATAATGATAAGCTTAGGTATGATATACATGGTAATAAAATAATAATATTTTATGGGTGGATATGAATACATAATTATATATTTATAATTGTTTTAATTTAAAGATTAGTTCTAATTATATGCCCAAGTAACAACTTTTGTAATTAAATGGATAAGTAATGGAGATGAGAGATTAGATAAAATTTGAAATAAAGGGGAAATGGAAATTATAAGAAAATAAAATTAAAAAATGAGATAAAGGTAGAGGAAGAATAAAAGGGCCAAGTGTCCTCTTCTGAAAGACACCTAGCATGAGGAGAAAGGAATAAGGAATAATAATGAGGAGAATGAGAAGGGTTTTTTCATTCCATTTTTTAACAAACATCCTCTGCTAAAATTTGGAGATAAGTAAGGATGGGATGTGTTGTAGAATAGTCATTTGAAGTTTATTTCAAAGAGAAATTGGTATTTATCATTCATGTTTGTTTAAAGTAATCCATGGTTATTTTTATCCATGCCAAACTATGAAGCTCTCATTTAATATATCAAACATTATTTTAAATTTATTTATTTTTCATTTTATTTCTTTAAATACAAGAAGTAAAAAGAGTTTACCATATTTCATTTCAAACATGAGTTAACTAAAATAATGTCTTCATATACAACATAGTTATTGTTTAGTTAAAAAAATACATACAACATATAAAACAGAAGTACCTCTTCATGATTAATTTTCAAGGACCTCTTCTTCCCATAACATATTTTATTAACACTATAAGACATGGTCCAATTTCACACCTACAATAAAGACAAATCATTAGGTCCTTGGTCAATCCCCCTTGTCCCCTTTTCCACCATCGAAGACCTATCACCTCAAAGTGATGCCTCCACACTCTCACATAAACATTTATGCATGTACACACAATGAATCACATGTCTAAATTTGGTTCCTACACACTATGATTAATTAGCGAATCATAAGTTGTGTACATGGTTAGAAACGAAATCCAATTTCATAAGCCATCTAATTATATCCCTATTAGTGAATAAATAATCATCATTAAAATTCTATGAAATTAATCCAAACTCATTTTAACATATCAATACAAGCAATACAATAACCATGTCCATGACTGAGATATACATCCATATTAATACATAATGAGCTCAAGACAATCCACAATAATAAAGATAATTATCATTAAAAAATAGCAAAAAAAGTTGGAGGCCACGGATGGCATGATAATATTTGTCACTTGCCACAATTGTTTCAAATGTCAAAACAAATTACGAAATAACAATAATGATATAAAATTGTATCTCATGGAAATGTCTCAAATTTTGTTAATTATGACATGGTTACATAAAGCATACATGTACACAAAACACATGTGCTTATACACACAATGAATCTCATATTTAACTCTAGGTTGTACCCATCAAAGGTCCTCGAAAAAGTATAGGTTTAATAAAAGGTTAGGAATCTAATATCCAAGCACATATATAAAGATGATAACAATAGAATAGAAATGAATTAGCACCATAAATCAATTAAGCATGTTCTATAAAATATGCAAACATGTCCATGGATAATGTATATGGTAAACTAGAATAAATGATATCATTCATGTCCATAACCTTCTAAAAATATAGTTAAATCCTCTATAGGAAGATCACCAACATTGTTTTAGTGGCTCTATAACCATGTCTAATTAGTGTGGACTCTAATTTATATCAACAACTAAAATAGGAAATACAATTGGTAGTAGGACACCCCCTACTAGAGTTAACATCTATTTTACCTAGAACTTTATTAGCTATCAGCAAGTAAAATAAGAAATACAACTCATAGTAGGACACGCCCCTACTAGATTTAACATCTATATTACCGGGGAATCCATTTTCTATTAACAAGTAAAGTAAAAAATATAACTTGTGGTAGGACATGTCCATGCTAGAACTAACATCTACTTTACCTAGAACTCCATTTGTTATCAACAAGTAAGATAAGAAATATAACTCATAGTAGAACACATCCCTACTATAGGTAACATCTATTTTCCCCATGGTTCCTTTAGTTATCAAAGGGAATCTTCTCTATTAAGAAAATCCATCTGCAAAGAGGAAAGTTCCAGTCTGAAGTATTGATAATGTGCATATTGATTTTTTGAAGGATGTGGGAGGATAGTCAACGTTGGGCCCTATAACCCTTACTCTCCCTCATATCCTAGGAGAAACAGCATAACCCACATGGTATTAAGTTACTCCTAGGCATCATGGTAGTACACCCTTTCCAACACCTATATACATATCGTTAGAGTAGCGACCAATAACACATGTGGATGTGATAATGTCACCTACCACAAAACTCTATATGAATCATTCAGAACCAAATCAAATAATCACATGGTTAGTCCATACAAGATAAGTTGTAATCATATTTTATATCCAAATAAGTATGAACAATAACTGCATATGTTGATCATGATATATCCAACTTGACCATGATTAATATTTGATAATTCTAAATTCTCAGTAGTTATCTCTATATTTCAAACTTTATCACAACGATGAGAGAGAGTAGAGTAGAAGAAGAGATAAATAATACAATTTCTTTTTTTAATCAATGCCAAGTACAATTCATAACTGTAATTAGAAAGCTAGTAAATTATCAATAACAAGTTCATCAATAATTAAATCAAGATGCGCACATATTACAGATAACATGGTTATTTATAGATGTTGAATGCTCACATAATAATAAAGGCAATAAGTCATGTGATAGAATAACAAGGGAATAGTGATATATCTTTGAAACAAGCATCAATTGACAATCAACTATGGTCAAGATCTCATGATATGATTATGAACAACATATGCATATCAAGGTCCACCAGAAAGTAATCTATTATGAAACATGGCCAACTCATTATAATTAACATGGCTATATTTTTTTTTCAAAACATGTCTAAGGGGACATAAAATTTGTTGTGTGATAAAGATACTTTCATGTGTCCAACAGAGACACTAATAACATCACCATAGGTAAGATAATTTATATGAATGTTGAAGAGTTGTCTATGACAAGGCCACTCAAAATAGAAGAATACAACTAGTGCATACATCATGACTAATATTGGTCTATCTTCGCAATTATTGGCTAACACAATATTATAGTTGGGTAATCAAAGAAATGTGTGTTTTATCTAAATCAACAAGCAACCGAATTACAAAATAGCAATAATGTCAATCAATATATAATTATATCAAGATCAAAATGACTACCTCATAATTTCAAGTAATACAATAAAATATTGGAAGAAAATCATCTCAAAGCATCTCAAAAAGGATCATTAGAATAATAGTCCGTCATGACAATAAATATTAGGGCCAATGTGGATAATCTCAAAAAATATGTCAATCCTTGGGTGAAGAAATTACTACCACTATTCACACTCATCTAAAGAACAAATCTATGTACGCAATCCAATGGAAACCATGACTATTTCAATGTGCATGATGATGCAGAACTAGGGCAGAAATATATTTTATGCACACCATAAAAATGTCATCATTATTGACAGGTTAATCATAACTAGAAAGTTTGGAAGCACAAACGTGTCAAAACTCCACAATGGTAAGGAAAATTATCACTACTCGGCACATCAAAAAGAAACACAATGTACACAACCCAACAATAAGCACATATAATGCAAGACATAGGAGAGCAAAGAAGTGGGACATGACAAAAATGATGCTCTAGGCTATAGAAATTAGTTCACCCTTATTTTTATACATAACAATCTAAATTGTTTTTTTTTTAAATTCAATGTTTTTTTACCCTTATTTGGTAATGAAAAATCTTAGAAAAATTGTTTAGTTTGAAAGAAAACATTTGGATTTTTTAATGTTGGTTTTATTACTATATTTTTTTAAGAAAATATGAAGGTTATTAGGGGATTATAGGTATAATCAGTTTTCTCCACATGTAGAAAAATAAATATGGAAATTAGGGGAAAGTATAGTTAATAGAATGCATTATTTTTTTGATTAATTGTGAAATATTTATGAAATTTTACTTGGGTTTAGTGTGCATAAATGAACTCCCTACCATGATATTTTTATTACTATTGTACAATTATTTTTAATTTTAACTTGAAAAATAAATAATGTTATAATTGGAAAATAAACTTAGATTTCATGAATTAAATTATGAAGAAGAAATATGGGTAATTTCACATGCTTATGTAAAAATAGATCTTTATTTTATGAGTTTTTATAGGCAAATTGGAATGCCCTCTTTTTATAATTTATTTGAAATATTGTTGGGTGTGTGACAAATAATATTGGACATACTTCTACGAGTAATTCTAATATTTTTCTAGATTTATTGTGCATACAAGGACACCCTAATTGCAATCCTCTTTTAAAAAAAGTTAATGACAAATATAAGGATTTAAAGAGTATACTATATGTTAATTTCTAGTGAATTTTTACTTTAAATATTTATGATTGAATTGTGTGTACGGGATGCCCTCTTGTTAAGAAAATGTTTGAAAATTTATTATATTTATTATTATGTTTGCATAAAGAAAATTAAAAGTAATATTTATGGGTTTTTAAATATGCATTTATTTTTTGTTTTTATAGGTTGATATGGATGCCTTATATGTACATTGAATTATGTATTCTCTAAATGAATAAGAGTGGTAGTGCATTTTAATTGTGAACTAAATTTGGATGTACATGAGAATTTAATCCAAAACTTTGGATGCCTTTCATGAGTAATCAAAAATTGATTTTTAATTTAAGTCATGTATGTCATGTGGTGTGGACATGTTTTATATTTTATATAATCTAATTTCACTTATGCATTACCTATTTCTGAAACATATAAAAAATAGGCATGTGGGAAGCTTAGACAAAATCAATGTGAAACACAAGAATAACATTCATGGAAAACATTAGGTTTATGGGTGGTTTTTATTCCCTTGATGAAGTGTTTTCATTACTTTAAAAACACTAAAATTGATGGGTTTGTGTTCTTAGTTATGAACGTTCTCTTGTGATTGTTATGTGGAACAACCCAAGGAAACTTTGAAACAGGGAAAGGGTTGGAATGGTTGTTCAGAGGAAATTAACAAATAACATTAGTCACAACATAAGTAGTTATTCTAATTATTAATTTATTCATTGAATATTATTGAACTTGATAATTTAACTACTCTCAAAATAGAAACTATGTCTATTAATTTACCTCTAAACCATAGAAAACAAAATGTGTGAATGACAGTTAGAAACTAAATTGCCTTGGGAATTTGAACTATGGGAATAATAGAAACTTGATTGCTACAAAAGCTTAATCTAAGTTAAAAGAGTGACCTAGGCTTTGGTTGACATAAGGTACTTGGAACACCTAGATTTTATATCTACTTTTCACATCACTTAGAAGTGAGCAAGGGTTGACGAAGGCATAGGTTGAGCATATAACTCATAATCTCCAAAACCTACTCTTTCCTTATAGTGTACACCAACACATGTAATTCCTATGGCCTAAAAACAATTATATGCATATCTCAAATTCCTCTAGAAATAAGACTCCAAACATTTAATCTAAAATTCCTCTGGAAATAAGACTCCAAACGTTTAGCAATCAGGGAATTGTGCTTAGTGAATTAATCAAAGATGTTTGTCTACATATTGACATAAAATAAGGGTAAAGGTTAGCTAGGCAAATGTCCGAGAAGTTGGCAAAGTCGACTACTTTGGGATTGATTAGTGACGTTTTCAAAAGCTAATTAATGTAACTAGTCAGTTACGCTTTATTGGTAAAGAAATGTAGGGAGTAGACTTAGGGGGAGGTATATGACAATACTACATTTGATGACTACCTATATGGGCAAGTATGTCAGCCGTTATGTTAATGGTAAACATGTTGAGCTCTTAGGATGAGTATCCTAGAATCAACATTATGTCATACTTATGCAACTCCATTCACTAATCTTGTGTAGTATGGATGATAGACAAGACTATATTGATGGATACCTGTACGGGCAAGAATATCATTCAGTATGTTAACAGTAAATGTTTTGAGCTCTTAGAAAAAATATCCTAAACTCAACATTATGTCTTTATTTGTTACACTCTAAAACATAATTTATTGAATAATTACATTGATTCAATAGGTCGGATGCCAAATACTGAAGAATTATATGTTAGCATGAGTTGAAAACTTTGATGAATGCTAAGGATTTCATTTTAAGTATCTTTGCTACAAAATTAGCTTCAGTTGATGCAAAATAGATACTTGGCATATAGGTATAACTTTGAATTCTTTGTGATAAATAAATGGTACTTAAACATGATGTATGTGGAATAGTTTAGGTAATTAATTGGAACATTTACTACTTAATTATTATAGTTGAGATAATTTATTATGGTGTATGGAAGATGATTGTGTGAGTGTATGCTTTATTGATTAATCATTGTGAATGTTTAGTTGCATTTTGGTATATGCTTTCTAGCACGTGATTTAATGTGAATGAAAGGATCCTCCAACTTGTGAAATCTGTTGTTGATTGATTAGAGCGGATAGGGATCTTATCTCATCAAATCAAGCCTCATTGGAGCTAAAAGGTAGTACTAGAAGACTTTACTTATGACCTTCATAGTTGAAATCCCAATTGAAAAATATTATACTAATGTATTGATGAAATTGTAACTGACAGAAGGATCATGAATATAGAGAAAAAATGTTTATTCTACACTTGATATTGTTCTTGTAACACTTAGTGAACCATTCATTATGTTTTATCTTGTTGAACATTGATGTAATTATGAATGGATGAATGGTTTATTTAGTGAGTTGAAAAAAATATATAGTTTGTATCTTTTTGTCTTGGCTAAAAGCCACTACCAAATTTTGTCGAGATTCATGCCTTCCTATCTTGTCAATTGTGAAAAATATCATAGATACTCACC
Source organism: Torreya grandis (assembly GCA_037957365.1). Classification (NCBI taxonomy): domain Eukaryota; kingdom Viridiplantae; phylum Streptophyta; class Pinopsida; order Cupressales; family Taxaceae; genus Torreya; species Torreya grandis. The sequence goes on along the minus strand of JARHVA010001907.1, from coordinate 2,060,986 downwards.
AAGAAGTGGTAGAGTATTGAGTAGTCCTACCAGGGGAGATGATTTGTGTTTAACAATGATGAGGTTGTTGAAGATTGATAAATGGGAAGGGCCTTGAAACCTTTTTTAATTTTGAGATCTCTACAAGTACTCAGAAACAAAGTTTTGAGGCATGCTTGTAAATGACGAAGTTAAGTTGTGTCGACTATGACCAAAGAAACATTTAAGGATTTTCTAATAAATTTAGGTTAGTATTTTCCCACCATTTTGGTCTACCCCTCCCTAGTCACAATCACTTGCAATTCTTTAGAAGAGGATTTGGCATCAAGACAAGTTAATAACCTTAATTTTGTAGTCTAGTGACTGCCACCTAAATCTTGTGTTAGGAAACATCATATATGCAACCTTCCACATGATGTGGCAATCTCTTATTTGGATGTTGATATTGTTATGAAGGTTGCAATTAAGGTCAATTTCAACATAAATCCTTTTATGTAATTTTGAAACACAATACATGTCTTGTTCATGACAACTCAAACAACTTGATGACTAAGTTGGTCGATAAACACCCCAAAAGAAGAGGAAGATCGGGAAACTCTATTCTACACTAATATTTTTAATGAGCTGCACTCACAAGTGATATATCCATGAACCAATGAGATAACACTACTCGAAGTGTTTTTTAGAAATCACAAAGTAGGACTGACTAGGGACTTGCAATGTTGTGGCTCAGCGAATGTGAACAGAGAAAAACTTTGATTAAGTTCTTAACTCTATTCAATCAAATTCCATATGGCTCTCATTTATACCACTTAATTCATGACCATGGATTCAAGCAAGGATATGTCCAACATAATAGAAGTTCTATTTCAATGACATAAATTCTACATCATATGGTCATAAAATACCATCTACCGAATACATTATCATTAACTTGTGATAAATATTTTGTAAAAACTTGTATGATCTCTTGGGTTCTATTCTACTCGCTAGCATTTGCAACAATAACTACATCTCATGGTAGTGAGACCATTTTAAAGCAAGTCCACTCTCATGACAATAATCATCCTAAAAAAATAATGCCACATGAATCAATAACCTAAAAGTGGTATGGACAAAAACAAAATAAAAATGTATGTTTTCTTCTTTCCCATCGAGTCAAACCAAGTTTGGGGCTTGTAAATATTGAAGTCAAACTTATTTTTATTTGTATTTTAAAATATATATATTGTGTCTATAAAGCATGTAACTTAATGAAGTAGACAACTATACACATTACATTATTAGTTATCTAATATATAATGATATTAAGTCAATAACAAATGAAATTATTTTGTACATCATGAGGTTGAAATTCCTGTGAGTTTCCCTAATCGATGATTATTGAGTTTGAAAAATGAAAACCAACAATTAAATGTTATTCCTTTAGCCTTTAGTTTATTGGGATATGTCTAGTCAAATCATGACTAGTGCGACCTTTTACTTAGTCATATGATAATGTGTATATCTCCATATTGGTAGTAGTGTTAGTGTAGGAATATGCTGAGCCTAAGTAAGGTATATATAATTAGTGGTTAGTATTAAATATAATATTGTTAATTCTAATATTATTATAAGGTTGTTGAGGTCCCTCAAAATGACTCATTCACATAGTTCTAATCATCTGCTCTACTTACAATCATTTTATGTGGATCTACTCTCTTATATCTGTATTATTGTGATGAGTTGTTATTATGCATTTGTTATCTATACTAAGATCCATTGTTGTGATTAAGATACATTTTACTTAGTCATTTGATAATTTGTATATCTTCATATTAATAGTAGTGTTAGTGTAAGAGTATTTATGACCCAAAGTATATATAAGAGGTAGTGGTTAGCATTGAATATAATATTATGATTTATACTAGCATTATAAGGTTTTTGAGGTCCCTCAAAATGACTTGTTCATATAGTTCCAATATTCTACTCTACTTGCAATCATCTTATGTGGATCTAAATTGGTATGCCCTTATTATTGTAACGAGTTGTAATTATGCACTTGATATCTATATTGAGATCCATTGTTGTGATTAAGCTTTGTCTAAATCACTTCATTGCAACTATGAAGCACACATTTATGTTATTAATAATTGTATTCATATATGGGTTATCTAGAAAACAAAGTAGTTCAATACCAAGTCATATGCTAATGCCTACTAGTATACTAGTGTGCACTAAATGTGAATGAATTGTAGTTTATTCACAATACAAGTCCACTAATAGACACAAGGTACCCTTGTGCACAATTAGCAAAATTATTGTCAATATAAATGTATTATGATAGATTATGTTTGATGATGGGCATTGAATTTAATGTTAGCAAGGTCAATTTTAAAGAGCGATAAGGTTTTAAACTTATCAAACCTAGGTTTCACCACACATTACCTGTGCTCAAAGATAAGAAGTGGCAAACTCTTAAGCTTTCACGTCTCAAACCCAAGTTCCCACAAACTAGTTCAACAAACATCTACCTTTAAAATAGATGGCCCTTTATTGAATCCTTGGCTTTTTCTTACAACTCTATAAATAGATTCCAAAATAAATGTGAACCACCTAGCATATTATCAACACATCACACAAGAACAAATTAAAATCCAAGAGAAGACCACAACTTACAAATCTCAACTAAATAATATAATAAGCATTTAAACATGATACAATTTAAATTCGTATGATAAATATCAAACGTTTCTATTAGACTAAAGCATGTCTAACCAATTTTCAAAATAATTTAACAAACTCGTATGATTGCTCCAACTTCATATATTTGTATAGATACCTTTAAAAAAAATGAAGCATATTGGATAATACAACAAGCATTCAAATATAATGCAATTTAAATTTATTATTTTAACTATATCTAAAATTTTATTAAACTAAAAACCACATGCCAATTTTTAAAATAATTTAAAAAAACTTTTTAATTGCTCCAATTTCCTATATTTGTGTAAATACCCCATTAAAAAATGAAACAACACAACACTTGTAAACCACCCTAACAACAATTCGCAGTTGAACAAAACAAAATTCTAATTTACTCAAACATACAACCAAAAAAGCTTTTCATTGCTCAGATTTGAATGTTTTCAAGGACTCAAGTGTTTCGTTGAATACCCATTAAAACCAGAATACAAATAAACTGGAAACATTGCTCCAATTAAATTTATTTGTCAAAACTTTCCTAAGCAATCATAACTTTTGAATTATTTTAACTCATACATTTTAATATTTCCATCAAAGTATAGCATCATTCACCAATTTTCAAAATATTTTAACAGATCCACATCATTATTCCAATTAACTATTTTCACATAAATACTACTATTAAAAAATTGGAGAAATTGGGTAGCATGACACTTGTAAACTACTACCTTAACAAAGATGTTGAGAACTATTGCTCCCAACAAGCAACTGTTGGCACTCGCACAAAACAAAAAATTGGATTTCTCAAACATATATAACAAAAGAACCCTTCATTGCTCAAAAAAAAAATTGCACACCTCATACCTAGCGTTTTGTTTTATACCTCAAACATAAGGAACCACAATGCAAACAACCATGACAAGCATAAAAAGAACTCGTTTGCCAAAACTATTCTTAAAATATATAAATCATTAAGTATTCTTATTCTACGTTTTTTTTGTTGTTATTAAACTAGAGCATCACTGACCTTTCCAAAATATTTTTAATAAACTCCCCGTCCCCCTCCCCCTATAGAGGGCGCCAACGACCCCCCCCCCACCACTACCATTTCATTGCCTTCAGTTTACTACTTTTATATAAATACTACCCATAAAAAGATGGAACACAAGATCTAAACTCTAGCTGAAACGTACATATAACCCAAAACTTTTTATCTTGTGCCCATAAAAACGTGAGGAACCACAAGGCCAACCCCGCTCACAAGGGTGGAGATAACTATTGCTAAGGAAAATTTGTTTGTCGAAGCTTTCTCAAAAAAATATAAAATTTGATTTATTCTAACTGCATTTCTGTAAGACTACAATATCACTCGCCATTTTTCATAATATTATACAACTCATTTCATTGCTCCAATTTACTATATTTGTATAAATACCCCATAAAACAATGACGCATCACAACACGTACAAACCGCCCTAACAAAGATGTGCAGAACTATTACTTTCAAAGAACAACCAATGACAGTTTAACAAAACAAATGTTCTGGTTCACTAGAACATATAATAAAAAACCCCTTTATTGCTCAAATTAATTGAGTTCACTAGAACATATAACTAAAAACCCTTTTATTGCTCAAATTAATTACGTTCACTAGAACATATAACTAAAAAACCCTTATTGCTCAAATTAATTACTTTCACATAATAGAGTTGTGATGAAAACCCATAGAAATATGAGGAACCACCTTGCAAACATTCCTACAAGGATAAGGTAAACCAATGCTCAAGGAAAGTTCAATTGTGAAATTTTTCTTAAAAAAATATAAATTCTGAATTATTCTAATTCTATATTTTGATGTTTTAATCAGACTATACACATCACTCACAAGTTATCAAAATAATTTAACAGAGCCATTTCACTGCTCCAATTTACTATTTTGACATAAATACCAAAAAAAAGTGACTCGACACAGCACATGCAAACTACTCTAACAAAGGTGTGGAGGGCTGCAGCTCTCCACGAACTAACAAAGGTGTGGAGGGCTGATCAACCAGTGGTACTTGAAGAAAACAAAATTCTGACTTGCTCAAACGTATAACAAAAACCCTTTGTTTGCTATTGTCTTTACGTACGCAAGTTTGTTTTTTGTTGAATACCCAAAACACGTGAGAAACCACAGTGCAAACAAACCCTCACAAGGATGGGAAGAACTATTACTCATGAAAATATTTTAACAAAACCCGTGTCATTGCTCCAATTTACTATTTTCAAATTAATACTCTTAGCAAAACGAGGCAGTACAACACTTACAAACTACCCTCACAAAGACGTGGATAACTATCACTCTTAAGGAACCACCATTGGCACCTAAACAAAACAAATTTTGGTTTGCTCAAACATATAACAAAATCCCTTCATTGCTCAAATTAATTGTTTTCACATACTAAGTTCTGTTGTTAAATCCCCATAAAAACACAACCGCGATGCAAATCCTGTCAAGGATGGGGAGAACTATTGCTCAAGAAATACTCATTTGTCGAAACTTCTTTAAAAATATAAACTCAGAATTATTCCAATCATAAATTTTAACGTTTCCACCAGAGTAAAGCATCACTCACCAGTTTTGAAAAACATTTTAACACACCCATAAAGAATGAGCCAGCACAACACTCGCAAACTCCCACCAGTTTTCAAAATATTTTAATAAACCCATTAAGAATGAGCCGGCACAACACTTGCAAACTACCCTAACAAAGATGTTGAGAGCTATGGCTCTCAATGAACGACCATTGGCAATTGAACAAAACAAAATTCTGGTTTTGCTTTATATAACAAAAACTAAAATTCTGGTTTTACTTTTATATAACCAAAACTTTTTCATTGCTCAAATAAGGTGTCTTCACATACTAATTTTTTGTTGAATACCTATAAACACACAAGGAACCACAACACAAACAACCTTGACGGATGCAAAGAACTATTCCTGAAAAATAACTCATTTGTCAATACATACTTATAAGATATACATTCTAAATTAGATATATTACCCTGCGAACAGCTCTACCATTTACAGTTAAAACAAAAGAAAATCCATCTGGACTTGTGGCTATCAAAAATTCAAATTGCCTCTATAATCACTTGAATCGAAAAAAAAAGCATATACTAGAAGTTTAAAATTAAAAGAAATCAAACATAAAAAAACTCTAAACATTTGAAAAAAGGGATCACTTAACCCTCATTAAACCAGAATTAAAAATAAATCAATTATACTACAAAACTATGCCAGGGCGGTGAGCATGAGAAATCCAGAAGCAAATATTGATGCTAGAGGGAGGCAGATTTGCAATGAAACACCTGCAGCGATATAAATTTATCAATTGCAGTATGCATCATAACCAGCCAAAGCGACCAAATTTAACTCACAATAACAGGGAGATCACTGTTTAAAAAGTAGACTATAAGACCTCCATATATGCTGTAAAAATTATCTAGAGCTCCAATAGCTACAACAGAAAATACTAGTCTTCTCTTTCAGATAAGTTATTACAACAGAAATTAAAATAATGTTACACAATCAGAAATGACAAAAGTACAGTAAATTAGGTCAAAATGGCATTTAAATTACATAAGATATTTATAATTCCAGGACTCGAAAGACTTTTTTTGATGTACCACTTTCAAAACTATTGGAACGCATTGCTTACATGCATTGATGTTCACATAGCTTTTCATCATTCGAACTGCCATAGCACAAAATACTGCTTTTGAGAAAAGCAGTTGGTGAGACCTAGTTGACACGTGACAATTAAAAACGAAACCAAGGTTTGAAGTTTCCATAGGTGCCTTGTTAAACAATTATAACTGAAAGTGGACACGGACCAAGAAACCAAGACAGACAAAATCAAAAGCCTAAGAGGTGAAATAAACCCGTTCTAGTTGCATTTATTAAGTCCAGGACTACCCAATCAAAGGGAATTTACAAGTTACAAACCAAAAACAAATTTGTATGATACAGTAACATTTTCTGCAGTTTGTTTAATCATTTCACAGAGTGAAAATCTTGCATAAGAGACCACTACATGTTTTCGTTAATTGTCTTCATATTAAATATTAATCTGGAATAACTACAAATAGTGGAGACCGACAATGTCTTGCTGATTGTCATATTCCCCATTGTAGAAGATCATACCGGAGGAGGGTACTGTTTTGCCTGTTGACGAACTCTCCGCTTGTACTCTGTAGGGTCCTGCTACAAACAAGATAAAAATGGGAAGGTCAGGGTATATAATACCAGAGAAATTAGTATACCTTAATTTTATTCAATGTTTTCCGTGTCAAGATCAACATCATCAGGTTGCATATTTTAATACTTTACAGTATCTATAGTGGATAAACTCTTGACACGTCCCTCAAACCACAAAAATGGCTAACAATGAACTAAAAGGTTATAACAATGATAATATAGGCAATTTCAAAGTACATTGTTAGTGCAGTGGTCACATAACAAGAACTCAGTATATAGGACAGACACAATCGACAATTCACAATTCGCTATTATCTCTTTTTAATTATGATTCTCTTTTAGTCCCGGTATATTTAAGTATAATTCTAGACCATTTTCTTAAACATCTACCGCACGTTGAACCAATCACTAGCTTCAGTATGAATTGTTGGATGGGCACAAGCTTCTCCCAGCAATAGATACTCAGTAACCAGTTGGATGACAGATACAATATAATTTTTTTTTAATTGGCCAAGTCTTCAGCTTAGCACCAAGGACTGCGAGGTATGCATTCCATCCAATTCACCCAGGAATCGAACCTGGCCTCATCCCTTATCGCATCAAGTATTCGCATTCAGTACAAATTGATCCCTGGTGAATTCTTTATCAGACATGCAACATTACTAATGGACCAACGACCTTTCAACAGTATAATAAACTTCTAAAAAATATGAACATATATAAAAATATTAAGCACTTTAAAATCTACATTGCAGGGGAAACAACATAAACCACAGCTAAAACATTTTTTAAAAAAATCCTAATCTTCTAGAATACACTATATTAAACCTATATAAACACACTCAATCCAATGGCAAAACAGAAACTCTCCTCATTCCTGTTTTTTAGAAGATCAAGGAAGAATTTAAGAGGCAACCATTGCTGTTTTTAAAAGAGCAAGGATGAATTTAGCAGCAAGATGAATAAGAATTTATAAGCAAGAAGCAGTTTCAAAGAGAAAAATAAATATTTTTCTACAAGGGGTGGAGAGCTGAGCTATTGGGAGTGGCATTCATGATATTGAGGGCAATATATATGATTTACTCTAGATTATAATCTTTTGACTATACATTTTGTCTTTAAGGTTTGAACCTGGGCGATGACACAGGATATGAACATGTGAAATTTAGGCATGTTATATGTTTAGAACTTTCATGAATACTATATGTTTTCAAGTGTTTTATCTTTTATGGACTAAAAAAGAGTATCATGCATAGTTTTTATATATATTTACATTTTTTATAATATATCGTACAGACGTTCCATGACATTTCCAAACCAAAGTTTTTTGAAAATCCGTATTTCCACATTTCGACCCGGCTCAATTTCGGTTTGCTGGCAATGTAGTTTAAAATACTGTATTATTTTTTAATTTTTTTAAAAAGCTGAAAATGCCCAGAAAACTGCCATAAACGCCATTGCTATTTCCAAGACATTTCTGGCAGGTACCCATAAATTTCTGACACAGTACATTTCCCCGGCATTTTGGTTCCCCTCTTTGAAACGGCCTATGCAGGGCAGGTTTCCTGCAACTTCGGAATACTTCAGAAGCTTTAAAAACATGGACCCATTCTCAGTTGTTACCAGTCCTCTGCATAAAAACTCCTTGTTCACTTCTAATTTTCCACATGAAAATTTGAAAACATTAAGGCCGGCTCGTAGAATCAATAGAATACTTGCGAATTTGATTTGGTAAACTATAACTTTCAATCTGTTCTAGGCTATCGACTACATCCCTGCTTTGATCTATCTATATCCTACATGACAGCCTTTTGACAGCTTTCAAGTTTAATAGTGTCTTTTAGTAAGGAATGTATTCTTCTTCAGGGTTAATTATGACTCTTTCGTCCCAGTACATCTAAGAATCTAAGAGCCTATAATTCCAAACCATTTTATTAAAACATTTATTGCATGTTGAACCAATCACTAACTTCAGTATGAATTGTTGAATAGGCACGAGCTTCTCCCAGCAATAAATACTGGGTAACCAGTTAGATGATGGGTACAATAAACTTACAAAAAAACAGAAATATATATAACAATATTCTATAATTAAAATATGGTATTTTTTTTTTATTTTCTTTCTTAAAAACCAGAAATATGTGGTAACCTACCAGAAACGCCCGGAAACCTGCCAGGGAAACCCAAAAACTGCCAGAAATGCCATGCCATTTGATTTCGTAAACTATAACTTTCAATCTGTTCTAGGCTATCGACTTCATCCCTGCTTTGATCTATCCATATCCTAATGACAGCCTTTTGCCAGCTTTCAAGTTTAATAGTGTCTTTTAGTAAGGAATGTATTCTTCTTCAAGGTTAATTATGACTCTTTGGTCCCAGTACATCTAAGAATCTAAGAGCCTATAATTCTAAACCATTTTATTAAAACATTTATTGCACATTGAACCAATCACTAACTTCGGTATGAATTGTTGAGTAGGCACGAGCTTCTGGGTAACCAGGTGTACAATAAACTTTTTAAAAAAATAGAAACATATATAAGAATATTCTACACTTAATATATGGTATTCTTTTTTTCTTTTCTTTATTAAAAGCAAGAAATATGTGGTAACCTACCAGAAATACCCGGAAACCTGCCGGGGAAACCCCAAAACTGCCAGAAATGCTATGCCATTTCTAAGATGTTTTCGTAAAGTACCCAGAATTTTCTGGCACTTATGGTATATTTCCCCAGCATTTTGGTTTCCCGCTTCGCAATCTAGGGGCAAAATGCCCTGTGCAAGGCATGTTTCCTACAACTCAAGAATTCTTAAAAAGTGTTAAAAGCATCGACCCATTTTCTCAGTTGTTCCCAGTCCTGTGTTAAAAAAACTCCTGATTCACTTTTCATTTTTTACACAAAATATTGGAACATTAGGGCCAGCTCATAGAATCAATAGGATTCTAATAAATTTGATTTGGTAAATTATACTTTTCAATCTGTTCTAGGCTCTCAACAACATCCCTGCTTTGATCTAGCCATATCCTACATGATAGCCTTTTGACACCTTTCAATTTTAATAGTGTCTATTTGTCAAAAAATTATTATCCTTCAAGTTAATTCTTCTATATACGAAGTAAAAGCTGATAGTTTGCATACAACCAAAAAACTATTAAAACCTATCCACATCAAAACTGACTACATTAGTATACCGAGCATTCAGAATAAAGTTGGATAAATCAGAGCAAACCCTAAGCACATTTTAAAACTTTACTTGCAAAGTTGGCTTTCCAAACAAGTAAAGTTCATCTTTCACAGGAGTATCGATTAAATCATTGGGTGCTGACACGTAAAGGAAATATCTGTAACCCCACCCCACCCTATAATATTACAGTGCATTAATTTCTAAACAGAAGTATCGTATGAATCAGAAAATTCTTTCGTCATGGATAAGATACAGGGTCATTGAGCTGAAAAAGAAGACAAAATAGGATTCTTTCCAAAAAAGACTAGATCAGGTCGTTACACTCAAACCCTCGAGTTAGAAAACAAGTATCTAGATATTCTAAACAACAAAAACCGTCCTCCGAATACACGCTCTAGCAATAGATATCTCATTCGCAACAAAGCTGATGTGTTTGCTCTCTTTGCCTATGTTTGGAGAATTTTCCAGACTCCACAGTATTTCCAGAGAAGCCTCTAAGCTGTACTCTCACTGATTTATGATATATTATAAAATCCATCATGTCTCGAATAACCAATACTAGTGCTTGACTGATTTATACAACTATACATAATAAAGAGCTGACCTATATTAATAAATTAGTACTAGTCCAATATCAATATCTTAATAAATAGTTATAAATTTTAACATTGCTAACTATTACTTTAGCTTAACTGTATTTTCTACTGTAGTTTATTACTTCGCCATTGATTTTAGCTATGAGACCATAATTGATGGGGAAATGCAAATAATATTAGTATATAAATATTTACTCATTCAAAGAAAGAACAATCTTCCCTGAAATAAAATATTAACAAATAGAATTAAACCCCCAAATACACAACAAAGCAAAGATAAAAATAAATCATGCCTGAATATAGAGCTGGTAGGCATCTGTTTGAGCAGGATCAGCTGGATTTGGTTGATCTAGTAGGTCCTGAATGCCAACAAGTATTTGCTTCACAGTAATGGCTGGTCGCCATCCCTATCCAGCACAATAAAATCATAGACACAATTTGGTTATGAATCCAAAACATCAACTTTAGCATATAACACTTGGCTCAATGTGATAAAAACATATAATTATAAGCCACTGATATGATTCAATTACTTACAGAGTCCTCATTAAGAATTGAAAGACAAACAGTTCCAGATGGATACACATTGGGATGGAAAAATCCTTGTGGGAATTTGCATTTTGGCGGTTTACTTGGATAATCCTCACTGAAATGGATTGCTAGTGGAAAGTAACCACCCTCCCAGTCAGTCTGTATAAAGAAGTTGATGTCAGCTTGGGCAGATTAAGCCTCTAGATTTGATCAACATTAAATAGATCATGACTATAAACCACTGTCGTACAAATACATTTAAATATGGATTCTAAATAATGAGCTACTCTTTCAGGCTTACTAACCTACCATCGCACAGAAATCACATTATAGTTCTTAAAACAGAAAGTCAATTAAAAACAAGAGAGTTTAATCCACCAATCCCATTCAACAAGCATACAAAATCATACCATGCACAGTTAAGCCAAGCATGTCAAATAAAAACAACCTGAATCTTGCATTCATGCTAATTGGTCATATATAATAGGTTTGTCATACTTTTGCAAATATGCACATGATAAAGCATGTAGAATGCACCAGGAAAACCTAGAAGAGAATAAAATTAGGAAAAGAAAACTTCATCAATGCAAACCATTTTTCTGGTATGGAAATGGACCTCTCTCTTCTATGTTTTTGTTATCATCTGTAAAGTTCTAAGATGGTTTGCAATGATGAATTCATTTTCCATCCAGTATTAATAGTGATATTACGTCCTTGTGTATCAACATAGGTTCAGAATTCTATGTGATAGCATGGTTTTTTGGCATTATGTGTGTTCTAACTGAATGGTGATCTCACCACCTTCATATATTGCATAGTTATCATCTATCTTCTTTTTTACCCTGGCTCTTTTTATTGTAATTGGGTGTATTCTCAAGTCCCATTGACCTTCTCATGGTCATTAGTGGACATTTATATATTTCATTTATGTTGTTTCTATAATTGACTGCAAGTTGGCATAGAATGGTAAATTCTTTTTTTCTGCGTTACTGGATATGCTCTAGCAGGCCCTAGGATACAGTTATATACGTGATTGGGTATACAGGGGGGATTCGAGGGGAAACAGGCAGGGTAATATCCCCTTTTTCCCTTCAATTCTGAAGCTGGATATTTTCTGACTATTTCTTTGTATTTTGCTTTTTTGATATTTTGCATGAATAAAGATACGATTTTGGAGATAAATTCAAATAGATAAATAAACAACAATATAATCTCTTAACTGGCAAATAAATGATCTTATTTATTCGTCCAGATGATTACAATAGATGTCCTCTGTCATGCATATAAAGAATATGAAAATACTATCTTAAAACCCTGGTCTTTTGCAAATCTGGAAATAAAACCTGAATCTGGAACGGCTCGGGTTTCTGTGTCAAAACACAGTCGCCGACGTTGGTTATATTGCCGTCGTCGGTCGATATACTGCCGACGTCGGTCTCAGTCGATCAATCTTCTTTGTCGTCGTCGGTATGAAGTCGACCGATGTCGATTTCTGGACTGCTGATGTCGGTCTCTAAGCTGCCTGCGGCTCTGTACAACCTGATGCAAAACTGTACGGAATTGCACGGATCGGTACGAATTTCGTACAGAAGCAAGATAATACGCTGCGCCCTGTATTCTGGATACCTGATCTCAAGATCTCTATTTGGATAATTTATTGAATCAAAACCTAATGAAATAAATACCTGAAATACCTGTGATAACTTCTGTGTGAAGTTATCTCTCAAATTGGCAATAGATCGACTGATTTTTCACAACCTCTGAATCGCACACAATGAAGAGTGGACGTTCTCCAATGCAAATGGAATACTGGAACCCTTGGCTCAGTCTTCACAAAAGAATTCTTAGCAATAATCAATAATCATTCATAATCAAAATCATATCTCTCCCTCCTAGGAGAAACCCTTATATTCTCAAAAAAGTGTGCTTGCCCTAATTAGGGTTTCTTAAATTAGAATTAGGGTTTCCAATTTAAAATATGGCCAAAAAATTAATATTTAATTAAATCAATCAAATATTAAAATCTCCCTCAATATATGTCCGATCCTCGAACCGTCTAAAATTGGTGAATCAAAGAGTGATTTTGCACATGACCATACCAAAATAAGGGTGCTCCGCTGCGTGTCAAAAGTCCCTAAATAATAGGAGCTCAGGCAAACGTGTCTGAAAGAGCCCGAATGAAAACCAACTGTAGAAATTTTGCTAATCAAAGCCAAGCTCCATCATGACCCTCTATCCATCCTATCAGCCTACGAAAGTTGCATAATAGGCTAATCATCAACTATGAAGATGTCAACTGAAAAGGGGATATGACAGTATACAGGGGGGATTCGAGGGGAAACGGGCAAGGGTGTGGTACACCCGGATAAGTCTTTTCCATGGACATATCCAGGTGTACCCTGTCAGTTTGGCCCACATATCCTGCATAAAAACACTTTTTTTTTGTTTGGTTTTTTTTTCAATTTCACTGCAGGAGAAATCAGAGATTGCATGTTTGTGTTGTGTTGTGCGTGTAGACAAGGGCAGACCGCAAGTCTAGAGTAGTGTCACCTCTGTAAGCTTCAGCTTTTTCTTCTGTGGCATATCTGCATCTCCGTTCTTGTATAACCTGTCCTATATCCGTGTTTCTCCGTTCTGCTATTTAGACTTATGCTGTAGTGAAAACTTGGAAAGCATAGAGTATATCGTGTTGGTGCTGGAGGGAGTGCAGAGCTGTTGGTGGAGGAATCGTGGAACTGCAGACAGAGGGTGGACAGTCATATGGGCTGGACGGCGCTAAAACAATTTCATTTTCATTTAGGTTTTAACCTCTTTTTAGATTTTACACGCCTTTATTTTTTAATTATCTTTAAAAATTTATTTATACACTTTCTTTAATTTGTTTTATTTATAAAAAAATTTCAATTTTTTTAAGTCTTATTTTATCTTTTTTAATTTATGTTTGGTTTGTAATTTTTTATTATATTTTTTTTCTTAATTTATATCTTTTATTTTATAGTTATTTTTATTTTTTTTATTATTTGTCCTTTTTAAGTTTTACATAATATTTTTCGATTTATTTTTTATATTTACTTTAATCTACATTTTTCGGCCATTGAATATTATGATAATTGGCATTGAGTTATGAGTATGTTTTGTGGTTATTTAACTTATCTTGTTTCCTCTGTGCATATCATGAGGTTAATTTTGCTTATCTAGCTATATTTGTATACTTGTAATTTTTTAAATATATTTTTTGTACAGCCATATCCAAAAACCTATCCAAGCCCCAAAGACAATATCCACGTATCCGATTCCCATACCCATATCCATAGTCACCGCATTCGAATTCGTGTTCAAATTCGCCGAGGAAAAAAATTGGAAAAAAATCGGAACTAAAAAATTTGAGATAAAATTCGAGATTAAATTCAACTAATAAAAATATACTTATTTTTTTAAATATAAAATCATAAATTATAAATTATAAAATATAACTATAAATGTATTATATATAATATTTTTATATTGTAAATTATAAATATATTATATATAATATTTTTATATTATAATATTATATTATACATTATAAATATATTTTATAATCTATATTATAATATTATATTATAAATTATAAATATATGTTATTGTATTAAAAAAAACAGTGTATCGTTCTAGACTTCCAGTATGTAGACTAAAAAACATATAAAAATATGTATATGTAAGAAATTATATGGAAGTCATAGACTTCAGTCTAGACTCTAAACCCGTGAATCGTACCATGCAAAATCCCCATGAATCATTTAAGACTGGCAGTCACTTGAAATTTGCTACTGTAGGGTTGGCATTGGATGGTGGAAGACAAAACACGACTTATTACATTGCAGCGTTGAAGACAAAACGCAAATCATGAACTGAATCTGCGGCAAGCGAAACCCTAAAAACTGAATTTCAACAATTTTAAGGTGAATTTAACAATTTTTAAAGGGTTTTTTTATTAAACCGGTTTAGAAATTTCGTCGCGAATTTCCAAACAAATTTCAACAATTTTTTTCTTTTTTTTTGAGGTTAGGCGAATTCCAAACTTGAACCTTCAAATGCAGCAAATGCGGTGACTATGCCCATATCAGCGACATAGTTTTTTTTGTTCCTTTACATAGGATAACTTGAGTGGGCTTGCATGCAACAGAACGACTATATTTCTGCATAGGATTTTAATAGGAAAGCCTTATCAATTGAACAAGACAACAATCAGATGTACGATCTTGACACTAGCCCAATGAAGCAGTGAAGGATTGCATAGGCAAAAGCCATGCTTCAATGTGTAAATCCTGCTTCTTAGATGGCCCTTGGGTCCTCGCCTATCATCTCAAATCAAACGGAAGAGCTCTATAGATGTTAAAACAGCTTGAATCGCAGCCATAATCTGGATGTTTAAATGAAAGAGCTAGAGAGCTGTTAAAAGAGCTTGCATTGCAGTCATAATCTGGTCGTTTCAATTTGACTAAGTAGAATACAGAATCTGAGTACACTATTACTGATAGAGCAAAACTTCCATATGGCAGCCTTCGCCTTGTCCTCTGAAACATCAACCCTCGAACGGAAACCAGCAAAACAAGAATCTGGTTTATATCCAGTGGTGGGGAATGGACACCACAACTTTTTTGGGAAAATTCAGGATTTGGGCATTTACAGCACTAATCCTAACACCTGATGCTAGTAATCGTTCAAAGGCACCCAATACTCACTTCTCAATGTTCAACAATAGCTTCTGGGAAGGGTATGGAGAAGACAAAGGTGGAGAAGCTTTTGCAGATGAAAACTTCAAAACAGCAATGCCAATATCGGAATATCCCCGGCCTGCCGCTACAGAACACTCCTGTATTGTCAGTTGTAATAGTTTTCGAGAAGAAGCTAGAGCAAGTAGGCATGTAATGGCATTTCCAAACCTGCATTTTCCTCCTCTAATCTCAAACAACATCATGAACACAGAGTGTTATTGTAATAGTTTTCAAGAAGACGCTAGAGCAAGTAGCATGTAATGGAATTTCCAAACCTGCATTTTCCTCCTCTAATCTCAAACAACATCAAGAAAACACAGAGTGTTATTGTAATAGTTTTCGCGAAGAAGCTAGAGCAAGTAGCATGTAATGGCATTTCCAAACCTGCATTTTCCTCCTCTAATCGCAAAAAACATCACAAACACAGAGTGTGTTATCAAACATGCTGTAACACCATTTTCCTCAAGGACTGATAACAATAAAAGGGCAATGAAGAAAGAATGTCCCTGACAGCGAAAAGGACTAATTATCAGACAATCATAATGCCATTTGCAGCAAAAAATTGGGTTTCCAGTAATAATAGTAAAAATGCTGCTAAATTCAGGGAGCCTGCCAATGATACTAAGTCCCTCATAAAGGCTTATTCATTTTCGTTTACATGGAAGGATAAGGCAGATCCATGGCCCTGATTACCACGAAATTAAATAGGGCATTTTGACTGCACTATACGGTTCTAATCCCGGCAGCCATAAGGAAAACATTCAGAGAAGGGTACTTCATGAGTTGACTCGAACCCAAAATCTAGGGAAGCTTGCAGAAAAAAACAGCATTATTTCATTTTTTGCATAGGTGTTCCAGGGTTTTTTTTCTGTTCTGAAGGACTAGAAGATTTTAAATCTTTTACAGCAGCTATCATAATGGAAATTCCTTGGCAGAGATTATATAGTTAAAAAATGTTTGTTTGGTAGATTGGGTGCCTTTTTTATGTCAATTACGTGGACTGTGGATGCTAAAGTAAAAAACAAATAATGCCAAGCAAGCTGGAAATAAACTAGTAAGGATATCTTAGATACATGTATCTGAAAAATGGTGAGAGATATCAATCTCGAGGCTCCTATCTTGGATTGTCACATACCACATTGATTAATGACTTTTCTGGTCAAACTCCTCTTACTCAATTATTCAGAGCTCTCACTTGAGAGTTCAATATACATTCTAGGCTTGGCATCTTTGTTATCGTTCAAGCTAAAACATGTTGGGCAAACAGAAATAGTCAGAGTTATAAACATACAATGTTTGGGCATGCAAAGCTACCAGCAAAATCCTCGTTCAACATTAAGGCTTTGCATGTCTGTCATACAATTCTTACTTCAACATTCAAGCTTAAAGGGCTGTGAAGAGCAGCATGAGTAAGTGCAGAGGTCATGGATTGCAGTGCTCCAACTTTGATACTGAGTACCCACCTTTGACTATAAGCATTTTCTATATCAACAGTATACTGCTGAAAGAGCAAAATTACAATGTTGCTCACTTTAGCAACTAGAACAATGTCAGATATTCAAATATGCAAGCAGAGTATAATCTACCTAAATGGAATTGCATATGTATTTACTACTATAATTGAGTGCAATACCAACAAAGCAGCTAGCATTTGGGTGGTTGATTTCTGTGGTAGTCCATATCCAGTTATTATTGGAAGTTGTAATTTTCAGTTCCATTTAACATTACTGAATCCTTCACCCTTGACCCCTGTATCCTGGTACGATCCGTTTCAAATACTGATCCTGGTCGCAATCCTGCCTGGATACGGCCAGGATACTACAGGACTGTGGATCCTCCCAGATACGTCGCAAGATACTTTACCCCAGACCCCTGGATCCTGGTACAATTTGTTTCGGATACTGATCCTGGTCTCAATCCCATCTAGATACAGCCAAGATACTGCAGGACTGTGGATCCTCCTGGATAAGTTACAGGACATATCCAGGATGATACACAGTATCCTGGCCGTATCTGGCAGGATACGCGGCCCAGATTTGTTTTTGTTTTTTTTCACTCGATAAAAAGTCAAATACAGACTTCAAAAAACAATTATGAATATAATAATATTTCCAGTTCTGCTTCACATGCTCTGTTCAGCGCCATTCATAACAGCAAAAATAAATACATTCATACTCAATGTCTTGGAGCCAAGTTCCTTCAAATGATCTAGTGTTAATGGCCTTCAGCACTCCAAAGATCTACCTGTGTACCAACCCTAGTACAGGTGGATAATTCTTGGGTAGAGACTGCTTCCAATATGTAAACAAACCTACCAATCTTACTCCTCGGGGCCTCCAAGACCCCTTCATAATTACATGACAATCCTCCTAAATTTTCATCATTTTTTGCAGGCTCATTTTCCAAAAGAACCTCTTCCTCTTGGTGCTCTGAAATTCCCCCCAGTCCCTTGTCAAAACTCAATACATGGTGGTTCTTTCCCACAACCTTTTGGAAACTTATAACTTACTAAATTGTCAAAGGATCCTTTATTCTTTGATCAATGATTCACACAAATAACCCCCATTGTGGATTTTCAATTGAATATCATGACATTTGGCATTGAAATATCAGTGTGTTTTATAGTTGTTCAACTTATTTTGTTTACTCCATGCATATCATGTGGTTAAGTTTGCTTATTTGGCAATACTTTATTTTATATATTTTTTTGTACAGCCATATCCAAAAACAAATCCAGGCCCCAAAAAGATTGTCATCTCCGCGTATCAAATCCTTTATCCGTACCAGTACCAGGATCAGCTATACTCCAGATGTACTTTCATATATGATTAAACATGTTTAGAAAAATTAACAACATACACCATGCATAATATCAAGAAAGGCATATGGAACCTCCCCATCCTAAATAAATTTCCAAGAATCTCGCGCAATACCATTTGGTATACAATCTCCATTTGTTATTATTGTGCAAAAGCTGTCAGCATTTTACGTGCTAAAGACTAGAAAAATATACTGTCCTCAAACAAATTCAAGCCTTATACACTCTGCACACTTCCTCTAATTCAGTACTATCTAGTTTAATCTCTTTTCACCGGTGGAGGAATACCCCTGCCACTTTCCTGTGGATAATATTTCCAGAATGAAAATACCACTAAACCGTGCAGGGAATACTTCCAGCTGTTTCTCAATAAATCATAACAATACAAACATTTCGTGTCTTTTTGAGTGTAATAAAGGTCATTTATATCCATGGAAACCGTCGTATCATACTAATGATTAAGTTAAAATTAACTGCAAAACAAATTTAAGAAAAAAAATGAATGTGTAAAGAAAGTTTTGAAAAAAATTAAACAAACATAGGCACAAAGTAAAACCTTCAAAAAGGTCTTCTTCAGCATTAGTATCATCCAGGGCAGATGGGCTGATAGCAGGCACCCCATGTTGAGAGATCCACCACGCTTAATTGGAGCCACTTCATCACAACAAATTTATGTAGTAGGAGGAAGTATGTGCTGAATCTAAGATTTTGATTTCGGTTGTTCACTTCAAATTATTTGTAAGGCCATTTTAATAGACATTTACAGCAGGAGGTTTTAAATGTAAATAAAATAGGGGTGGTCTGTAGATTGTGCCTTGAATAATCTATTTCTGGTGCTCCTATACACTTTGACATGATTTGATATTTTTTTACATGACTACTTGTATTGAGTATATTTTGTTCAAAATACTAGTTTTGTAAGTCGCATCAATAAATTGCCCTCCACTTCTCAAATTTCACCTCAACTATTGTAGCCCATTCAAGGAGTGGCCCCTCTTCCCTAGTCCAGTAGAAACATGATAACACCATCAACAGACTCATGCTCATCAATCCAGTTATTATGAGATATATGAATATGAGCTCAATCTTGATAACTATTAATCTATTATTTTACTGAGAATATACAGATAAGCATATTGGTCATTCTAACTATATAACCCTTTAACGTAACCAGGTGTTCCTATTATATGACAAATCTGATTATCATCTAAAATTTATTTTTTAGTAATTCCTATTATTAGATGTATAAACTTAATATTTCAAGTTTGTCATGTGCTCACACAAGTACACTTACCTCATTTCCTAAACATAAAAAGTCCCATCACAACACCGCTTTCCATTTTGCCCTTAATCTGTTTCAGCCTTCAGGCAATTAAGGATTTTGGCTAAGCCTATTGTTTCCCATGGGACATAAGCCTAGTGTTATGCACTAGAAGTGGCTTTTTCGCAATTTGTAGAACATACCCTACAGTTGTGAAGGAATGTGTACAGCTCAGAAAACGGCGAAGTCTTATCTTTGAAAGACCTAAGTAATCAATCATTTTTTTACCCAGATAAAGTACCAATGGCAAACCAGTGATAAGTGATAATAAATAAATGCTCCTCTCAATTATTGTGCTGTATGCTTCAAGACAACCCAGCATTATAATCAAATATTGACTGATATCTCTACAATATGTTTACTATAAGCATTCCAGATAATTTTTCCCCAAAAGATGATGAGAAATAGTACATACCCCAGCTTTGCCTGGAATGATGCACTGCCATACCATCAAGTTCAGGCTACCATCTTGCTGACTGTCAGGCCTGGCCACAAAACCCTGCACCAAGCAGAATCTTAATCTTTAATATGAAGTATGCATCAAAAATGTTTCAATAAAAAGCAACCAAAGAAATTAGATAAAGCCATACAACTAGAAAAAGACACTCCCCAACTGATATAAACATAAATATACATTTCATAATGCATTGAGGACCTAAAAGGCTACAACAAGACTCTGCTTCTGCTAGAATAAGAAAGCAGCCCAAAAAACATATAAACTTTTTGAAATCAGTACAACAGATACAATTTGCTTAATTGATTTAACAGATTAAAGAAACTTTAAACAAATAAAAACAGAATAAAATATCGCTAGCATCTAAAATTTTCAACTCCTACATTTACCGAGCCAACAAAATCTGCAGAGATCTAATCATCTACCAACTGTCCCAAGTTATTAGCTCGGAAAACAAAATTTGAATTTCTTCCTGTTGGAAATCTAAATAAGCCTCTTAAAATTTCTTCCATAGACTTGCTCCAGATATAAAACCATCTAATAAGCTTCTTACAACTTCATTCCTAAACTTGAAAGGAATTCTGATAATAATAATAATAGAATATTTTTCCAGCATTAGACTCCATGGGGCAAATAGCCAAATCCCCAAGTGTATTTCCAATTTTATGCTTTTATAAGTGTTTGATGGCCAAAAAGGACAACATAGCCCAGGTAAAATTGCATACCAGACAAGAAGTTATGAAAACTCGGCTTCTCCAGTAAAAATAAAATTAAGCAGATAAGTATCCAAAAAGGTAACATTTTTAGGTTTTCACTATTTCCATTAATTTCCAATTTAGAGAATAAAGATAAACACAGAATTGCTTTAAAAGAAATTTATCTCTGAAATCTATCCACACGAGTTTGAGAGGCAAATTAGTGAAAAGCATCAGTTCTATAAAATGGCATTAGGAATATACTGCCCAACCTGCATAAAATGAGTAAATTAAACAACAAGCACAGAGGAATTTCCAGGTAAATACACTATTTAAATAACATAACCAGAATGTGTCGAACAAATTGTCCATATATTATACCATAAATAAAAATCTATTTGAAATTCCAGTAAGAAGTCGTGCATACTCTTGAGAAGCTGTTTAAAAAGAAAAAAGAAGGATGAGAAACTTCAGTAATACATAGCATTGCAGAGATTGTGATATCATTAACAGATCTCATAATCAAATAAATAGTTTATGGTACATTTGATGTAGAAGGAAAATCCAATAATAGATAGAAATGTTGAAACTCACAAATCCTATGTTATACACTGTCACACCAAGTCCACCGTATAAAAACAAAAGGGATTGTGCAACAGGAAACTAGCTTGTACCTCATCAGAGTAATTAAAATATTACATAGGCACTATGGACTTGGACCATATTGAAATATAGAGTTTTAAAGCACACGTGCATATGGCTGGGCTTTGGGGAATGGTCTGCATCTGTAAGCCGAGTTCACAGACAGATATTTATATGCAAAACATTGCCCAGAGACTTGGAGGTGGTCATAGGAGTTTATTCAAATCCTTGGTTTACAGTTATGGCCTTAACTTACACCCAAAATGCATTGGATGCTATTTTCAATATTATGTGGTGGAAAATATTAAAAATAAGGATAGTGTCATATCCTTTCCTATCTTTGTACATATTTGGATATGACCAAACATTAGAAATATTATTGCTTTGCAACTTGTAAATAATTTTGAGTATCAGGATAAACATTCAAGTGGACCCCATTTCAAAACCCAGGAATTTCAATTCAGTTTGTCAAGATGGTCTCCCTTCATAGAAAACTAAGCATAGCGTATAGCGTTTAATGATTACAGCAACAAGTTTATTTTATCAATGTTCATTACATTGTAAGTGTTAAACTCCACAGGCTACAGACCTGCATGAAATAATTTCATCAACAATTCATAAGGCTCGACACTTCAAAAAACAAAGATCTCAAAAAATTTAAAATCGCCAGTCTCTAAAACAAGTGACGGATGCATCATATCAATAACCCCCCCTCATGGACACCATTTACTACATATTAAAATTCTTATTTGACTATAGATCTAAAAAATCATGCAGATTTTTGACAATGAGGGTAAATTGAACCTAATTGACACTCAAATTATACGCTCTTCCTAGGAGCAGTCAACTTGATAGAAGAAAAGATACATCCATTGATTAAGTCACCATTGATGTGAAGAAGCAACATGCCTGCTTCATGTGAACATCTCATCAGGCCTTCCATATATATCAATTCCATAATTATTGAAACAACATTATTAGAAGGCAAACAATAACACAACTTATCAACCATGACAAACCCTATCCCAAGCTGCTCTTCAAAACCTTAATATGCATGTGCTCATCATATCTTTGTACGCCATAAAACCCCTTTCCAAGGCTGATACAAACTATTTACTGCTAGCAATTGGAATTAATTATCTCTACTAAAACAGCCTTAAAAAAAAAGTAAAAAAGAAAAAGTAGGGTATTTCTCAACATACTTCATAAAATGTTAAGCAAACAAAAAGACTTGCATACATTTGGGAAATCCTTTATCCTGATGATTATAACTCTTATACTACCACAGATCTAAATTTCATGAAGAGCTTTAGCACCAACATGCCCAAAGCCATTTAAATGGATTACATCATTTCTAAACATAAATAATTCTTAATTAAGGTATGAATGACATGAAGCTACATTACCAGATCCTTCACCCCAGACCCCTGGATACTGGTATGATCTGTTTAAGATACGGATCCCAGTCCATCACTGCCTGAATACAGCCAGGATA
The DNA here is from genome assembly GCA_037957365.1 of Torreya grandis. NCBI lineage: Eukaryota > Viridiplantae > Streptophyta > Pinopsida > Cupressales > Taxaceae > Torreya > Torreya grandis. The sequence continues at coordinate 2,037,585 of JARHVA010001907.1, read as the reverse complement.
CTGCAGAAGGACTACAGATCCTCCCTGATAGGATCCCGCACCCCTGGATACTGGTACAATCCATCTCAGATACTGATCTTTGTCTAATCCTGCCCAGATACGGCCAGGATAATGCAGGAGGACTGGGTATAATCCCAAATACATCCCAGGACGTATTTGGGAGGATCCACAGTCCTCGCACAGTATCTTAGCCATATCCGGGTAGGATCCACAGCCCAGAAACTTTTTTGTTATTTTTTATTTTTATTCCACTTGACAAAAAGTCAAATACAGACTTCTAAAAAACTTTAAAATTAAAAAATATTTCCATTTCTGCTTCACATGCTCTGTTCAACACCATTCATAACAACAAAAAGGAATACATTCATATTCATTGTTGAATGTCTTGAAGCCAAGTTCCTTCATATGATCTAATGTTAATGGTCTTCAGCACTCGAAATATCTACTTGTGTACCAACCCTAATGTAATGTCCCTCTTCATCTGATGTTAATTATGGAGTAATTTCCTGATCTTTTTAATTCCCGAGATTAGGAAATTAGCAAATTGCAAGGGAATATGGAATAATTAAATAAAAGCTGGAAAATCTATTTAATTGTTCATTTTAAATATTGGTCGGGGCCACTTAACGTCTCAACTTGGTAATTGATAAATACTTGTTAAAAGTCAGCTTTGAGCGATCTTGAGAAGGAAAGAAGTCTGATTTTTTATCAACTGTTTTTTTGTGGAGTTAGGATTTGGTACCTTCAGTTTTATTTGAAGGAAATCTTCTGTTTTTTTTTTTGAAGTTGGGTTGAGCAACTTCTGCATTATTAAAAGGGATCGATCTGGAGGAGATTAGCATTCAGAAAATCTATTGTTTTTTATTCTATCAATGACCTTTGAAAGTGATGAATTTTCAGGACGAAACCCCTGATCAGTATGGGACGAAAACCCCAGACTTTGGAACAAATTTCTGTGAATGATAGTAACTGCTGTGCAGATTCAACGCATAGGATTTGGAGAAATCACATCAAATAAAGTGGCAATCTGAGAAGGACGTGTTGAGCACCAGCTGATAATGATATCGGTTATGGAGCCGGTTTTTTTCTGTGTGTCGATTTGATTTCAAGAGATGCAGATTTCTGATTTCAAGTCATTCATCTTCATTTCCAGATTTCTATATTGCTTATTAGCCTTTGTAAGAATTTTGCAAATCAGAAAATGTATCCAAGCCCAAAAAAATCACCATATTTGCGTACCCAAATCCCATATCTGTATCCGTAGCCATACCAAGATCAGCTGCTTAGACGCAAAGTTAAAGTCTCACATACTTCACACACACAGATTATCAAACCCTCGGTATGAATTCATTCTGAAACAATTAAACAACAAAAACTAAATTCATATGAAAAATTATACAACTAGTAATCTTCAAGGATTATACTGCATGAAAAAACTCTATTTTGAACCACTCTTCAAATCCCTCAGCAGCAAGTGTATGGCTTTCACAAAATCCTATCCTCAGCTGATATAAGCCATTTTTGTGATGAAAATTGAAACTACCAATCACTGCAAAATAAAATACTTCATAACTAAACATGAATTGGCTATTAATTATAGCATCAGCAAAAGCCTCGCTTAACTTGAAAGCAGAGCTTAACAAACCCTCAGTATGAATTTAATCTACAACAATTAAACAATGAGAAATATATCCATACAGTGAAACATACCACAGATGAACTTCAGACATTATGCTACATGACAAGACCCTATTTCCAGCCCTCGTCAGCATGTTTATGGCTTTCATAAAATTCTATCCTCAGCTTAAATCTACCATCACTGCAAAATGCAATACTTCACATGATGTTTCTTGATGCTCAATCTCATGTTGAGATCCAAAATGTTGATTCAAAAATTGACACAATTTTTTCCAAAAAAACATCTCTAATATTAAGGACCGTAAACCTTAAATTTAAAAATAAATTATATAGCTAAACCCAAAATACTAGAGTTGCATGAATACTTCACATGATGTTTCCTGATGATCGATCTCATGTTGAGATCTAACATGTTGATTCAAAAACTGACACAGTTTTTTCCAAAAACACATATCTAAGGACTGTAAACCTTAAATTTAAAAACAAATCATATAGCTAAACCCAACATACTAGAGTTGCATGGATGCAGATATGGTATCAGGTTAGATACAGCTAATCTTTAAGAACCCTGATATGGATATTGGTTAGATATGGCATACAAATAATATATTTAAATTATTATACAATATATACGCATTATATATGCATTATATGATTTCTTTTTCTTCCATTAACAGCCTCATAAAGAGCATAAGAATACGGTTGGATATGGCATATTTATAATATATTTAAATTATTATACATTATATATGCATTATATGACTTCTTTTTCTTCCATTAACAGCCTCATAAAATGCATAATAATTAGACACTCCTAGCCCACTGGAAAGGTGGGAAGTTGGGTATTCCATGGATAAAAACAAATTTCAGGTTGCGCAACCCAAAGGAAAATGGAAGAAATGAAAGAAAAGTTGTAGTGCAGGCCAAAGGAAACAAATCAAATGAAATCATAGCAGGTTGCTGTAATTTTGAAGGACAAGATCAAATCAAACACTCATTCACCTCCACGTCCTTGATTGCTGATTGCAAAAATGCATTTCAGAGGATTGGCAGCAGCCTTTTTATTATTTTTTTAGTATTTTGAAGGTTTTTTTTTCAAGTTAATTTTACTAAACTCTTAAATCAGATATGGCTATGGATGTCCTGCATACTGTATCCAATCATATCCAATGTGGCCCAATTAGGGTGGCATATCTGGATGCTGACGGGTACGAAACCCTGGGCATATCAGAGCTGTGTCATACCCGTATCCAGCATGCATTTACACACAACCTAGCAGTAGCGGCAGCACATCCAGTAACCTTGTGAATTACCTATTAATTAGGGAACTAATGAGGTGAAACAAAATACATGCTTACTTTGCCCACAGAACTTATCAAACACTCGGTACAAACTCATCCGGCAACAATTAAACAACAATAACTAAATGTATTCAATAAAACCCTATCTCGAGCTGATCTTCAGGACTTTCGGGGGCATGTGAACGGCTTCCACAAAATCCTATCCCCGGCTGATATTAAACATTAATTTCTGATCATTTAAACTACCAATCACTGCAAAATGAAATACTCAAAAGCTAAACACGAATTGCCTACTAATTAAGCAATCAATGATGCTAAGCAAAAGCCTCACTTAATTTGCATGCAGAACTTATCAAACCCTCAGTATGAACCCATTCCACAAGAATTAAACAACAAAAAATAATTGTATACGGTATGTCATATCACCGATATACTTCAAACAGTACGCTACATGACAAAACCCCATCTCTAGCCGTCACCGCAAAAACGCAATACTTCATAACCAAACACGAACTACACGGCTAGGCGCGAATTAATTCGCTAAACCAAAATTACAACCCGAATTATCTATTAATTAGGACATCAATGAGGTGAAACAAAAGCCGGGCTTGCTTCGCACGCAGAGCTTATCAAACCCTCGGTATGAACTCACAGCAACAATTAAAAAACAAACCTACAATAAAACCCTAACCCTGGCCACTCTTCAGAGCCATCGGGAACATATATGCCAAGATATATAATATACTACCTACTTCAATTTATATAAACCATTTACTGCTGTAAATATTAACCTAAGTAAAATTCAAACAGACCTACTTATAAAGTTAACATGATTTTCAACGGCTCCGCGGATTCTAATAAACATTGCTCAGACTTCTTCGATATACTTCACAAATTGATAGCAGTATTCAATCACGGGAAAAAATTTAAGAAGGGCGGAAAAAATTGCATACATGCGGGTGATTTTTCCGCCAAGCTTTTCGCTCTTCCGCAAGACGGCCACGAGCTATACCGCCGGACATTTTCGTCTGTGGTTATTTCAGAGGTAATTCAAACAGACAAAGAAAAAACCAGCTGCGAAGTTCTTTTTTTTTTCCTCTGCAGACCCTTCTTGTCCAAATCCCTTCGCACACGCCAAATTATTCCCAAACGCACGGACAGATATAGAGTTAGATTTTACACGAACAGCGCGAGAAAACAAGTGAAAGCGTTTTATAAAGTAGTTTGAATTCTTCCTTCGGGTCCGAAAAATTGGTCTTCCATTGTTCCCGCCTCCGTTTTTTATTTTTTTTGAGGAGGATAAAAATGGAATTATAATGGTGTTAAAATAAAAATACCAATCGGCAACTTTTTTTTATAGTTATTTATTTTTATTTTTTTGGGAAAATGGCTGAATCCTAATTAAATAAATAATAACCAAAATGCCTTTTTAATCGTGACTGGGCATCTTAGTAATTTATATTTACTATCCAAAAGGTGCCTGGTCAAGTTGATAAAGAATCTATTTTGGCTTATCGGCGTTTCACAAGTATCCTCGTACCGTTTTTTTTCTTTAGAGTTTAATATAGCGGGGTGATTGGTTGCGATTTATCTTTAATTAGTTCAATTTAGTGGGGTGATTGGTTGAGGTTTATCTCTAATTAGTTTATTGGGAAATTTATATATTAAGTTTTAATATTTTTATATTGAGAATTATTTGTGTTTGAGTTTGTATGTAAATTTATGATGCAAATTTGTTTTATAATTTTAATTTTAAGGATAAGTTTTCTTTATTCGGGAAGAAAGATTGCGACTAGAGACAAAGGATTTCGTGTAAAATGGTTTTCAGTGGATAATGAAAGATTTTATCGTTGGGTATGAGAGGAGACAAGTCCTTACTTGCAAATGAGAATTTGTTTGTGCTTCATGTGGCCTCTGCTTTTGTTCTGTCTTTTTTGTTGAGGATTGGCTAAAGATCTATAGATTCAAATATGTTTTAGGTATTAGTGTTATTTTTAGTTGAATGATGGGTTCTTAGTTGTTATTCCATCTATCTCTTATGTAAGGTACCATGTGTGAGATGTGCTTTCTTTTGTAAGGTGTCATGGGTGGCTCAGTTCCCATTTGTTTTCATTGTCTCATCGGCATTTTTTTTTGTGGAGACTGGGCTCTTTGTTGTGCCCTAATTTCGGTTCATAGTTCCGATCAAAAGTGTTTTACCCTATCAAATAAAAAATAATTTCACATTTCATGTACTCTCAAACCAACCACTTCTACAGAGCCACTCTCGTAGTAATGGCGACTTCTCCTCCTTGGCGAGGAGGTTGGAGTCCCCTGTTGTTGCTTAAGGAGGTCTTCATTGGTTTGTTGTGATGGAGCTCCCCTGTGTAAGGGGTGGCCCAGTTGGTATTTTTGTTCAGTCACCTAGTTGGGGCATCATTATTTCATTGCCCCCCTGAAATCACTCAAGATGGTTGGGTGGCGATTGATCCTCTTTCAACAAAACCTTCCACTTGGAGTGCCCACTCTCCTAAGAATGATTTGGTTCCACCTCTTTTTGGGGCTCTGTCTTATCCCCGAAGATATGTGTTTTTTATGTTTTTTGATATAATGTTATGAACTTTGGGTTGTCATACATAGCTAATGATTTTTCATTTTTAACTATGTCATCTTGTTGCTGTGGAGTTTGGGACGTGCATACCAACCGATGACTTTATTGTTGTAACCATTGTTGTATTACTATTATCCTTGATTACTAATAGATACACTGATGTGTTCCAGTATTAAAAAATAAATAAAAGTTTTGAAACAAAGATCACCTACAGTGTAGTAATTGTTATTTTTTAATGATAATTGTAATTAATTCAATACAAATATCTTGAATACATTTATGTGAAAATTGTCAATAGATATCAATTATTTATCTTGTATTTGTCACATATCACATTAATTAATGATTCCCTTACCTTCTCTACAAAATTATTGATGACAAGTGACAAATGGTATTAATATCGACATCATGTAATGGAAAAAACTATAATCTTATTCATAATTATTGTAAATGTTTCAAGCCACCTCTTAGGCTTATGATGCCTTATGATGAGCCTAATTATTATAGATGGCATCATTCTTGTCTTGTTGATGAGTTTAAGAGGTGGCTCGAAACGTCAACAATAATTATGGATGAGATCGTAACTTCTCCATTACATAAGGCCCTAATATCATTATGTTGGATTCAAAAAATCTTTCCAAAAAAATTGGGCTCTAAAATCTACCCTATACCCAAAATATTATGATTTTTTGATTGACTTCTCCAAGAAGTTCAAAAATAAAATCATATGACAGTGAAATGGACATCATTTTCCAAGTTGAAATTATCCCATAACAATGAAAAAGATGTTAAATACAAAGTCATGCAGTAATTATCGCACAGCGCATGGATATTAATCTACCCTAACTACCATTGTAGCTTCCGTCTATCGATGTAATTATAAATTCAATCATTAAATTGTAACTAGTACAAATATATTAAATACATATATTTGAAAAATGTCGAGAGATATCAATATTGAGGCGCCTATGGATTTATCACATACCATAATGATCAATCACACTATTGTTTTCTCTAAAAAAAATCCAACTAATTAGTGATAGATGACCTCAACCTGATTACAATCGCTATGTAAAGTTTGAAAAACTCTTTATAGGGAAAAAAAAAAGGGCATTCCAAACTCTACTGTATATTCAAGATATTATGATTTTTCGATCTAACCTCTTTAAGCAATGGGAAAAGCTTATATTTATCAGTCAAATGAACATCAAATTTAAAGTGGCCACGGGTTCTTAACATCTCATAAATAATCCACCATAAAATTATCTATCGGCATAAAAAGATATGTTATATTTATTTAAATTATTTTTTTGTGATATAGATAAATGTTTTTACAAAATTTGGAGCTATAAACCGGATGGGGGGGTAGTATTGACTGGAGCTATAAACTAGATGGGGGGGTAGCATTGATCGGAGCTATGAATCAATCTAAATACAAACGGGAAGCCTATATCTTTTGGGGTAACATTGAATGGAGGTACAAACTAATATGGACATAAATGGGAGGCCCAGATCATTTTTATATCCATACAATCACTAACATCATCGACATCATTAATATCACCAATGACCTTACATACCAAACGATATTTAACTGTAAATGAGACTGAACACAACCAAATCACTTAATTAATGCATCCACATTTCATTAATATATTTAATTGAATTATTACTATTTTTTAATAATTATATTTTTTTTAAGAATGAAAATGGAATCATAATATTGTAAAATATAAAGTAGTTTATGTATTTAAAACCCTCAAACGGCTCATTCGCATTGGACGCATATTAACCCACGCGAATGGGGAACGTGGAAAACAATGCTGACGTGGAACAAAGAGTTGACCCACCTCTAGAATATATTTGGTTTACAAGATTCGCCGTGCAGGACTTTGTCTTGCTATTAGGGGTATGTGGTTAAACCCTAAAACGAGTTTAATGAAGAAAGACCGTTCCTTTGAAGGGACCCCACCACAAGGATTCGGAGTAATCTCCACAATGAATATTTACCCTAAAGAAAGAATTGTAATTCATGGGTGTGGGTCTACTTTAACAATTTTATCTTTCTTTTTGACGTATAATTATTTTATTTGGAAAATTTTGACGACGACGATTTTAATAAATTAAATTGGTATAAAAGATTTGTTTACGAAGATTTGTTAAAGTGTATCATTTTTTTATATAATTTAATAGTGTTTGATTTTTTTTTTATTAGATAGAGTAAAAAGGAGGGTTTTGATGTAATTTCATCTCAAAAATTGAAAAACCAACAATCAACCAGAAGTCGAGATCAGTGTTCTTCCACAACAAGGAAAAAGACCTTTAATAATATTTGATTTTATTATGGAATGTATCATTAAAATCTGATGGCACCCTTCCAATAAAATGTGTCCTTTTGACTCTTCAAAGTGAAGGTGTAATTTTTTCATATTTATCTTTACTATGTTGACTCTTAAAGGTATATGAAATGCATTGCAAAAACCACAATAACTAAAATACGCGGTATATTAGATTATAATCTTGAATGAAGGCAATTAAATAAAATTGTGAAGAATATATATAATGACAATACTAATATATAATGAAATAAAATCGTGAAGAACATTTATAATGACAATATTAATATATAAAAATGTCCATCGAAAGTTAGAATGTTTCATAAAATTTTGTATAGAAATAAAAAAATTATATTGTAAGATTGTAAATTAATATAGTGGGAAAAAATATGCATATGCAAAAGCAAAATTGAAATGGAAATATAAAATTGAGAGTGGTGAGCATTATGCCACTTATTCTCCAAACAATTTAATTTTTATGAAATAGATTGATAAGTGGGTCATAGAGTGTCTTTGTGAAAAAATATAATTGATATATATTTTAAGTTGTTCATTTTTATAATATTCAAATATTGTAATGTATTTTGTAGATTAATAAAAAAATAAGATTTTTTTCAAGTAAAAAGTATGTGTGTGTGTCGAGGATAAATAGATAATAAATGAAAAATAAGAGTTATGTTATGGTTTGAGTACCTGTTGTGTTGTAAGTCTAATCAATTGTTTAGATATATAGACTTATTGAACATTGACAGTGAAAAATGTCCATGTTTGATGATCAAAACTGTTGATAATATTGATTAAGTTGACCAGTAATAACCATATGCACATTTTACAATTAAAATACTTGCTCTTCATTTGAGAGATGTGTTTGGAATATGGGGTACACAATTAACCCCCAACAACAGATGTTAAAAAAAATGATCTCTTAATTTATTAATTTATCCTCAAATGTAAACTGAATAATAGTTGAACAACAATAAAATAATCTCACTTATACTTAAATTTTGAAAACTAGGCATGACGATAAGGAACAAAAAATAGGTTTTCTAGTCTTTGTAGAATTTTTGTAGTCAGGGAGATAAAGCAAAATACCAGTTGGGAAAACAGAAAAGATAAATTGGATATTTTAAATAAAAAATGGAAAATAGAAGAATATTAGTCAAAGAATGCAAGAAATAATGAGGGATCAATAACACAATATTCGCTACAGTTGACCATTAATGAAAATAAAAAATACCTTGATAGTCCAGCATTTGCCTTCACCATTATGAATAACATCCACTAAACCAGTGTAATTTCAACCTCTATGGTATATCCCCCATTATTAATCAGAAAAAAGATAGTTGTCTATGCATATCGAATCATGGTAAATATATCATGGGTTATTACCTACTCAAATAAGAAGTCAAATGTTTATAAGCGTTGGATGATGTAGAATATTCGAACATAGCAGATAATTCTATCATGATTAAATATCTTAAAAAACTATACACATAGTTGTACCCACAAATTTACCCTTGCAAGTTTACAACCACACCTGAAAGCTTCCATCACCAATTCATGCAATGATCCATTTATCTAGGGTGGCTTGAGCATATCCAACCAAGATGATTCCAAGCTCGAATTTCAAGTTAAACTCACACACTTTCCCCTTATTCCTTCTTTGTGCTTGTTCACCTTGCTCTAAAATGGAGTTTCCCTATTTTTCTTTGACAAAAAAAAAAAACTCTAGCCAAATTGTATTCTTATCTCGCCACCAATTCAGTCACCATGTTGAAGCCTGCAAAGGCACACAAGGCCTTTGTTGGAGTCCCGTGCATGCAGTAAAAATTGAACTAATTGTGCACTGAATTTACTTGTGTTGTAGTAAATATTGAGGATGTTCACACGATTGATAAAGGCTCCCTAGGAAAATAAATGAACTCGAATCCTCTCATTGGTCATATGGCATAAACACTATTGCTTGTTTAACCACAACTAGAAAGCCAAATAAAATATTAATATTTCACATTGAACATTGGAAAATGATTTCTATTTTCGGTGAATAACATATTGTCATTGACAATCAACAACAGGGAGACCAAATTAATTACTGTAGGCCAAAATAATAATACCTAGGCCTGCGATAGGTACTAATAATCCATAATATGGCTTCAATGTGTAAGAAGAAATAAGTTAAAAAGTTTAAACAATCAATAAAGTCTCAAATAATTAAAATTTTGAATTTAAATAAATGGTAAAGATGATGGGATATATCAACAATAATGATTTCAAGCATATGGCCTTTTGTTGGTCTCATTTATGAGTTTTTCTAGGTTGATGAAAAGTATAATATGTCTATGACTTGGAGGATGTCTTTATTTGTTGGACTATTTTACTGATTTGAGATTAAAAATGTGTCATGTCAATGATCAACCTCATCTAAAGCCAATACTTCACCTACCTTCACTGTATATGGTCACATCCTTGTTCTTTCGAGTAAGTCCATAAGCATTGAACATAGATGATTCAATTAAGTTATTTTCTATGAAAAACATAAAAAAAAATGTAGTCAAATAAGAACCAAAACCCTTACAAAAAAAACTACTTCCAAACTAAAAAGTAAAACACACACAAAACCTATGCTGAGATAAAATTTTGGGTATAATTGATAATGGGATCAAAGTTTTGGGTACCATTGATAATGGGATCAATCTATGGTACTCTGATAAGGCCATATGCAGATGTTTTATGTTGTTATGAATGCTCGAGATTCAAACCTTGACCATGCCCTAGGCACAAGTTTGTTATCACAACCACTCTCCCCTATTTTCGATTAACCTACCACCCTATAGAAAACATGGGAAAATAAGACCTCTATAATTTAGGGTATGGAGACTTATCAAAGCATAATATAAAATCAATCTCTTATTACTTGTTTACTCTTGAGAGTTGTGAAATTCCAATGTTACAAATCGTATGGGATGCTTCTTGGGATTCAATGCCATGACTACTTGGGAAGATGAAAAACATCAGACTTTGCATCACATTCTATTTCAAAGTCTAGTGGACAACCAACTCTAGGGGTGACAAGGGCTCCAATATGTGATCCAACCATATGGGCAAGGTTTTTGCACATGAACAATTGAAATGGATTGCATGGTCTTTGAAAATAAAAAATGAATGGCTACATGGGTTTTGAACATGAATGGTTGAATTGAAGTGTATGGATAAAGGATGACCAAAATTTTCCCTAATAAATAAAGACTGCTAAAAAGGTTGCTTTATTAGAATGTGTCAGATGTCCTCATTTTTCACAAGGCTTAATGTTTTGCTTATATGTGCAATAGTGTAGTTGTTAAGGTTTGGGGAGGTTATACACTTGAGGCATCAGAGTCTATGGTGTCTTATGAAAGAGTAGTTATACTTTAAACCTTAAACAAGTTTGCATCTCCAATTTTGAACTCTCCCAATTCAATTAACATCCTCTAGAAAAACTATTTTTGTAATTTGTGTGTCCTTGATAAATATTGTGCATGGTCCTAAAATGAAAGAAAACATAATTGTTGGGATAGATTGAAAGTATAAAAAACTAGTCACCATGAGGCTCAATAAATATCTGGGGAAAATTTTAATCCAATTCTTAGACCTCTAAAAAATTGGGTGGCATTATTTTCCAATGGACATTCCATGACAAATTTCAATTCCTTTGTTATGGACTCGGGTTTATGGGATTGGAATTCAAGACTACAAATTTTACTTGAAAGAATAAAAGATATGGTAACCAATTTATCAATGAATGTCTGAATAAGCTAAGTTCTCCAATGTAGTTCCATTCTCTTCAGATGTTGTTAACCTCTGTCTTTATCTACTATTTATAGTGTATGGTCTTTAGTTTTATTTGGCTTGTCAAACGAGGAAATTGATAACTACTTAAGTTTTGATGTTTATGATTTAGTTTCTACCTAAAATGTAGGTTTGAATTTAAATATTTAAGCTGTATGATTTTGTTGAAGCCAAAAACATGATAATATAAGATGTAATTCGTGTTGGCAATTGCCATTGTTTTGGGTCCTGATCAACCAAATCCAAATATGTCCATATGTATTTACTCTAAATATTCTCCTTTGTGAGTCAGTGCCCCAATGAATAGAAGCCATATTTTTGCTATTAGTTATGTATGTATGTATATATGTATACACATCTACATGTACACACACACACACACACAACTTTTTAAGAAAAAATGTTATTGGTAAAAAATATAAAATACAACTTAAGTAATTGATGATGGATGGGGAAAGAGGCTAGAAGGTGAGAATCCCAAAGCGTAGGATTATTATATTCACCATTAATCCCCATACTATAAAAGTTTTACAATGCTTGTGTGCCAAATGTGTCTCTTTGCCTTATGATTATTACCAAAAATACAAAAGGTAAAATATCATTAGGTAATGGCTACTCGTGGAGGTTGTTAAGAATGAACATGCATGACACCAAAGAACCTTCCTACCATCATAGTGGGGAGCTCAAGATTAGACTACTTTCCTTGTTCTGATAGAATTATGTTAAACAAAAAAAGAAAAAAAAATCCAAATGGATTTTGTTAACTACAAAAATAGAGCAAATCATTAACAAAAGCAAAGGTGTGTTCAATATTATTGATAAAGTTGCTTCTAATTTAAGGTTATGATTAACAAACCTAGTATTTTATTTCTTTGCCAAGTTCAAAAAACATGTTTACTCCAACCCTTTGTCCTGATTTTCCTTCTTGACACCTTGTACAAGGAGAACCTCCTTGGTCAATAAGGCCAAGTGAATCCAAGCGTGTCAAAGAATTACCATCATTACTTTGTTAAACTCTTTGAACAATGTTAGAAAACACAAGTTTGGGAATTTTATAATTTAGCTCCATTTGAATAAAATTTCCTAAAATGAGACAGAGAAGGTTCTCACAAGAGTTCATATTTATACCACTCTACCTTCTATTGTTAGGATACTATTTGTCTTAACTTTGACATCAACAGAGATAGTCATTCTTGCATCTTTATATGTATCAAATTCCTTTGGATCCCCTTTGCTAAATGCATGTAAAATAACCCATTTTTATTTGGTTTCATTCACAAGAATCCTGAATATTATTATTTGGTTTGTATTTGACATGCAAAAATATCATTAGTAAAATTCTTAGTTTTTGTTGTAGTTGAATCAATTTTTCTTTCACAAAAAATAAAAACCATCTGAAGGAACTGCCAATCTTGAATTATGCATTTGTATTTCTCTAGAGAGTTTTTCCCACGTAGTTTCAACATAAACAATGTCAAATTTCAATATATCAAACTTGCCATTACTAGAAAAGGAAAATAAGTTGGAAAAATTAACATTATATTTTAACATTAACAATAGCATATCATTTTAACTATTTGTGGTTTTAGGGCATTTACGACACATAAAAACAATTAAAAGTGATGACAATGGAGATCTCCAATAACATAGTCCAAAACAAAAATTAGATATACTTTATTATTAAAACTAATAATGAACATGACATCTAGATGACTATGCAAACAAAGAGGATGAAAGGTGATAAAAGTGATAAAATATGACACATTGCATTTTTGGATTGATTTTATGGCATTGGAATAAAGTTCTTGAAGCTCCTGTCTTGCTACTCTATGACTTTGATTTTCAACTATCATGTGGATATAATCAACGTTGCATCGAATGTGCACCAAATAAAGTCCATAGGTTGTCACATTTTGTACCTCTATTATTTTTGAATGTGTACTTGGGAACTAATTTTGTATTGTGCTCAAATTTTAAATATGTAAATTTCTAGGAAGGTGCGCATACTGATGGTGATCAGATATATGCAGTCACTTTATGGAGTTGGTGGGAAAATGTTAGATTTGTCTCTTCCTTTGTGTTTGATTTAATTAGCCACAAATAAATTTAAGAGGAATAGAAAAAAGTGTAAGGTTAGCTAACTAGGGTAACCTCGTCAAGGAGTTATAACTACATATCTCATACTCTTACAATTAGAGTCAATATAATTTTCTTGTGCATGAAAGTGGTATTAAGAGAAAAAGCTTCACCTTCTCTCCCTGAATCAAAGTGAAACTACATGAACATTCACACATCCTTATTTTGGTACAAGATGCTACTAAAAACTTTATTTTAAGCCCTTAAGAGAACAAATATAACAATATGGTGTATGTGTAGGCTTGAATCATCTCAATGTTCATTGTTACCTATATTTGAAATGCCTCTATGGGATTTATATATATAGGTGTCTTAGTTTAAAATTAAGGGACATATTGGAACATGAAGCGACACAAGGAAATATAATGAATCTGATAAAAAGGCCCACACAAGCAAAAAGAAAGGAAAAGAGGAAATGGCCCAAAAAAGTAAAGGGATATAATTGGCAACTCACTTATTGTGTATGGGATAACATCAACGTATCGTAAAATGTGTCCCAAAAGCAAAAATAGTGGTAGATGACAAAATAAGAGATAAGGGGATCCTAAAGACAAAAACACATAAAAGAGAGAGAAAAAAATTAAGAGAGATAAAAAGGGATGCATAAAGAAGAAAGAGAGATAAAACATGTGAAAAGTGCCAATAAATCCCTAATTCAAATGAATGGATCATATGTAAAAAATAACACTAAAAATATTTCAATAGTAAGCATTGTACCAAAACTAGATCTCTACATAATGCCCCAACTTTTTTATGCATAAGCAAATGCATGTGAGCATCATAGTAAAATAATAATTGAAACATATACCTACACTTACCTATGGAAGGATGGATGAAATGTCTGAATTCTTGGGCAAGACTCCATTTACACTTCGATGTACACAAAATTTGGTATTCTTTAGGTAATGTCCACTTGCCAACAAGAGACAACATTGTAGCAAATCATTATGAAAAAAGAAATAAAAAGAGAAATTGAAAATATGAGCATATGAACAAATATACTTAAGGGTATGTGAAACATGTTGTTGTATTGGGTAACTGCAATTGAAAACAAAATATGCTTACATTATTTCATGCTTTATTGAGTACCATAATTTTCAAAGTAAGTTTTAACAACTCAATCTCGCTTCTTGATTAGGGAAGTAGATGCTTATCATTTGACCATTCTTGTCACTTTATATTTGCTCAATCTCCATTTAATTTTTTTGCTCAATCTAGAAAAAATATGAATGTAAAATATGTAGATATGTATGCCCCTTTTGAGGTGAGATATTTAAAAACTTGTTCATATGAATCATTCAACTCAAAATAAAAAGTCATGTGCATCACATGTTATCAGGTAATATAACCAATGCTGTTATAATCTTTAAAAAATCATCAAAAACACAAGTACATAACCATCATAAAATATCATTATGTAAAGTTCATTAGTAAAATGTAACTCAAGGGAGATAAAGCGAGGGAATAGTAAAAGTGAGGACAAATACTATGCCTCAGTGTGAATAGTAGGATAAACACGTGTCATGTTAAATGTGAAGCCCTGTAGAATATATAACCTCGTGCAAAGTTTAACAAGTATATGTAACCTGCTATAAGGTGAGATAGGGAGGGGCAATTAATTTTCCCCATTATAGTAATTTGATGGGGAACAAAGTTATGTTGCAATGTAAGCTTTATGCATAGATTTATATAATAATAAGCTCGAGGATCTGGTTTAGGATATAATGCCCCCAGTGGTAAAGAACGATAACTTAGCTAAGTGATATGCCCCAATATGGCCAAATATGTTGATATATGTATCATATGTAGCAATTTTCATGTGACTAGATGTATGTAGGAATATTTTATGACATGATATATGCAATGTAGGCACGCTAGACACATAGGTGTGATAATCTTTGTATAGATGAGATGAGACTGATAAAATGAAGGTATATGGGTATGATGCCCCTTAAAGGCAATATTATATACGTAAAAATAATTGTTGAATCTCAAACTGGGTATGATACCCCTAGCAGTGATAAGTAATATCAATAGTATGAAGAATATTATGACATATGCATTGCATAATATATAATCAATCATAATCTCGTTAGGAATATGCATGGGTAGGATGCCCCCAAAGGCAATATATGTGTCATAATAGGAGTTAAATCACTATGTAGCATACTAAATATGTCATAGGTGATAGTGTTGCATGCCTCCCTCAATGGTGTAATGTAATAAATACACCTTGCAAGAGAGAGGAATTGTCACCATCATAGGATGATGAGTAAATATGATATGTGTTTATAGACGTAGTCATTTCAAGAAAAATAATGTGTGATGGTAAGGTATATGATTGTTAAGATGTTAGTAGAGCATGCAATAAATGCCCAAAAAGTTATAATAAATATGATGAAGGTGGTAGGCATGCCTTATGGTATCCAATAATGTGAGTAGGTAGAAAAATGCACTTGTATACCTTTCAATAGGTGTAACATGCTAATCAAATATCAAAATTAGCTCTCAAGGAGATATTGTTTAATATTTTGTATAACAATGATGGAAAAATTTCATAATATATATAAGCCACTTAAATTATAATTTCTAAAATCATTTGTGTTTTTAGGCTTATTAGTCTTCTTGTTCTCAATATCTGAATTAAACATCATGGTTGTGATACATGACACGATTCCATTCTGATTGGATCGAGCAAAGGGTACAAGTGGTTGTTGGGTAGGCCATCAAGGAGGTATCACCCTTTTTAGCAAATTTCATCAATTTTTGTAATAAACATTTGATTTTTTTAAAGTTTTATCTAAACATAGATATAGATGTCATTGATTCCGTACCTTAGCCAATAATTGCATGCCTTCCATGTCAATAATGTACCATTTATTATCAATTTTGTATCATCATTTTTAGATTATGTATTGGCTTTTACCATTATTTAACTTTCTGATTTTGACCAGTCAAGGGAAAGGAACCAATAGTCATGTGCCCTAACTTTGCACCTATGTGGTGCCTAAACCATGCCACATCAACACTTAAAAATTATACTGATGGATAGCTAGAAGTGTATACTTGTTAATTCTAGATTTTTAGCATGTGACGTAGTGGTACAGAGCCAGGGTTTTGATTGCCATGAAAAGCGTCATTATAGAGCCATTTTGAAGGTCAAACTGACAGGGGATAATGACATCCCCCAAAAAAAATCAAAGTAGACACCAAAAGTGAAACATTAAAGGACCAAAACCTGTTTGTGAATTGGGCAACCAACAACCATCATGCATTGGTAGTATGCCCTAGGGCATGGATTGCCCTTTGCCATTTTCTACCCATACTTTCTCCATTGACACCCATAACTTATATGTAAAATAACAAATACAACTTTGATCTCCTTTGTAATTAAGATGAGAGATTATGGGTCTTGAGATTACCATAGAAGTTTATGATCTTGCTTAGATTAAAAAAACCAATATTCTATGATAGTTGCTTTAGTCTAGTCAGTGGCATTCTTACTAGCAAATTTATATACCCTATTAGGTTTCACACATCTATCATCAAGATCAGAGTTATCTTAAATGATGGAAGGCCTACTCCTCTTATCATGGCTATCAAATCCAACTGGGGGAGAGGAGATACCATTGTGAGAATTGTGGTGGCTTGGAATGTCCGAATTGTGAATTTGATTTGTATATGTGAGAAGAGCATTAGTTAAATCATGTGTTTTGAATAGGAATTCACTTTATGGACATGGACTTGGAGGTAGAGAAGCTTTACCATGCCATATATGAGGAGATTCATGTTGGAAAAAAACTTTTATGAATGCATTTTTATTTTGTTATAGGTATTGTGGTTGAATGGATCCTATAGTGGGGATAGTTATTTTAAAATTTGTTCAATTGAAGGATGAGCTCATTTTTTCATCTTTGGGTTTGGTGTGTTCAAATTGTATATATTCTCAAAGATCACCCCTCTTGGTTTCAATAATGCAAGTCTGTTAATGTACTAATTGCATTCTCTACTAGAAATGAAGGAACTATTAAGAATTTATACATGCAAGTAGATTAAATTATATACAAATTTGATTCAGGGTTTGGTTATTGTTATAAGTTTTTTGTATGCAAGGCAATGCCTTACTTGCATAGTAATAATGTCTTATGACAACTACAAGTGCGGATTTTTTTTAAGTGCTTGTTTTTTTGAAAGGAGGAGAGGAAACAATGGGGCTTTTGGATAAACTTTTGGATGATACAGTGGTAGGCCCTCAATTTAACAATGGCTTTTCCAAACATAGGAAGAGTGCCACCATCAACATTCCTAGTCATTCATCCTTTATGGGCTTGTTACATACGTATATTATATATTTTTAATATTTTTGTTTATATTATTATCATTATTAAGGATTGTAATGTTGGCAAAATTTTGTTATCTTACACTTCCATTTGATAAGAAATGACCCCATTGTTGGTTGTTCCCCTCCCCAAAAAAAAAATGATATTGGGTGTTCTAAAGATGTTTTTAATAGTGATTTAGATCTATGGATTTGGTCAAATCTAAGATTTTAAGCCCCTGATTTGGTGATGTGATTGAACAGAGACTAAATAGGTTGTAAGAAGGTTGAGGGAGTGACGATCAAGTGTAGAATTAGAGAGATCAAGTGAGGAGGCATTAGAAGTAACACAAAGCATCACTATTATCAAGCCTCCAAATCTTCATTATGTGTTTGTGAGTAATCCTAATGTTCCTTCTTCCCTTTCAGGCTCCAACCATCCTATTTCACTCTTTTCACGTGGGTAAATATTTTCAAGGCTAATTTATTTCTTTTTAGAAAACATATCTTAAAATTATAACAGATAGACCCAAAAGGAAATCACACTTCTGCCTATACCCACATGGATCCCTTTCTATCTTTTGCCTATAACGACATGGATCCTGTAAGGGTATTTGGCATAAATTTCACTATTATAATAAATATTCTCTACAATATGGACTTCACCCTATTATATCTATTTTCAATAGTTGATGCAATGAATCTTGTATTTCACCTCCCATACTCTTTGTATTTTTGGTTTTAAGTTATGGTTCTAAAAAAAAGTTGGATTATTAGAGATTTGAGGTTATTTTCCCATTGTCATAACATTGTAGGATAGTTTTAGATATGGTTATTTTTAGTTGCAGGCCTAAATAAAAAAAGCCTATGTTTAAACCTTTAGAAAATGCCCCTAAGAATTGTGTCATGGTTATGTTTGTGCGGAATATAATTAACCTGCCATCAGATTCATGGCTACAAAACTTGAGGTTACCCTTATAGGTCTATCTATATTTAGGGGATTTAAAATTAAATCACCAATACAAGTTATATAGGTGTTCTTGAGACAAAAATATTATATTATTAGACCATGAGGTAAATTATAATGCATTGCATTTCATCAACCATGCAGTTTTTTTGCTAGAAGGATGGATCAAATCTATAGAGGTGATGCAATGAACTCTAGTTAAACTTATTGATAATGTGTCAGTTATCCAAATATAAAATTATTATAAGGGATAAAACTACCTTTAATACATTTCTCATGGACAAGATAAGCTAACAAATATGAGGTGTATTAAAAGGCAATTCTTATCCCTACATAATTTTAGCTACGAGTGAATGTTGTCCAAGTGTTTGGTTTATTTTAACTTTTTGAGGCCTTAGGGATGGGATTCCATGATTTTTTTTATTGTTCTAAGCTTTTTTACTATAGAGGCATGCAAAAGTCTCATTTTCATGAAGTAATCTATGTTTTTTTGTCATAGAAGCTTGGATCCTTTTGGTGTTTGTCAAAATTAGTTTTATCTCTAATCCACTTATATGTAAAACACATAAAGATACTTCCTTGTTCAAGTATGGCATGGCCATGAATTATGGCTTCCCAAGAATGTTTTATTTTATCTCCAGTCTATTTCTATTTAAACACATAAAGATACACATTTATACCCAATTTTAAATTTTGGCATTGCAATGGCTTATGTCTTATCAAAAATCTCGTAAATCTTAAGAAATGGATCAGTATGTCTATTAATAGTTTTTCCTAATCATTTCTCACCCAACAACTACTTTTCTTTGGCATATAAATCCACTCAGGGAAGATAACTATGAAATCAATTAATCTTCAAACATTATAACTTAAATTGTATATATATAAAAATTTATAAGCTAATTAAGTAATTAAGCTTTATTAATCGATTGAGGAAAAGAAGACCCAAAACATGAAAGAGATTCAAAAACATTAAAAAGCATATGTTGAAGAATTTTGTCTAAATGAATGAAGTTGAAATAATAATAAGAAGAAGAATGTAGTTTGCCTGTAGGTCCTTATCGAAAGGTGCTTACTCTCAGCATGGAAGATGGTACAAAACCTCGTGTTCATGTCCATTACACTAGGGGACTGTTTTACATCTATATATGCATTAGTGTTTTTAAACACAAATAATTTTTGGATTATATTTGTTAAGCCTTTACTAGTGTTTTTAAACACTACATATCCTTGGATTGAATTTGTTAAGCCTTCACAATTGTCTCTTTTTAGTTCTTTTGTTGTATTCTTAGGATATACATGCAATTCATTCATTAGTATACATAATGAATTAATAGCCTTATAAGTCACCACATGCACTAGAAGTTTTTCGAGTTTTTGTTTTAGTATTCTACATTTTTTTCTTTTCAATTTGCATAAATGGAGAATTGTGGTTTGTTTTAGTATTCTAGGTTATTTTTTGACACGATTAAACCTTGGATTTTATTTGGCTATCATTGCTTACAAGCGAGGTTTTTTATACCTCAGAAACTAGAAGGAAGGTTTTTTTTAGTATTTTGGGTTTTTTCTTATGATTTTTTAGGAAATGGAAAACTGAGTGCAAGTCTTAAGATTTGAATGTTTATTAATAAATAAATATTTTTTTCAATATATGAATCATTATGTGAATTCTTTAACTATAGTAATTGTAGTTAAATTTAGTGTTGCCGATATGTGAATCTTTCAAAACAAGTACTTTTGGCTTATAAAAATTACTGCCCATTTAAGGTTAATTTGTGTAATAAAAGGCATAAATAACAAACAATTCATACAAATAAGAATTTCATATATAGTATGAATTATATTCATACAAATATCACATTGTTATTGAAGATGCCATTTTGGGCATGAATAAGCCCATACCTACATAAAGTGGATGTATAGTTGCACAAGTTGTTTTAAAATTTTGCACATGTTGAAGTATTAAGTTGATAGGATTTTGAATTTTGATAGTAAGTGAAAGGACATATTTTATTTGATAAGCAATATAAAATCTATATTAGTGAACTCAATATTTGTATTTATTCATGTAAATCTTAATTTATGATATTTGTAATTGATATATTATGTACTAACAATTATATAGTATCCTGTGTATAGGTTTAAGATTTTTTAAGAATGAGTGCAGAATACCAATGTTCAAGTATTAGGTGATTTTTTTTTGTAATTAATGAAAAAATCATCTAATTTTAATTAAAAATATGTTCAACAGTTGGGCCCCATACCCTCAACTACCCTCTCAACTATTGGACCCCTCTCAACTATTGGGTCCTTTCCCTTACCCACCAAAGGTAACCTTTCCTATTTTTTACTATGCATGCATTATCACAAATTTTGACATTTTTTAAATTATTTTGACTAGACTGACTAATAATTACTTATGTTTGTTTTAAGTTATAGATAATGATACATGTACATGAGTGGAGACAAAGTTGTGATTGGGAGACTATTATTGCATTGGGACTTAGTGATGAAGATTAGGCACATGTCGATGCTCTAGATCTAGGACATATGGGTCATCTGGGGATAGTGCCATATGACATCCCATTGTTGACACCCTTGGTTGAACATTGGGATTGTGACTCACATAATTTCTAGCTACCTCTCGATGAAATGATAGTCATTTTAGTGATTGTCTAGCACATTCTATATATTATAATCAAAGGCAAAGAGGTACGGATTATGGATCTATCTCAGGTAAAGAGACACTTGAGTATGAGATATTACATAGGTGGGTAGTGAGTCATGAGAGATATGGTGACAATGTATATTTCGTAGATATAGTGATATGCATAACTCTATGATTGCAGAAGTATTTGAGTATATTGATTGCAGTGTTCATTGCAACTAACACTTACAACTATGTAATAACATATGGCCTAAAGCCATTCATTTAGGGCATGAAGGAACATGAAACAATATATATTTGGGGCAGGTGTATGCTAGGTCATCTATATGAGGATTTGTATTGATTTAGTGTAGAAAAAAGGGGAAGTGACATTGTGGTTTACACATTATTATAGGTTTGGGATTATGAGCACATTGTAATTATTAAGACACTAAGTCTTCCTACTTTAGGGTGGACACTTACAAGACCCTATGTTGCATGATGGGTACACTCACAAGCTCAAAGAGTGGATGGTTTAGATATTATTGCATTTAGGCAAATATTTAATAGGTTACAAGTAAGCTAGATGGTTTGGAGACTATATAGATAACATCCTAGATGGCCATATGATGCTAACGTGTTGAGATGGATCAATGTGAATAAATGGTACAAGGAGGTGTTAACACCAAAATTATAGCGGTCAACTAATCAACCCTTTCATCTATTATGAAGGTTAAATCAGAATCAAACCAATTTAATCATAGGGACCTACTTGATAAAAAAATTAGTTATTAGGCATGTAGAAGGGTATTTTTAAATGTTAAGTGTTGAAGATTTTGAAATTATCAAATGGACTTAATGATATCTAGGAATCTATATTATTTAACAAATTTAAAATATTTTAAAGAGAAAATATTTGTCAAAGTATCACAAATAATACTGAATATTTTTCAATCAAACAAAATTAAATTTCAAATTTACTTCTCATCCTTTCTCACATCATATTTCACTTTCTCGTATCTATATTATTTATTTTTTCATGTTAAAAAATTTGTTGACTAAATGATAGAGTGGTACCTATGGGAAATGTATCCTCTTAAAGACTCAAACACTAACACTTTCAAATCTAATAAAAGAAATTAGTTTTTTATTCTACTTTATTTTCATTTCTTTTCATGCATCTCATTCTTGTACTACAAAAATACTTTAAAAATGTTGGTACTAAGGAACCCTATCTATATATGGGGAGGGAAAAGGGTGCACAACCCTTATCCATATAGGAGGCCCTGTATTTATATGGGGGAGCTATATATTTCTCTATCTAAGGGACTATACATATTAATATAACATGATCCCCCTCTGTATAGATTAGATATGGTGATAATTCCCTTATATATATAGGGGCTACTTTGGATCTCTATCTATGGGGATAATGCTATGGCCTCAATCATTAGCCATATGTAATCAAGGATATAACACTTGACAATGACCTATTTTTATAATACCAATCGACCCAATATTGAGTTTTTCCCATACCCAGACATTGATGTTGGAATCAAAAATATATGATGGATGTCCTTATTATCATCAAAAGTTGCACTCTTGAGGAGGGTGTTCAAGCCTCCTCACTTAAGTGATAACATGCAAACTCTTCAAAGATTATGGGTGACCTTATAACTAAAGATAATTTCTAGATAAGGGATATCTCCCTTGATGTACCAATTAGAATCAATCACTAATCTACTAGCTTGCAAGGAAAAGGGAGAAAGAAAACTATGAACTAAAGGGGAGGTGATACACCAAATGTTATGACAACTACCACTGATCTACATGTGCACTACGACTTATAGGTTTGTAATAACATATGCTTAAAAGAAACTATCATATGAATGATTTACAAAGAGGTGAAGCAATGTGAGAATAGAAGGGAAGATGTTTGCCACTTATAGTCCACTTAAAACTCCTGATGATAGTCTTCACTACCTACAATAAAGAAACAAACTGCAAGAGGGCAAGAAGAATTGGACAACATGACAAAGTGAGCTAAGTCTACACTTGCTTGGATCAACCATTCAAAGATTCACACTAAAAATAGCCATAAAAGTAGTTAAAACAATAATTTATTGATCAATAGGCATACAAAAGAGTAGGGTTACACCATACTTTTGGTGGCAGGATCCATTTACAAGCCAAATCAGGCCATACATATAAAAGAGAATGAGGAGAGAGAAGATGGGCATAGGAAAGGTTTATGACAAGTGTCCCTTCATAAATAAGTGAGTTACAATTAAGAAAACTACCAAAGAATAGTCATGAATGTCTCCTCAATGTGTGTCATCTTGGAATGATATTCTTCTTCATCAAGGTGGCGTAGGAGATTATCATTGTCCTCTATGACTCATACATCTTCCTTGAAACTACATATTAGAAGTGATTATGAAGTGACAAGTCATATTGTTGGAGTCTAACTTCTTTAGTTACATCGAACATCTATTTAATTCCCCTATCCAATCATCTTTTCACATTTATTTTATAATCTCTCTCATGGTTCTCATGTTTTGCTCTTTTGAGGCCTATTCCCTTATAACCATGTTTAGACACAAAGCTCCTTGGTTTGAGATATATTAAACACCTGAAAGAAAAAATGGAATATTTGAGTACCCTTTATCCCCCTTTAACTTCACCCAATTTTTCATGTCCCAAATCCCAAAGCAGACCCACATTCTCAACACCTATCTTTCCCAATTAGGCCTAATCACGCTTGATGCAAGACTATAGTACTAGAGACCGTACAAGTCCATACAATACTTATAAAAAACCACCAAAATCAAGTATGGGACATAAAATAAGGTTTTTTAGCAAATTTTCAATCCATTCCAAGGGTTAGAACTCGAGTTATTCGAAAAATAAGATTTCTAGCCCTAGGTGGTCTTCGCATAGCCCTGAGGAGGTCAAGAGTAGATAAAAATAGATTGGAAGAGTTTTAAACCACTTCAAGGCAAACTAAAACCTTTGTGGTGTCTTCCCAAACTTCCTTCAACTCCTCCAAGCATTAGTTTTGCATGATCAAATCCAATGAGCTTATACCAAGCAAAAAGGCATAATAATGTGTATGAGAGAGGACTATGTAGTGGGTTATAGGTGTTTTTATCCTTTTTGATCATATTCAAAACATTTTCAACACTTCCCAAGGATTATTATTACTCCCATACACCTCACTACTTTATGCCCAAGAAAAACCTTACATCTTTCTTCTTATATTTATACTAAAGCTTCTTTTGGCTACAGGTGTGCATTAGGTTTATAGACTACATATTAAGGATGAATATCCCTATTTTGTTTTTCATGATGAATCCACTGAATATGACATCCTCTTCATGGATCTATAGTTTCTCATTACCTCCACACTCCTTTCTTATTCATCCAAACTCTAAACCCAATACCAATCTTGCATACTCTCTTCAATTCTTGAGAGTAAACTTGCCTTCTTAAGTAGGCCTATAGGTCTTTAGGCTTGATGTTTGTATGGTTCAATAAATGGTTTTATTTAAATTATCATGATTTTATATCCTTCACCACACCTTTCAATCATCTCATCATGGCTTGCACCCTTTCATTTCTTCTTCAAACTTATCTTTCTTACAAGGTTTACATCTTAGGCTCAAGAACGTGGAGTCACAGGTCTATATTTCTCTCAAATTAAGCCATTTATGATAATTGTCTTGGTAATTTAAGCCTCTTAATGTCTTCCCTAATATTTTAGATCCATGTTCAATTTTAAATCCTCTTTGAAACATCTCAACTTGTCTCCAAGCCTCTAGTTCTGCTAGTAACACTAGGCATATGTGCCTTAGGTCTATGTCCTATTAGTTTACCTCAAGGATGGTCTTTGGAGGTTGGTATAATAATATTTGGCTTTTTTAAATCCTCGTATCTCCACCTTGAAGCACTCTAATTCCAATTTTCCTTTACTACTAATCAAAAGCTCCAAAAGTGTTGCTCATAAGACCTTCTTTCTTGTCTTGGAGGCTATAGGTTCACACTTGGACTATATATACACTGAGGGTATCCTATTCATGGATTGAAGGGATATGAGTGCTTAAGATAATGCTTATAGGTATTATTCATGATCCTAAAATGCATTTAATCCTTTAATAACACATTGTTTGGTAGTAGAAATTTACATCTTCAAGTTGACACAAACTTGCAAGTTCATACTTTTTCCATGTTTAGTCCTTTTGAGCTTCGATAGTGTATTAAAAAGACCTAAGGGGAAAAGGTAGATAAAAAAAATGCTTCCTAAATGAACACCATCATTTTATGCATAAATACATATTTTATATTCAATAACCTTGTTTGCCACCTTCAGGAACAACAAAATACATCATTTTATTGTCATTTGACAACCCACACATGCCAAGTAGTGATGGAGATGATGTTTTAAAACCACTAGGACCTTGAAAGACCTCAAACAATCCTCCATTCTGATTAACAAGTTATGAAATGCCATGAAATCTCTTGAAACTGAGCTAGTGGGGTTTTGTGAGGGTTTTAGAGCACTTTTCTTGTTAGCGATGGTTCATAAAGTAAAGCCCCTATATCCTATAAATAATATAGGAAATCTTGAGGGCATAAGGCCCCATATCTACCCCTAATAGGGTTTGGACCAACTCACCTTCTCCTTCATGAACCAAACATTTGAAAACTGCTTTGTTGAGCTTACAAAGAGCTCGATGGAGAAATTGATGTTGAGGTCTTTACTAAACTTGGCTATTATGAATGAAAACATAATAACATATAATTTACCTCTACAAATACCTAACTCTAAATTTCCATGCTTATCCTTCATTACGTCTTTAACTTCTATCCTCAAACTTTGTCTCTCTTTGATCTCTTAACAAACTTGTATCTACTAGGTAGTGCCATCCTTTCTTGAGACTCCAAACCTACTTTACTTATTGAAGTCACCTCTCATGTATTTATGATCTATCCTTTTATCACCTTCATGTCACTATCATATCCACTTTCCTCAATCCTCCTCGATCTTCTCACTTAGATATTATTACTCATTCTTCAAGCCCTTCATCTTTCTCTTTCTCTCTTCACTCTTCACACTTTCTCTCTAGGTCTCACTTGGACCTTTCTTATTATTTACAAGCTTACCTACTTGTCTCCTTTTACCTCACCTAGGTCTCTCTTACTTAACTCTCACTCACTTAGAGTCTCTCTTTTTCTCGTCCTCACTTGGGACTCCTCTTTCTATCTTAAGTTCTTCTTGAGTTTCCTTTTTGTGAACCTTACTATATCTCCTCTCTCTCCTTCTAAGATTATATGGATTAAGGGATTCAACTACACATCTATTCACCTTTTTTCCTCTCTTTCCATTCCTGTAACTTGCATTAGCAATCTCATAATAACATCTCAAAGTAAGCTTCCAAATAACCTTCAACTCTCTTTCATGAACTTATCAAATACTTAAAATGAAAACAAAATCAAACATGTACCTTTCTTTGCTGTAAATCTTCTTTATCCTCTTCCTAAAGAACTTATCCCTCTAATACCAAGTGATGTAGAGGTCTTCACCTAAACTTTTCTAATTGTGGATACAAACAAAACTTACCTCTTCCAAACACCTAGTTCTGATCTTTATTTGTCTTTATTTTGTCTTTAACCTTCGATTTCAAACTCTGTATCTCTTCCTTAAATCACTTTGTCCTCTTAGTGTACTATTCATTCTTGACTATTGGATTCACTCAATCACTTACATTTTCCTTCTTACTCTCAATCTTCTTGTCTTCCTTCACTCTTGCTCATTTCTTGAGACTAGTACATCAATAAGTTGACTCAATAAATGAATTAGGTTTTCTTGGATTTTTTAGGGTTCTTAACATCATCTTCCCAACTTATATCATCTTATTTTTAACATTTATCCCATCCACAAGACTCCTCAAAATAACCCTTTGCAACATACCCTTCTTCTTTCCTTCGACAGGGTTTCTAGTAGCTTTTTTTTATCTAATGCCTATTATATGGACTTGTACATATTTTTATTGGGAACATAATGACATATTTGACCACCCTTTATCACTTACCTTATTTAAACAAAGTTTCTTGGCTTAAATAAACTATTAGATACTTTTCCAAACCTTATATAGACCTAATTAAGTCTCTCACACCAATGTTTAAGCACGATCCTTTATATCCATACTCAGACAATCTGTATAGGTATAAAAATTAAAAAATCCTTTAAGGCACTTGAAACTCTAACTGTTTGCCAAATTTTATGAAATTTGGATAGTTTCATCGTCCACAATCTTGGTTTTAAATTCTAAACCTTAGTTCAGGGTTTACCTTACCTGTGTCAACCCGAGAAGGGTAACTTTGACATTTTGAGATTCTAATTAACTTCTAAACTATTGTGATGGATCATTAGAGATTTTATAAACCCCATACATCTTTATCACTCCACTATACCTTCTATTGACCCCTATGCTCATCAATTAACATGATTTGTAGACGTGATTATGTGTGTAGATACAATCTACATAGGGTCTGAGCACCTTGGCTTGTGAAATACATATCAAAACGATGTGAAATCACACCAAATCACACAATAACCTTTAATAATGTTGAATAAATAAATTTCCAATGATTTATATGTTTCCACCGAAATTCCTCACAATCTTACATATATTGTATACTTAGTCCTTTGTAGAACTCAAAATACAGGGATATAAGGTCTCTATTTGATCTCCTCAGAAAGTCTACCAAAATAACAACAGACAATGTAACGAATCTTAAATTCCTAAAAATAAAATCTTAAC
The DNA here is from genome assembly GCA_037957365.1 of Torreya grandis. Classification (NCBI taxonomy): domain Eukaryota; kingdom Viridiplantae; phylum Streptophyta; class Pinopsida; order Cupressales; family Taxaceae; genus Torreya; species Torreya grandis. Next base: position 2,009,003 of record JARHVA010001907.1, on the reverse strand, counting down.
AACATATATATATGGTCCAAACTCTTTCTATAGAATCTTTCCTTGCACATATACATACTCAGTCTTATTCTTGAACACAAAATTCATGTTATACATGGTCTGTAAAACTTAAAGTTACTTCTCACTCTCAAGTAAAATGTTCTTACTTCATCCATATCTAGATATAAACAATGCACACATTACCAATTTCAATAACAAATAATGAATTATTCAAGTTTGCAAAAGATTCTCATATTCATCCACATTCATGATCTTGACAAGTTCATACAAAATTGAGTATGTAGACAGAGTTTTTTAGTTTCTTGAGTTTCCTCTATTCTCCATTCAAACTCCTCTAGCACATTTTCCTACTCTCTATCCTCTCTGACTCGCTATCCAAACATTTACTTATTCAAACCTCCTACAACCACCCTAACTACCTTTTGATTCTCCCAATGTAGCAAGGAAAGACACACCATTAGTATGTTTAGGCATAGTTAGAAATTTAATCATAACATCAACTCTAACAAGTAATAAACCTTCTAAATGACCTCTACCACACAAGGTCACAATAATTTGACCTTTTACAAACATCAAGAAACTTTAGTAACAATACAAGAATTTTCAAAATTTTAAAATGCTCATTTAGGTGAGAAAATGCCCAAGTGATTCTAATTCAAATTTGAAAAAGATATAACACCTAATAGTGACTCCTAAAAACCTCATATGACTGTAATGACCCTCTAAAGACTCAAAACATTGGAAATAGACCAAAATTTACAAATTGCAGTGATGCTCCTACATCATAAATGGAGGAGAATTTTGCCAATTTCGGACCTGTTACACACTCCTAAGCATGGATATGACCTAAGGATGATGGAGGAAGCCATGTAGATTCTTTGAGACCATATTCACTTGGAAAACATGCAACAATGCCTCAATATACCCTTTTCTAGCAATGAAAACAACCATATTTTGCTTAGAGCTCTAATGGAGCTTAGGAACAAGTGTTCATATAGTCTCTAATTCCCTGTACGGATGTGGAGTAATGTGATAAAAGAATCTTAAAATTATTTACCTACATCTCTCACACTATTCCTTCCTTGAACGTTAAAGAATGAGCAAGAAAACACTTCAAATGATCAGTAACATTAGAAGAATGAAATGAACATCATTTTTATAGTTATGTGGACCAAAGAAGTATAAAGGTGATATTTGACATGTACTTCATGGCTTATTAAGGCCCTCTAAACCTTTATCCCCTTTGAACCAACTTGAGCATGACATGGAGAAGCTATAACAAACACAAGACAAATGGATAATGACCTTAAATTCTCCAAACTTACCTTAAACTTTGATAAATTTATATTACAAGGAGACTTATGAGTCTATCAACAGGGTTAAAGCTTAATAGACAAAGTTTTGAATTAGACTCACCTGTGGTATCCAATTTTGGTGAACATCTTTGGTCACCTCCTGGGATTGCATGTTTGTTATGCACCTTAGACTAGTTGCCTTATCCATCCATTGGGCTATGAAGTCACACATCACTTAACTTCAACAACAAACATGCTTTCAATGAAAACATACTCATCTTGTGACTCAAGACTCACATCATATTATTTTTTTATGCTTGAACTCACCTCAAAAGCAATCACCTCTTGACTCATAGGGGTAACATCAACTTTAGCTTCTAGTGGCTCCATGATATGATGTGCTTTGTATTAAATAGCCTCTTGAGGACTCACACATTGATCTTTAGTGAGGGGAGCAACTTCAACAACATCTTCAATCTACCATATAGGATATGTAGCCCATTTAAGAGTCTCAAACTCATTGTAAATGCCCAAGTTGCCACATGTCTTCAACATCCTCTTGACTAGAACCTTGAGAAGGTACAACTTGAACCACATCTTCACCTTTTTATTTAGGATCCATAGGACTGTCAAGAGCTTCAAACTCCTTCATATGGTCATGATTTAGCTATAATTATACTATCTCAAGCTCTACTTCTTGTTCATTGGAAGCCATTTCTAGCCCACTCAAGACGTCATCTTGTTTAATTGGGAGATCTTCTATCTCAAGATCAGTTGTAACATTTTCATTAAGACTCTCAAGGTAAATGCTTCCTTAAGATTATTCTATTGGCAAATCAACAAATTTCTCTTTGCAACAAGAAAGAAGGATATCATTTCCAATCAAAGGAGAGAGTTCAAAATAAGACTTTACCTCTTATTTACCACTTAAAGAATCTTGCAAGATGTTCAAATGCACTTCTATTGCATCTAGTTGATCTAATTCATCAAGAGGCTCTAATAATTATTGTTCTTGGTCATCCATGATCTCATTGAAATGTCTAACTAGATGGGAAACTATTGTAACCATCTTAATTGAGCTTTGTTCACCTTCAAGACTGTTCTTTACTTCAAAATTTGTTTCCACTTCATAAAGATCACCTTTCTCCTCGTCTTTGACAACTGATTTGCTCTCTTATTCACCAAGGGGAGTGCCAATGATGAGTTATTCATCATGTTCACTTGAAGATTCCTCATCATGTTCAATTTAAGCATCAATATCTTCACTTGGTTACCCATCAATTCTTCATATAACTAAATTTTCATCCAAAAGGGAGATGGTGGGAGGGCAAATTTGTTCATTTGATAGAGTGGGATGAATAGGTTCATGAATTAGCTTGGGGATTGGGTAGGAACTCTTGAATCTTAGGACTTCTTTCTTATTTTGGATGCCTTCTTGGATTTACCTTCATTATTTGAAGGTTTGATGTTCTTCAACCTTCTCAACAATTAATTCCTTCTTCTTTTGGATACTTTTTTGACTTGACCTTTGTGATGGGAATTTTTTGGGATCTCGAGGAGAAATGGATGGGTCTTAAATAGGCAAAGGTTCTTCTTTGGCCTTAATTTCCCAATCTAAGTTTTTGCCCTTTTGTTTATCCCATGACTTCACCACTTAATTCCAACTTGGAATCATAAATAACCTTTTCGGAGATTCTTGGGGAAGGGAAAGAGAGTTTTGTGCCAAGATAGCCTTATTATTTTCCCTCTGAGCAATAATCAAAAACTTCAATTATCATTTATCTTGGTCTTCATGGACAATTTCAACTTGAGGAATGGGTGAAGGAATTGGGAGGCTTTGAAAGGGTGGAGCAAAAGAGAGCTGCTGTGGAATAGGACAAGGCACATGAGGCTGATAGCACTGAATTTTTTGCCTTTCATAAACCACTAACTTGTCCTCTATAAACTGAATTAGGCCACCTATATCCAACATGTCATTAGTTAGTCTTTGTTGATTCTCACTCTCAATAGGTGCCCACTTATTCTTAACTAGTTGTAATGAGTCCCTCATATTTTGAATGAGATGAATAGGGACACTTAGACCACACTCCTTTTATCTATCGAGCTATATCATATGCCTTTCATATCCTAAAAGAGTTTGTTTAAAACTTGAGATAGACTTATTGGAAATGTAACTATATTAACTAGGGGAAGCATGATTTTAACAAGGTTGATTAGAGGAATGAATAGGCTACCAAGGAAGTTAAATAGGGGTAGAAGGTGGCATATAGAATTGACGACAAACTTGGCTAGATTGATATGAAGGAGGGTACTCTTGATATCAAGGCTTGTATGGCTCAACATGGGATTGATATGGCTCAACATCCTAAATATAAGGGTCAATAAACTATTGATAAGGATTGACATAAACTTGACATGGCTCAAAAAATTGAGTAAAACAAAAATGCACTCCAAACTTAGCCATCACACTTCATTAGAAAGGTAAAATACAAACAATACTTGGTTGAAAAAATACCTAGGTTGCTAAAACTAGCTAAATGAACTTAGAGTCACCATTGATGCTTATGTTCATGCCTCCAAAGGCTGGTGTATTGAAGAGTAACACTGATAACTACTCAATGGATGAAATTTCTAATCCCACTGAGCATGCTAAAACTATTATTATCAAAAGTTGTACCATTAATGAGTGTGTTCAAACCTCCTCACTTAATTGATAGTATGGGAACTCTTCAAAGGCTGTGGGTGTCCTTATAGTTGAAGAAAACCTCTGGATAAGGGCTAGATCCCTTGATGTACCACTTAGAATCAATCACTAAACTACTAACTTGCAAGTAAAAGGAAGAAATAAAACTATAAACTAAAAGTGAGGTGATACACTAAATGTTATGACCACTACCACGGATTTGTATGTACACTAAGACCTATAAGATTGTAATAACATAAACTTCTCCTAAAAGAACCTATCACATGAATGATTTGAAAAGAGTTGAAGCAATATGATGATATAAGGGAAGATGTTTGCCACTTTTAGTTCACTTAGAACTCCTGATGACACTCTTAACAACATACAATAGAGAAATAAACTGCAAGAAGGTGAGAAGAATAAGATAACAAGATAAGGTGAGCTAAGTATACACTTACCTAGATCAAATATTCAAAGATTCACACTACAAATAACCATAAAAAGAGGTAAAATTATCATTTATTGATCAATAGGCATATAAAAGATTAGGGCTACACCATACTCCTGGTGAAACGACCCATTTATAAACCAAATCAGACCATACATATAGAAGAGAACGAGGAGAGAGAAAATGGGTGTAGGAGAGATATGTGATAAGTGTCACTTCATGAATAAGTGAGTTATAATCAATAAAACTACCAAATAATAATCATGGAACTCTCCTTAATGTGTGACATATTGGAATGATATTCTTCCCCATCAAGGTGGCGTAGGAGATCATCATTGTCTTCTATAACTCATCCATCTTCCTTGAAAATTCCCATAAGGAGTGATTATGAAGTGACAAGTCCTATTATTGGAGTATAAATACTTGAATTAAATTGTACATATATTTAAGGCCCCTATCCAATCATATTTTCACATTTGGTTTGCAATCTCTCTCATAGTTCTCATGTTTTGTTCTTTTGAGGCCTATTCCTTGTAACCTTGTCTAGACAAAAAGATCCTTGGTTTGAGATATTTTAAAAAATTCTAGGAAAACTAATGGCATATTTGAATACCTTTTATCCCCCCTTCAACTTCACCTAAATTTTCATGTCCCAACTCCCAAGGCAGACCCACTTTCTCAACACCCATCTTTCCCAATTAAGCCTACTTAGGCCTAATATAAGCCTATAATACTATATATCATACAAATACATATATTAATACTCCAAAACCACCAAAATAATGTATAAGACATAAAATAAGGTTTGATGACAATTTTTTAAGCGATTCCAAGGGTTAGAATATGAGTTATTGCAAAAACAAGACTTCTAGCCCTAGGTGGTCTTAACACATGCATGGGGAGGTCGAGAGTAGATCAAAATGGATTGGGAGAGATTTTAACCACTTAAATTCAAAAAAAAACTTGTGTGGGGTCTACCCCAACTTCCTTCAACCCTTTCAAGAGTTGGTTTTGCATGATCAATGCCAATGAGCTTATACCAAGCAAAAAGGCAAATTATGTGTATGAGAGAGGGTTATGTAGTGGGTTGTAGGTGATTTTGTCCTTTTTGATCATCTTAAGAACAAATTACACATTTTCCAAGGCTTATTATTACTCCCACATACCTCACTACTTCATGCCCAAGCCAAACCTTACCTCTTTCTTCTTGTGTTTATATTAAAACTCCTTTTGGTTTTAGGTGTGCATTAGGTCTCTAGACTACATCTTGAGGATGAATCTCCCTATTTTTTTATTCATGATGAATCCACTAAAGATGACATCCTATTCATGGATATATATTTTCTCATGACCTATACACTCCTATCTGATTCATCTAAATTCTAAACCCAATACTAATCTTGCATACTCTCTTCAATTCTTGAAAGTAAACTTGCCTTCTCAAGCAAGCTTGCAGGTCTTTATGCTTGATGTTTGTATGGTTCAGGAAATGGTTTTTATTTCAATTATCATGATTTTATATCCTCCATTATACCTTTCAATCATCTCATCATGGATTGTGCCCTTTCATTTGCTCTCCAAACTCATCTTTCTTATAAGGTTTGCATCTTAGGCTTGAGAACGTGGACCTACAGGTTTGTATTTCTCTCAAATTAAACCATTGATGATACTTAGTAATTTAAGCCTTATAATGTCTTCCTTTAGATTTTAGATCCATTTTCAAGGTTAAAACCTCTTTTAAACATCTCAACTTGTCTTCAAACCTTTAATTTTGCCTGCAACACTAAGCATATGTAGCTTAGGACTATGACCTGTTCATTTACCTCAAGGATTGCCTTAGGAGGTTGGTATATTGATGATTATTATTTTGAGAGCCTTATATCTCCAAATTTAAGTAATATAATTCCAATTTCACTTGTACTACCCATCAAAATGTCCAAAAGTGTTTCTAATAAGACCTTTTTTCTTGTCTTGGAAGCTATAGGTTCACACTCGGACTTATATACGTTAAGGGTAGCCCATTCATGGATTGAAGGGATTTGAGTACTTGAAATAATTTTTTTAGGTATTCTTCACGGTCTTAAAATGAATTCAATCCTTTAACAACACCTTATTTGGTAGCAAACATTTACATATATAAGTTGACACAAACCTATAGGTTCATGCTTTTTCCATGTTTAGTCCTTTTACAATTAGATAGTGTATTGAAAAGACCTAAGGGGATAAGGTAGATCAAACACCATGATTATTAAATAAACACCATCATATTTATGCATGAACACATCTTTTATGTTTAGTAACCTTGTCTACCACCTTCATGAACACAACATTTTCTTGCCATTTGACATCCCACACATGCCAAGTAGTGATGAAGATGATGTTGGAAAATCATTAGGATGTTTAAAGACCTCAAAAAATCCTTAATTATGATCAATGAGGTCTGAAATGCCATGTAATCTCCTGAAATTGAGTTATTGGTGTTTTAAGAGAGTTTTAGAGCACTTTTTTTGTTAGCAATGGTTCATACAGTTAAGCCCTTATAGCCTACAACTAATGTTTGTAATGTTGAGGGAATAGTGGCCCCTATCTACCCATAAGAGGTTTTTTACTAACTCACCTTATTCTTCATGAATCAAACATTTAAAAATTGCCTTTTTGAGTTTGCAAAGAGCTCAATGGAGAAATGGAGGAGATTTTTGCCATTTTTGGACCTGTTATACACTATTGAGCTTGGATATGACCTGAGGATTATGGAGAAAGACACATAGGTGATTTTATACCATATTTACTTGGAAAACCTAGAATAATTCCTCAATATATCTCTTTTTATAAAATGAAAATAATCTTATTTTACCTAGAACTCTATTAGAGCTTAAGAACAAGTGTTCATGGAGTCTCTCATTACTTGTACAAATGTGGAACAAGGTGCCTATTGTCTCCAAATCTCACACCCTATAAGAGAGTGTTCAATCCTATTCCATATTTGGGAAACATTGGGACATTTCTAGGCATGTGGGTATACCTATAGAGGAAATGAACCTCTAGATTGAAGGGAAAAGAGTTAAAATTTGCATAAAGAAAACCTATTATAATAATGGTGATGTACTAAGGTTATCTTCGACATGAATGCCATATCCTAATGCATGATACAACAAAATACACAGACTATTTTCAATCTCTAAAGATTCTAACATAAGTATTTCAGTATAGAGGTGAGATGTATGAAATGATGCAAGGTAAATTAACTAAAAGACAACCTGTATATTCCAAGAAAAATTATAGACATATAAAAATTCAACACACTTGGACACACTCTATATGACCTATTAGACCCAAAACTCTTGCTTAGGCATGAAGGACAAAGGATAGAAGGATGAAACCCATCACTTGTTCTCACTATACATCACTTACACACTCAGGGAATTGCTCAAAACTTTAATGGAAATAGATTTCTACTAATGCTTAAAATCAATATATGATTCCAATAGGGGTTCATTGTACACTGTGTGGTCTCTTTTACACTAGCCCAAGGGCTATATTTATAACAGAGAGGAAGAGAGAGGAGGAGGCCTTTGGCACCAAGAGAAGGAATTAGTCTGTTAGAAGTCTTCATCTTCAGTTGCAATCATCTTTGCAAATGATGTTCATTTAGGCCATTTGATTGATCCATGTCACCTTGATTGGTTACACAACTATCTTGCTCTGTCAAAGATGCTTTCCCAATGGTTGCACTAGCAAAAATAGATATTTTCAAGCTAGGTAATGGCATCAATCGATTATGAAAATGAGAGTCCACTTGTTGTAAATTTGTCCTGATGCCTAACAACTTCCCACTGGCTCACTCAGGTATGCAATGGCATGGAGAAGAGTCACTTTCATTCTATTTGGCCATGGAGAGGCATCACTTAAAGTCTATGTGTATGCCTCCATGACTTTTGTCAGAATCCTTTGAAGTTCGTTCCAGCTTGACCAAGTCTTCTGATCTTTTTGATTGGCCATCACAAATTCCACAGATCATGGTCTAACCAATGGTGAGATGAACCCTTTAATGGGCTTTGGTGGGTGAAGAATGTGAGCCCTTGGATCTGCTTGAGTGATTAAGTAAGGACTATCGATCTACCTAGGACTCATTATTTTGAATGCTAATGGATATTTACTAAGGTAAAAGTTGGAGTCCATGCCATTGTCAACTTAACTGGGACCAATTCCTTCAGGCACTTTCCCCACGGACCCTTTTATTTCTTTGAAACCATCACCTTTCTATAAACTCTCTTATTTTTTCCTTCATACTCATCTTTCTATGGACTCTATAGGTGTCCCTTTTTTTGAAACCATCTCTCTATGAACTTTTGCAAGTGTCTTTCTATGGAATTTTTGAAAGTATCCCTTCAAATTGCTTAACATGCCTTTCGACAATCTTTCTGTGAACTCTACACAAGTGTCAATTTTTTTTTAAAGGACACTTTGGCATGGCAATACCCTTTGGGACCTTAGGTTTAGGCCACTTTGTCTAAAAGGTGGCCCTTTAGAGCTTTTGAAAAGGCCCTTCAAACTTTTCCCAAGTGACCCTTCAAAATATTGATAATGTCCCTTCAAAATTTTCCTGAAGGACACTTTTGTAACAAAAAGACCCTTCAAACTTTTGGAAGTAGACCAATCTTTGAGAAAGACCCATTCGAAAATGTTGCAAGTATCCCTTCAGAATTTTTGAAAGTGTCCCTTTGGACTTTTATTGAAGGACACTTTTGCAACAAAAAGACCCTTCAGGCTCTTGGAAATGACACTTCCATGAGAAAAGACCCTTCGACAAACTTGCAAGTGTCGCGTTCAATTTTTTCAAAGGGACACTTTTGAGAAAAAAGACCCTTTGGCAATCTGTAATGTACCCTTTGGAAAGATTGTTTTGGACAAAAGTCCGAAACAATTCCTTTGAAAAAGTTGTAAGAGACATTTCATTCAGAAGAGTTGTAAAGATTAATTCTTTCAGACTTTTTATTCAGAACAAAAAAGTTCAAAATACTTCCTTCAAAAAAGTTACAAAGGAGAATTCTTTCAAACTTTTTGTTCGAAACAAAAAGTCTGAAACAATTCCTCCAGACTTTTTATTTCGGATAAAAAGTCCAAAAGAATTCCTTTGAGACTCAAACAAAAAACCCGAAGAAAACTTCATCGAAAGAAATAAATAAATGTAAAAAGAGACCAAAATAACACTTGCAAAAAGACTGAACCAGAAGCTTTGAATGGAAAAAAACTTTTGATGCTTTTTTGTTGTGAGGATAAATAAATAGAACGTTGTACTTAACCAAAATAAAAGATGTAAAACCTAGGAGTGAAAAATGGCTAACATTCTTGGTGATTTCAAAGGGAGGCATGCCTGTTATGCCTAAGATCGGTTGCCTAAATCCTTCCTTTGGGCATGGAGTCACACATATAGGCACCCAAAAAATGAATTAAATAGACCCTTGGCTCAAAAAAAAAGTTGGATTGATTCACATGCACAAGGTAGAGACACACACTAAACAAAAGGAAGGAAACACACTTGTGCTACAAAGCACTCAGGGAACATAACAACAAACCAAAGGAAACACACACCTAAACTACTATTTACAAAATATACTTGCAAGGACTAATAGTATAACTTTAGATGTATCCCACTCACAAGGATAGGCAATTCTTCTCCATTCATCTTGGTTAGCTAGAAAGAGTTATTTTGCTTGCACCTACTAATGATGTAAGGGCCACTCCACAAAGGGTCAAACTTTATATGTATACCCATTTTTGCTTTGTTCTCATCTCGTTTCAGGACCAAGTCACCTTCCTTAAACACTCTTGCACTTTCTCTTTTGTCAAAGGACTTCTTCATGAGTACTTGGTGGTGTTCCATGGTCTTGTGTGCATTGTCTCTTGCTTCTTGCAGCTGCATGTTCTGTCAATCTAACTTCCGTTGGAGTAATCTCAAATAGTTATAACTATTGTGTAAGTTCTAGAGCAAGGAGTTATTGAGATATGGACAACCTAACCTCTCTCCCATAAATAAACACAAAGGGAGAATTACCAATTAATCTCTTAGGAGTAATCCTGTTAGCCCATAAGGTTGTCTTCAACTTGTTGTGCCATGCTCTTTGATTTTTATCCAATGTCCTCTTGATGATCTCGATGAGATTCTTGTTAGTAGACTCAACCAATCCATTACCTTGGGGATAATAATTGGATGAGGTACTCAAGTAAATTCCATTCCTATTTACTAAATCAAAAGTTTTAGCACTTATGAAGGCAAGTGTATTATCATAGATGATAACATGGGGAACCCCAAATCTTGTTATAATGCTCTCATAAAACTCCAATATTGCATTTTTAACTACCTCCTTCAAAGAAACAACCTCTACCCACGTTGTGAATTAGTCTGTAGCAATCAATATCCATTTGTGTCCAACACTTGATGGAGGGTTGATCATACCAATGAAATCAATACCCCATTGCATGAATGTCTAGTCTACTTGGATAGGATTCAATGGAAGGGCCAAAAGTTTTTGTTTGCCTAAAAAGAAGGTGCATTGAGGACACCACTTAGCCCAATGGTAATAGTCCTTAAAAATACTAGGCCAATAGTAACCATCCCTCATTATTTTTGCAACAGTCATCCTAAGAGATAAATGACCTCCATCTGCACCATTGTGAAACTTTTCTAACAACATATTAAACTGATCACTATTAACACACCTTAACAACACACCATTCACATCTTTCCTAAAGATAACACCATCTACAAGATAATAGGGAATGGTCTTCAATCTAAAATATCTTCTTTGAGACTTGTTTAAGCCATTGGGACACCCACCATTTTGAAGAAAATTATGATGTCTTATGTCCAAATTTGAACCTACACATGATCAACTATCTGGGGTTGAACCTAGTTCATCAAGACTTCCTCCTTTAGCTCTTGGAAATATGAATCTAAATGCTTACATATCCCTTTTCCTCTTACCAAGATTGTAACCTTAATATTTACATCATAATCCATCGCCTTTGTAATCCACCCAACTCTCTTTTCATTAAGGTCTTTGCTTAAGAAAAACTTGGTGCTAGGATGAGAAACCATGACATGTATCTTGTTGTTTGAAACCATGAGTCTAAATTTCTTCAATCCTCTTATCACTGTTTGAGCTTACTTATCAACAAATGTATACCTAACCTCATAATCTTCCAATCCTTCGCTGGAGAATGAAATTGGTTATTCTACCTCTTCATCATTCTTTTGCATAAGCATAGCTAAGATTGTATCAAGGTTAACAAAGGTATAGAGTATGAAATCTTTAGCAAAGTTTAGGTTTAAGAGAGTAGAATATTTTATAATTGCTTGCTTGATTGCCTCAAAACTACTCTTACCTTCCTTTGTCCAACTAAAAGCTTGGTTCTTCTTGAGCATGGTTGTGATAGGCTTTACCATAGTTGTAAAGCCTAGAATAAACCTTATTACAAATTTTATTTTGTAATCTAGGAATTTGACTCAAGAGAGGATGGTTAGTATAGTGTTAGTTCCAAAATGAAAATAAAATAAAATAAACATACTAATAGCATAACATCTCCAGGCCTAGACAATAGGGAGAGCTTGGTTAAAAAAGCAAGTGAGAAACACAACTAAAAAGAAAGGAATGAAAACACAGGAATTCCTTCACCTTCTTTGGATGCTCCAAATGCCTTTGTAATGTGGCTTTTTCGGCTTGTGCTCATGAAGTCCTTGGCAATGGAAGCTTGGCTACTTCCATCTCTCTTTGGCACCTTTGGCTTGTAGCTTAGATTGGCTTGGAATCAATTTGGCATGGTATTATTAGTTGCAATGGCTTATTAAAGATATTTATGCATTATAACTTTACACTAAAATAGCTTCCAAATGATGTTAATGGCCTCTCTATTTATAAGTTTTTGCAAATGTCTAGAATCAACCTAAATCATCCATCCTGAGATTGAGATGTGTGGTTGAGGATTAATCCAATTTTAAAATTAAAATTGATAAATAGGCTCATCAATATTTGGGATAGAGGAGAAATTAAGAGGCATATAGGGCTTTGATGATGCATGGGAGGCATGAATCTCGATATTTGTGGCATTTATGGCCTAGGGATGTCTTTTTAAGAAATGAGGTCACCTGAAGACGTAGACATTCAACATTCATTTCAAAAAACAAGTTTTCAACAAGTTTCCATGGAATTATTAATTATGCCTTGATTTGGGTTAATTAGCTCTTACTCATGATTAAGCACTATGTGCATAAATTACTCAAATTGATCAGAATGTCTTGTTATTAGTTTAAAATTTGACTGGATTGGAATTGGAAGTCAATGTCAGATGTGTTGGAATCATATTCCCATTTAGGATGTTACCAATAACAAATAACAAAGGCATGCATCTTGTGTAAGAGATTTGATAAAAAAGAGCAATCTAGAGCACCTAGGTGCAAAATTGATATTTTGACTCAAAATGATTTGATCAAAGTTAGCTAGCCCATAAATTGCATTACCCCATTTAGGGATTCCCTAGCCAAAATTGGCACTTGAATATGTTAGTTTCACATCATTTAGTGCATTTTAGTGTTTTTAGACCAAATTGTGTCTTTTAAGTGGAAATTGGTCAAAACCCTGGTTGGAGGTTATCGATGGCCAGATTTAGGTGTTTACAATTTGCCCTTGTTTAGGAAGGCATTGCAAAACCATAGGCAAAGCAATGTCTTCTCAAAGAATGAAAAAAAATGGCCTCGATGCTAAAAAGAAGATGATGGTTGAAGAACAAAGCTTCAAATGGTTTTGAAAGCCTATGATGATGCCCCCTTGAGGGAGTGGCCATCACATTTATTGATGGATGGTCCCTCAAAAAGAACAAAGAATAAAGGTGGAATTAACTCATGGTTGAGATTAATCCAAATGAGTAAATGCTTACATGTATTGATGTAAAAAGGATACTGATTTTCACAAAGGTGGTTATAATCAAGAATAAAAGTCAAAATAATGATTTTCTCATAGGCGGTTATAATCATTAAGAGGACCTAGATTGGCTAAAGATGATTGTGCCCCAATTAGGATTGATTAGCAAGCATAACTCAAGGATGTAACCTAGAATACAGATTAAAGATGAGCAGATGCAAAGTGATGAAAGAGATGAATAGAATAATAAGATTGATCAGTGTGAATGATTTATTTGTAGCTACCAACGAGGAGATGCTTGTCCTGATTAGCAATGATACAACTAGAATGGTCAAATCAAATTAGTTAATTTGATCAAGGGAGGGATGGAAGGATTTACCAAGGTGCCAAGAAGAAACTTTTGCAGCTCCATTGATTATAGACCTTCTTGAAGCTAAATTTTATTATAGCATGTGATGGTAGGCCTTATGATAGAAAACCATAAAGACTATCCCAAAATATGCATAAGGACTTACTCTCAATCTAATAAACACTCAAAAATAATACACTAATGATAAAAACCATAATGACAATGTTAATGTATGAATATGGATAGACTCAAGAATAATGTGCTCGAGGAATCACCCAATGAATGCATATAGATCGAGTCAAGACAATAGTGCAGAAAGCAAACAAATAGGCAAGTGAACAAACAAACAAATAGAAAAAAAAACAAATAAACAACTTGAAATAAACAAACAAATAAAAATCTTGAAAATAACAACAAAAGAAAGCATCCTAACAATGACAATGCCCCAGTGTGGTGGATCGAGGATAACCGACTAGGCTTAGACATGACAAATATTTTTGGATTTTGAAATATTATAAATGTTTTTTAGATTTTTGAGGTATCTTAACTTGTTAGAGAATGACAATATACTTGCTCACAAAATGACGAGAGTGTTTGGCTTAGGTTGCTCACAAAATGACAAGAGCATATGGAAAGGGGGACTGGGGTGACCTCAACATGATACAAGCATGACCTACAAAGTCCTAAAATGACTTCAAGTCATAGTAATTCCATCCACATGAAAGGCGAGGAAAAACTAACTAGGTCCCAACAAGTTCTCAAATCTGACAAATGGCCAGTCAAATAAAAACAGTAATGGCAAGGTGATGTGGTAATACATGATAAACAAGTGTTACCCCTAGTTTTCCCATAGATAGTTATAATTAAGATATAATGACATAGCTCAATGATACTAATTTTCCCATAAGTGGTTATAATCAAGCTCACATAAACAAATGTGGATAGGATGAAAGATATCTTTCTAGATCAATTATCATACTACTTTCTTTGACTGTCATTGAAACACAAATTGGATTGATTATTGAAACTTGATTGGAATCTCTCCACAAAAGGTGCAGGAATAACCAAAGTAACCAAGATCAAAATAGGATTGGGTAGGATGACTAAAAATGGGCTTTGGTCTAGATAGGAATGCAATGATACGATGATATGGTATTGCTATAGATAGTGATGGTCTAGATAGATTGGATAAAATGGTAAGAGGGTTGCCCCCAAGTGATGGGGTAACTAACAAGAATATGTGACAATGGAAATGGCATGGAACATGTTTTTGGCCTGGGTGTGGTTTTTTATTATGTTGTTCTTGTTCATTGGGAGATGCACGTCCTAATCAACAAATAATACAAATAGAATACTCGATCATGTTAATTGCTAGCCCACACCTCATCTGAATAGCTACTTTGTCAAAAATGACCTGCATATTTGGTTGTCAAGATTTTTTTTTTATCTTCATTAGTCATTGATTTTGATTCCTTCAAACATTGATATAAAGTATCTTTGTAGCCTCTACAAAGGAAAGTGTGGCCATAGATGGTAAATAAAGATAAATAATGGATGGTAGGTTTGATTGTGAAATGGAATGGCATATGATAATGGACTGTGGAATTGTGGAGAAATAAATGAAGATCAAAACTTTCAGTCACACATAATGTTTTTGATTTCAGATTCAACATAACTTTGGTTATGGTGAGGCCAAAAACTTTCTCTCTCGATAGGACCACCAAAAATTTTAATTTTTTGATCTTGAGAGTAGCTACCATCTGATTAGGTTGTAGATATGAAGCTATTTTGATTTTATCTTCATCAAGTAGTGAAGAACTTTTGTGCTCAGTTATTGGTGCCTTAAAGAAATTTTCACCAATGAAGTTATCTTGATTGTCCCATAATGCCTTCAAGAAGGTTTCACTAATGAAGATTGGCTTTTGACTTTGATTTTTTTCTAGCGCTTTTGAAAAAGTTTCACTAGAAGATGCCGAGTTATGACTTGGATTGTCCCCTAGTGCCTCCTAAAAGATTTCACTAAGAGAGTGCTCTTCTGCTACATGAATGTGGTCTTGGCCTACTTGTTATTCTGCAATTGCTATGTTGTCATAGATGCAGTTCAATAAAGTGTGATTTTGTTTATCCCAATGGATACTTGTGGGAGATGGAATGTCAATGATATGGCTATTTTGGTTGGTGGTAATGGCCTATAGAATGACAATAGAATGGGGAAAGGCAACACAATCCTCATAGAAGATATTAGGAAAACTTGTGTCAAATCTGAATGACTCATCCTTAAAAATCATAGAAGGATCACAAATGTATTCAAATTGATCTACAAGGCATGCATAATTAATGTTGTAACAATCATGAACATATTCTTCTTCTGAATCTAATTCTAACTCAAGGGACTCTAAATCCAATCTTGAGACTGATGTTGATTTTGATTCTGATGCTAAATCTGATGTCAATTGAAGAATAGAACCTGACTCTAACTCTAATTCTTCATCTAATGGATACTTTTTTATAATAATGTCTTGTTTAATATTTAGTTTTGGACAAGTAACAGCCTGTGATGGCATAATGGGCTCCAAAAAAACTAGTTTGTCAAAGTGAGATTCCTTTAGAATGGGAAATAGATCAAGAGATAACTCCTTAGAGATTAACTTGTCAATAGGAGGCTCTTGAAAAATAGGCACCTGGTTGAAGTAATGATTTACCCAAAGGTGATTATAATCATTAAGAAGTGACTCGACAAAGACTAGCTCATCAGTGTGAGACTCCTCGACAACTAGTATAGGATCAATTGGTGATTCATTACATGTTGACTTATCACAAATAGTTGATTCAATAGAAACATCTTAGATTGGTTGGTTCTCTTGGACTTGGTTTCCAATGAGTTGGAAAATACTAGTTTTGAACATAGTTTGGTCTTCGAATGATTGGATCGGTTGAGGTTTGGTTAGGATTAGTACTAGAAGAGGAATGACTTGTGGTTGGATAATGGTAGGGCATTGGGGAGCATGATTTCTTGTATGAGCCAAAGGATGAAGTCCTAAAATGGTAATGATAGGATGGTGTGGAGCTTGATTGCCTGCATAAGCCAAAGGATTAGGTCCTTGAATGATGAAGGGACATTATGGAGCTTAGTTGCTCTCACAAGCCAAAGCATCCAAGTCTTCCTCATAAACCATATCATCCCAGTCATGAGTTGGCTCATAAGCTAGTTCTTGAGTGTATTCCACGTACTGATTATTATAAATAGGGTATAGATATGTATCATAAGCAATATTATCTATAATTGGGTC
This sequence comes from Torreya grandis, assembly GCA_037957365.1. Classification (NCBI taxonomy): domain Eukaryota; kingdom Viridiplantae; phylum Streptophyta; class Pinopsida; order Cupressales; family Taxaceae; genus Torreya; species Torreya grandis. The sequence goes on along the minus strand of JARHVA010001907.1, from coordinate 1,992,020 downwards.
TTCAAAGTCCTCTTCACAAGCCTCTTCATACCAATCAAGGTCTCAATTTAGATAATAAGCTATTTCATGACTTTATTCCCACGAATGATTAATATGAGGCAAAAAGAAATCTATCTCACAAACCATATTAGCATCATTGGGGTCTTGACTAAAGCCATAAAAGTCATTTCGTGCAGCCATTATATCATAAGTCAGATTGTAAGTGACTCCACCATAAGTGCAGCTAGACATATCCACATAAATGATGAAATATTTGAAAGAAAAAGGCTTAGAGTTCTACAAACTCTAAAAAACTATGTCCAAAAGGACAAATGGTGCAAGCTTAGTCTAACTTGGTTAAAAAGTGGAGCTATATCTCAAATGTAGTCTAAAAGTGGATCTGTATCTCCAAAATAATTTGTGATAAGACTTGACATAAAACGGTCTAACATCAAATGTTTAATGTTAAATGTCATCCGCACAAAAGTTCAAGTATTTGAATAAAAATTGGCATGTCAAAGGTCTAATTCAAAGTGATCCAAAGAAAGTCTAAACTAGGAAAGCAAAAAGTTGAGTTACTAGGTCTTTTGTCCAAACACGGAGTCAAAAACTAGGCTCAAATAAACAGGCATGATTTGATTTGATTTGATCTAAAAAGTTTGGAAACAACTTTGACACAAACATGGCACATGAAATCGAACTTAAACATGATCAATTGGCACAAGGCATGAGGCAAAAGGCTCTTTGAAGAAAGACTGTGTTTTTCCAAATAAAAACACAAACAATGATGAGGATAGACATTAAATAAACAAACCATCAATAGTTTTCAAATTTGGGTAATCAATTAACCAAAGTTATGTAACCCAAAAGAGAAAGATATGTGTATTAAAACCATGAATTGAGGCTTAAACAGAAATCAATCAATATTTGGATCCAAACTTGACAAGGCTAATTAAAAACTCAACATTGAAAACTAGGATTTGACTAAACAAACTATGGAAGATTGGACAGCGTGACGACACAAGACAAATGTCTAAATGGTTAATGTGAAATGGTTTGAAACAAATGGTTTTTGGCATAAGGTGAAACAAGTCTTGAAACAAATTGAGTAGCCTAATAGCATAAACATGCTCGAATAATGTAATCAATGTTATGTTTCAAAGACTCAAAAGGCTCAAAATATTTTGACATGATTTGGGTAGCATAACACTACCCTCCTCAACTCAAATACACACACACAAACAAGTTTAAGAATTTCAAGGCATAAGTGTGGTGTAAAGAGGCCAACATAAGGCCTCTTTAGACAAAAGAGTGATGTATATAAAAATTGGTTTTGACATGGCTTTATGAACAAACAAACAAACAAGCTCTAGTCTCAAAACATTCCATGTAAAAATGACCAAAATACACTAAGTATAATTGTCCAAATCCTAACAAGGGTATGGCATGTAGGATTGACTAAACTATCAAGTTTCGAACATTTGTAGGGGAATCAATTACACAATGACTTTCACTTTAAACAATGCAAAAGACATGCATGAAATTTGGGTGACTGTGGCATTGGCTAGTTGTAAAAAGGTCTAGTCCTTTTTACAACCACTACATCCTATTGTTCACTCAGTGTAGTGTGATGTCCAAATATAGATACGTCCCATGTGCAACTCCAAAGGAGCCAAATGAAGTCAATGCTGGGAGATGAAATCCCAGGTCAAAGCTTCCCTAAAGAACTTACGAGAGGTGATGAAGGCCTCCTCGCAAGCCAAGATACATAAAAATTTTAAACCCAAAATGAAAGATTAATTGGTGTTCATTTGACCCCTTGGTCTTAGTTGCAAACTTTGAAAACATTCACCAAAAACATCTATTTAAACACCCAAAACAAGGTTCTTAATCAATTTTTAAGCATGTAAAGGTGATTTAAACATGTTTTGAATAAATATCAAGCTTGGTCATTCAACAAAAATGTTAGCATGTCTTTTAGCTTTGAATCTCTTTTTAGCTTGAAACAGTAAACATTGAAAAAATAGCTATCGAGTATGTGTTTTTGGAAAACATAGTGACCAATGTCAGTTATTACAACCGACGATTGTTACTTTTGCTAACCGATGTTGGTTACCCAATCGACGTCGGTTAATCTATACAACTGATGTCAGTATTACTTAACGATGTCAGTTATTGTGTAAAATTGTGGCAAACAAAAATGGTAAAATAAAGTTAGAAAATCAATTTGCAAGAGTTTTAAAGGTCCAAATAAATATTTTGGAGTTTCAAAATGCTCTTCTTTAGGTGAGAGATACGTCTGGTCCCACTGGGCATGCTATTATGTGATATAAGAATTTGACTCAAGAGATGATGGTTAGTATGGTGTTAGTTCCAAAATAAAATAAACACACTAATAACATAACATCTATAGGCCTAGACACTAGAGAGAGCTTAGTTAACAAAAGAAAATGACAAACACAACTAAAAATCAAGGAATGAAAACATTAAAATTCCTTCACCTTCCTTAGATGCTCCAAATACCTTTGTAATGGTGGCTTGCTCAGCTTGTGCTCATGAAGTCTTGGGAATGGAAGCTTGGCTACCTCCATCTCTCTTTATCACCTTTGGCTTATAGCTTGGTTTGGCTTGGAATCAATTTGGCATGGTAACATTAGTTGTAATGGCTTCTTTAAGATATTTGTGCATTATAACTTTGCACCAAAATAGCTTCCAAATGATGTTCATGGCTTCTTTATTTATAGGTTTTTGCAAATATATAGAATCAACCTGAACCGTCCATCCTGAGATTGAGATGTGTGGTTGAGGATTAATCCAATTTTGTAATTAAAATTGATAAATAGGCTCATCAATATTTGGGATAGAGGATCAATTAAGAGGCATGGAGGGCTTTGATGAGGCATGGGGGCATGAATCTTGATATTTGTCGTATTTATGGCCTAGGGATATCTTCCCAAAAAATAAGGTCACCTGATGATGTAGATATTCAACATTTATTTCTAAAAACAAGTTTTCAACAAGTTTTCATGGAATTATTAAGTATGCCTTGATTTAGGTTAATTAGCTCTTAAGCATGATTAAGCACTTTGTGCACAAATTACTCAAATTGATCAAAATGTCTTTTTATTGGTCCAAAATTTGACTAGATTAGAATTGGAAGTCGATGCTAGATGTATTAAGACCATATTCCTATTTAGGATGTTACCAATAGCAAATAACAAAGGCATGCATCTTGTGCAATAGATTTGATAGGAAAGAGCAATCTAGAGTACCTAGGTGTAAAATTGGTATTTTGACTCAAAATGATCTGATCAAAGTTAGTTAGCCCATAAATTACATTACCCCATTTAGGGATACCCTGACAAAAATTGGCACTTGAATATGCCTGTTTCACATCATTTAGCACATTTTAGTGTTTTTAGACCAAATTATGTATTTTAAGTGGAAATTGGTCAAAATCCTAGTTGAAGGTTGTTGATGACTAGATTTAGGTGTCTACATATTTTTTCCAAGAAGCTTTGCAATCCTTTCTTGTGTTGAGGCAAAGACAAGCCTATAATAGCCTCAATCCTCTTGGGGTCAATAGACAAGCCTTCTTTCAAGACAATATGACCCAATATCTTACCTTCATGGACAACAAAGATGCACTTTTTTGGATTAAGAGATATTCCATACTCCCTACAATTCTCAAACACCTGCCTTAGATGTTTCATATGATCAGTAGCATTATTAAAAAAAATGGTTATATCATCAAGATACACAAGCAAAAACTTATAGATCAAACCTTTAAAATCCATGTTCATTGCCCTTTGAAATGTAGCTCCAGCATTAGATAAACCAAACAACATCTTATTATAAGAAAATGTCCCCCATTTTATAGTGAAGGTTGTCTTGAACTGATCCTCTTCATTCACTAGTATTTGATTATAATCTGAATAACCATTAAGAAGTGAGAAGCGTTAAGAACCTGAAACAACTTGTAGAATTCGTTCCATGGAAGGTAGTGGATAATGATCCTTGAGAGACACTTTAATGAGATATAAAAAATCCACACAAAGTCTGATCTCTCCATTCTTCATTTGGACAAGTACAAGATTAGCCACCCAAGTTAAGTGTTTGATAGGAAAGATAATCCTAGACTCAATCAACTTGGTTAGCTCTTTTTTCATGAGTTCCTCTATCTTGGGATTGATAGGGATTTGCTTTTGCCTAACTGGTTTAGTTATAGATTCTAACTTAATGGTGTGATGAGATAGAATTGGATCAAACCCTTTCAAATCTTTATATTCCCAAGCAAAGATGTCATGGAACTCTTTGCATAATTCAATAAAGGCCTGCCTCTCGAACACAGAACATACCTTACCAATTTTCAGGAGCTTGTCCTTGTAAATCATGACTTTCTAATAGTTCTTTTATTGACATGCTCACTCTTTATTTCTACTTCTGATCATCATCATTGAAAACAATCTCTAAAGTAATTAGCCCCTTAGGTATCTTATTTGTCTTCAGCTGAATAACTTGTTCTCCATATTGATCATGTAGTGTCTTTTGGTTCCTTGAGGATAAACCTACCTCATTTTGTAAGAAGTGTGCAATATGTTCATCACTTTCAAACACGTGTCATGACACTTCATTATCTAGAATAGAAGGCCTCATAATGACCTTGATATGAGATTGATCTTTTTCCTTTTCTATATCAGCAACTGCATCAAATTTGTGTATTTATGGTAGCCAATCTATCAGCACATTTATTTGAATCCCTTGGTATGGGCTATATGTTGAATGCATCAAAATCTTCAAGTAGGTCCCATACCCTATTTTTGTAGGATTTAAGCAAGAGATTCTTGGCTGTAGCTTGATTTCTCACTTGATGGATGACCAATTCACTATCCCCATAAACTTTCAAATTCTTGATCCCTCTCTTCTTTGCCCATTGGAGGCCATTAACCAGGCCTTCATATTCTACCACATTGTAGGTGTAGTTGAAGTGGAATCTATGTGAGGAGTAGTATTGATTAATTGACGAAGAAACTAACATAACACCAACTCCTATGCCTAATTTACTTTTTCATCCATCAAACAACATTTCCCATATCCCATCAAGTTCATGGTCTTCATTAGTGAGTGAAGGGATTGGAACATCTTTTTCATGTATACAATAAAATCCCAAATCAGTTTCTTCTATGAGAGTATATGGACCAAGTCCATGCATTTTATTGTTATACTTATCAAGGAAAAGATCAAAAATACCTTCAAGGGGGGAGGATGCTTCACCATCCATGACACCTTCTTCTTCTTTGCTAATTAGATAATTCTGATTTGAGTTTGTCTCCATGTATGGATCAATATGAAACCTTGCAATGGGTTGAGTCCTTATAGTCACCCTGGTTATATATATCATCTTAAAATCTACAAAATACTAATCAATAGAAAGGTATCCTCCTATCTTAGCCATGAAGTCCCTTGATAAGCAGATAACAAAATGGGATGGAAGGTCTACCACCAAATCTTATAAAATGGGGAAACTTGGGAAATCATGTAGGAAAAATTCTAGACCTTTAACCAATCCCACTATTTTGGTTGGAGTCCCATAAAGCTACAAAACACCTTTAATATGTGGTTCATACTTCAATCCCAATTTATTAGCCACCACCTTAGGCATGATAGTGGTACTAGCTCCACTATTTATAATACAATTGTGAACCAATTTGTCTCCCACAATGAGTGTGAGGTAGAAGGGTGGAGGCTTTTCAGATTTTGTGGAGGGATCTAAGACATGACTTAGACAATTGGTAAGGTCCACACTATTGTGCTTTGATGTTTGAGGAGCTAGATGAATGTTTGCTAGTTGTTCTTTTAAGAGCTCCCTTTGACCAGGCATATGCAAGACTTTTCAAAGAGATATGTTTATCTTGGAATTATTCAAATAATCTAAAATGTTTAGAGGGGATGTATTCAATATTTCTTGCATTCTTGAAGGTAGTGAGGGAGTCTGAACCTGCTTCATTGTAGGCTTGATAACCCTACTTGCATTCTGACTTTGTTGAGGGGCATGACTTGTAGTAGGTATTGCACTAGGATTCACACTTTGTGGTTTTGGAGAGGCATCACTTGGAGTCACGTGTACTCCAAAAACATCTCCTAGATCTCTCTTCTTGGCTCTTAAATTGGCTAAAATTGATGTACTTTGATTCAACACATAATCATCCTTAGTTTAAAAGTTCATCATACCTACACTCTAGTTGCTACCTTCTCCATGAATATTCCTTTGACTAGGATTCACTTCTTTTGATGTCATGTAAGGAGTAGTTTATTCTTGTGCCACCAAAGCTTGGTTGTCTTCTCCACCATCATGCATAAACTAACCTTGAGGTTGTCCCCATTGGTCCAAATGATCCTCCCTTTATACCAGGTTAGCATGTACTAGAACAACAACCTTTGTGGAAGGAGTGGGATTAGGATTATCAGCATTGGGCTACCCACTGAAACCTTGCTAAACCAATCCTCTTCCTTAGTAGTTGTATTGGGGTAGAGCTCTATAGACTTGTTAAGGATAATATTGATGGTTAGTTAGAGCACATGTCTAGAACTAAGCTTGCTTGAGCTGAGCTCGTAATGACTGAATCTCTTTATCTTTATCCATAACATTATCCATCTTCTTCGAAAAGGTTCTCAGCTTGACATTAGTGTTAGGAACTTGTGCTATGCTTGGAGCTTCAACCGAACTATGAGATAACAAAGGCATAGAAACTCTCAAAGGTAGCTTTCCAACCTGTATTAATCTATTCTCAGCTTCAATATATATCTCATATATGTTTAACAAAGTGAATCCTCCCATTGACTATAACATCATCGCCACATCAGTACCAATACCCTTGAGATAAGTGGGGAACAAAAACTAGGAGGAGGTCTCATGATAGGTGGAAACCTATGCCAAGTCCTTTGAAATAATTCATTAAAATCTCCCATGGATTCATTAGGACCTCTCTTTATCATGTTCAGCTAATGGATCAATGAGGTATTATAACAATCCTTGCCCAATTTGCCCTTAATTGTCTCAATTTGATGCCTTGTAATTTTTTCAAACACTTTGTAAGCAAAGTGCTTCTTGTTGGTTTTTGTCACATTTATGATGATTTGTTTAAATGATGATGGATTAAAGCTTCAAGTGTTTATAAAACAATGTAATAATGACAATGTTATGTTCTAGATGCAGGGATGGCTTTTTTTTTTGTTTTTTTCTATGGAATTAGATGAATTCACAAAGCAAACTAATCACTTACAGCCAATGGACATTTAGTCGAATAGTTGGCATGCAACCTACTATCGCAATTCAAATGCTCAAAAGATAATATTAAATGACTAGCAACTTGTGATTCTTATTTGTATTGATGATTTGATATAATTCTTCACTAGACTAGCCAAGACTCTTAGCATAAACAATAATTACAATTATATGGTATGCTGGTATGAAGGATGCACATTTACAGCTATAGATATAAACTATACTAAAGGATGAATTGTATGCAATGAACCCTGGTAGGATTGAGACACCCTTGAGAATAGATGAAGAAGCAAGCAATTTCCTAGTGAAAGGATGATCTCCCAAGCCAAATCAAATTTTCTAAGCTATCTACCCCTGTTCTAGTCTAATATCAAATTTAAAAGAATATGCAATGAATGCACTGCCTCAAGCATCTAATATCATCTCCATGATCCAGGGAAGTGGGTGTACCAAGCCAATCAAAGAATTGATGCAAAATGGAACCCCCACAAGTAAAAATGTACCTCCTAATGGTGTCCTTCCTTGATTGTAAATATCTGATTTTTATATAAGATTTCTCTATAAAGCAATCTACTCTCTTAACCAAGTAAAATCGATCGATTTTTCCAAAATTAGCTCCAATTGAGATGATTGAAATATCACCTCCAAAATGCAACCCTTCAAGAGATATTTCACTCCCTCAGTTATGCTATCAATGGGAGTTATCATTCACAAAGACAAATTGATTCACTGTAGGAAACTCTAGGCTCCACCAGTATACCATGGCAAAGACAACATCAAATCAGGATAATTCATAATGGTAGCCCACACCTCCCTTTATACTCTTTTTTCTCCCTTTATTTGGGAAGCTTCTAGAAACATCATAATATTTTATTATTATTTTTCCTTTTTAATATATTATATTTGCATATTAATATAAAACAATGAATTATATCATAAATCACAAATATAACATCATCTTGTAACACGAGGTTTCTAAAAATAGAACATTATAATAAATTATTAGAAAACCTCCAAAATATGTCGAAACTTCCCCAAAAAACCTAATTGCCATTTTGGTAACTATGGAGAGGACCCTCAAACCATGTCATATTAGCCTATGAGGGCCACTGATAGGCTAATCATGTTGAAAGTACAATGTCTAACTAGAAGTGGACACTGCAGTCTGCCCCTCCTAAAATTGCTTGTCCCCAAGCAATCTCAAATCTGGATGTTGTAGAATCTCCTCATTCTCCCAAGTAGCATCCTCAACTGGCAAGTCCCTCTATTTAATTAAGTATTCTTGGATGACTCGTCTCCACAAATTCCTCTTTTAAACAATCAAGATGGCCTCGAGCACCAATATCCATTTCCTCTCATCATCCAGGGGTGGCAAAGTCATGGAAGGAACCACACGATGTCCTAACGCCTTCTTGAGGCATGACACATGGAAGAGATTATGTACTCTATTGTCAGCTGGCAACTCTAACTCAGAAGCCACCTCACCCACTCTCTTAATAATCCTAAATGGCCCATAGTATCGTGGCTTAAGCTTCTCGACTCCACTTTTTTTAAGAGAAAACTATCTATGTGGTTGTAGCATCAAATGCACCATATTACCCACCTCAAATGAGCATTCAACTCACTTCTGATCTACATACTACATTTATTGGTTTTGAGCCTTCTGTATGTTTTCTCACAATGCTCTCATAATGTCCTAGATCTCTTACAATAGATCACCAACACTAGGCACTCAGTTATCTCCAAATAATAAATCCAAAAAGCTCGGTGCATCATACCCATACAATGCCATGAATGGTGTCATCTGAATGGAGAGATGGTAAGTGGTATTGTAACAATACTCACATAAATATAACCACTTAACCCAACCCTTATGTTTCCCTGCTATGTAGTTCCTGAGGTAGCCTTCCACTTATTTATTCACAATCTTCGTCTGTCCATTAGTCTACGGATGGTAACTAGTACTCAAAGTGAGTTATGTCCCACACAGCCTAAATAGCTCCTGCCAAAAATGACTCATAAACTGGCTGTCTCTGTCACTAACTATGCTCTGAGGTAACCCATGCAACCTAAATACCTCATGAAATAATAATTATGCCACTTGCATAGCTGAGTAAGTAGCTAAGATTGAAAGGAAGTGAACATATTTAGTCAAATGATCCATAACCACATATATGTAATCCCATCTCTAGGCTTTGGGTAATCCAGTAATGAAATCCATAGATAAGCATTCCCATTTCCTATCAGGAATCGGAAGTGGCTGAAGTAAAATTACTAGATATGTGTGTTCTTGTTTATTTTGCTGACAAATAAGACACTCTCTGACATATCATAGAACATCTGATTTGAGGCCCTTCCAAGTGAACCTCTCCTGAATCTGCTTGTAAGTCTTGAAATACTTGGGATGACCTACCATGGGTGTATCATGAAAGGTACTCAAAATAATGTTCTTCATCTCTGATCCTGGGGTCAAATAAATCCTTCTTTTGTAAATGATTAAATCATTTACAACTATATATTTGGTATCATGTATTGACCCCTCAATAATAACTATAGCCCAACTATCTTTGGCATACTCTGCCACTATCAAGTGTCGCCAATCATCTGCTATCCCAATCATAGAACTAAGCGTGGAAGTCGAGATAAAGCATCAGCAACCACATTTTATGTCCCCTTGATAAAAGATATTTCAAAATCATATGATTGTAACTTGGTGACCCATTTCTGATGTTGATCATTAAGATCTCTCTGTCCAAGGAAATGCCTCAAATTGTTATGGTCTAATTTCACCACAAACTTGCTACCTACCAAATACTACCTAAATTTGGCCAATGCATGCATGATGGCCAACATCTCCTTATCATGTATGATGTACCATCTCTCTAGACTGTGAAGCTTCTAACTTTCAAAATTAATTAGATGCTTGTCTTACTTAAGGACTATACCTATCCCCTCGCCTAATGCATCACACTATAGCTCAAAGGGTTTGGAGAAATCTAGAAATGCAAGAATTGGACAAGAAGTCATAATTAGTTTGAACATCTCAAAATAATCATGTGCCTCAGGAGTCCAAACAAATGCCCCTTTCTTCATCAAATTAGTGAGTGGTGCCGCACGCTGTGAATATCCATTAACAAACATGTGGTAGAAACCACACAATCCCAAAAATCCTCTAAGTTGAGTAAGGTTCTCTAGAGTAGGCCATTCAAAAATTGCCTTTATCTTCTCTGGGCCCATTTATACCCCCTCAGCACTGATGATGTGCCGAAGATATAATAATTCTATCATGCCCAAGTCACACTTGGATTCCTTGGCATATAAAGATTCACCTCTAAGAATACCCAAAACTGCATCAAGATGTGCAATGTGATGCTCTTATGTTCTGCTATATACCAAGATATCATCAAAGAATACCAACACATACCTCCTTAACTTTGAATGAAAAACCCTATTCATCATAGACTGAAATGTTATCATAACATTAGTTAGCTCAAATGGAATAACCATGAACTCGAAATGTCGACAATGGCACCTGAAAGCTATCTTCTCTATGTCCTACTCCCTAACATGAATCTGATGATACCCCGACCTCAAGTCAATTTCGGAGAAGTAGCAGGCACCATGTAACTCATCTATCAACTCATCAATTCTAGGGATGGGGTAATGGTTCTTGATTGTTCTTTTATTTAGGAGCCTATAATCAATACACATCCAGAATGTACCATCCTTTTTCTTGACCATGACTATTGATGATGCAAAAGGTGACTTACTTGGTCTAATGTGTCCCATGGCCAACAACTCCTTAATAGTTTTCTCTATTTTATCCTTCAGCCTCTTGGGGTGCTTATATGGGATGACCATCACATGCCAAGTACCATATATGTATCACCCATATTCACCACATAAAATTTGGTCTTGAACTCATAGTTGTTTAAATGCATAGGCAAATCTGATATCCTCCTCTGCACTTGAGGGTATAGCCATTTGCCACCTTAACTCTTATTCCCTCAAATTCCTCTATCCTAATTCCATACCTCTCAACCAATCAGGCATCAATAAAATTATGAGTGGCCCCTATGTCAAGAAGAGTGATAATATTTTGCCCTGCTAGAACTCCACGCATTCTAAATGATCCCTCCTGCTAGATGCTAGTGATGGGCGCATCACATTGCCTCACTACCCCTTCATGATTTCCTTCTCTTTTATGCTTATCTTCCTTGTGCTCTGTACCTAAATCCTTAGGATTAGATTGTTGATCTGATTTCTCTGACTTAGAGTCCTCATAATATGCCCACATCAGTCTATTAGTTTTTCCTTTAGGTCTTAAGGGACAATCATGGTTTTCATCATAGGGCCCCTTGCAGTAGAAACATGACTTATTTTTGTGCAAATAATTAAGTGTATCCCTATCTAGAGGTGTTGATGATTTGCCTTTAAAATCTAGTTTGTTCTTCCTTTTAGAGAAAGATTTATTGTCTCAATATGAAGAAGATCCCTTTGATGAGTACTTGCTTTGTGGGGCTATAGTTTCCATGTTCCTAGCCTTCTTCATTACCTACTGAAGTGTGGGAGGATCAAATGATTTAATCCATCCTTGCATAGGCTCCAATAACCCCTCAATGAATAACACCACCAATCGTCTCTCTGAGATGTTGGGCATAATTACTGATAGTTTTTGGAAGTCTCCAATATAGCTTTCCAAACTACCAACTTGCTTGAGCTAGGCCAAATCCTTGAATTATGATTCTGGATCCTTCCTATCAAAATGCTCAATCATTCTATCCACAAACTCCTGGTAAGATGTGATCTGACTATGTTGTAATGTAACTAGTCCATGATACCACCATTTGTGTGTTGCTCCCACTAGATGAAAAGTGGCATATTTGATATCTTCCTCTTCTATCATGGGTTAAAGAGCCAAGAAGGTATCCAAGTTATGAATCCATGACTGTGTCGTAGTGTTGTCACTACCATCAAACATGGGTATTATAAGCTTATTAGTAGCATGTTGGAGTTCCTTATTTTGATTCCTAGGTCTTCTCTCCTATCGATACCTATAGTAATCCATCCATGACTATACAAACTAATAAAAATACATAATCCCTTGTGCTTCAGGTATTAATTACTACCATTCATCATGGGCAACCATATATGCGTTAACATAGGTTGGATTCTTAACCTCTTTAATATTCTCCTTAGTTGGTTCATTTCTTAGGAATGTGGGCTGAGTAGGCCTATCTGCAGTATGGGAGGGTGCCCTCTATACTCTTCAAGACCCAGCTACACTCCTATCATCTTCTTGGACCGGCGGTTATCTTCTAGGTAAATTCAACTATTGCAAAGTATTTGCCAACTGCTATAAGGCCCCAGCTACCTGTTGCTAACCAAATCATAAATCTCTCATAGTGTCTCTCACTTCTCTGTCACCATTTCTATCATTGTCTCTTCTCTCATCTTTGTGTGGACCCATGTCTACTCTATCACCCATTTCAGCCAAAGATACCTCTATAAATGGGTCTTCTTATTGCCAATTTGCTTCATGTTTTGCTCTTCTATGGGTACAATACCTATGATGACCTCTCATGTGATATTTTAACCCTCTGGGATGGTAGGATCAGGGCTCTGATACCACTATAACAATCATTGCCCAATTTGCCCTTAATTGTCTCAATTTGCTACCTTGTAATTTTTTCAAACACTTTGTAAGCAAAGTGCTTCTTGCTAGTTTTTATCATAGTTTTGATGATTTGTTTAAATCACAATGGATTAAGGCTTCAAGTGTTTATAAAACAATGCAAGAATGATGATGCTAAGTTATAGATGCAGGGACGACTTCTTTTTTTTTGTTCTTTTTTATGCAATTAGATGAATTCACAAATCAAACTAATCACTTACAGCCAATGGACATTTAGTTGAATAGTTGGCATGCAACCTACTATCTCAATTCAAATGCTCAAAAGATAACTATAAATGACTAGCAACTTGTGATTCTTATTTGTATTGATGATTTGATACAATGTTCCACTAGACTAGCCAAGACTCTTGGCATAAACAAGAATTACAATTATATGGTATGTTGGTATGAAGGATGTACAACTACAGCTGCAAATATAAACTATACTAAAGGATGAATTGTATGTAATGAAACCTACTAAGATTGAGGCACCCTTGAGAATAGATGAAGGAGCAAGCAATTTCCTAGTGAAAGGATGATCTCCTAAGCCAAATAAAATTTTCCACACCAGTCACCCATGTTCTGGTCCGATCTCAAATTTAAAAGAATATGCAATGAATATGCACTACCTCAAGCATCTAATATCGTCTCCATGCTCTAGGGAAGTGGGTGCATCAATCCAAGTAGAAAATTGATGCAAAATGGAACCCCCACAAGCAAAAACATCCCTCATAATGGCATCCTTCCTTGACTATAAATATTTGATTTTTATATCAGATTTCTCTACAAAGCAATATGCTCTCTTAACCAAGTAAAATCGATCAATTTATCCAAAATTATCTCCAATTGAGATGACTAAAATATCACCTCCAAATGTAACCCATCAAGAGATATTTCACTCCCTCAATTATGCTATCAATGGGAATTATCATTCCTAAAGACAAATTGATTCACTGAGGAAAATCTAGGCTCAACTAGCATACGATGACAAAGACAACATCAAATCGGGATAATTTATAATGTTAGCCCACACCTCCCTTTATACTCTTTTTTTCCTTCATTTATGAAGCTTCTAGAAACATCATAATATTTTATTATTATTTTTCCCTTTTAATATATTATATCTACACTTTAATATAAAATAATGAATTATATCATAAAGAACAAATATAACATCATCTTGTAACATGAGGTTTCTAAAAATATAACATTATAATAAATCATTAGAAAACCTCCAGAATATGTCAAAACTTCCCCACATAAACCAACTGCCATTTGGGTAACTATGGAGAGGACTCTCAAACCATATCGTATTGGGCTACGAGGTCCACTGATAGGCTAATCATGTTGAAAGTATAATGTCGAACTAGAAGGGGATAGTACAGGTATGGTCACTCTTATTCTAAAATATAGTTACCAACAATTCCCCAAAACCATCCCAACTTGTAATGTAACCACCTTCTAAAGTAATATACTAGTCAAGTGCCTTGCCTTTTAGAGACATAGTGAGCAATCTAATGGCTTTGTTGGCTTGGGTGACATTATGGAAGTTAATTTTTTTTGAAATATCTCTAATATGTTCAGATGGGGTAATAAGACCCTCTCCATTGAAACCAGGGAGACTCTTGATAGCATTGGGAGGAATAGGGTCATATGCAGGAAGGTCAATTAGATTTTGTCACCTCTCCATTTATCTTCTTTCCTCTTGATCTCTTATTTTTCCAACTTCCTATACTTCTTCTTCTCCAAAACCTCCTTGCCAAGGATCTTTAAGCATTGGGAATGGTTCAGGGCGTTGTTCTTCAAGAAGAGGTTCAACTAGAGGGGCTTGATCAAAAGTCCTAGATGACCTAGTGAGGACCATGAAGTATAATATGGAAAAATTGATCTACAACCAGATATTCTCACCTTTTGGAGTCACCAAATGTTGGATTAAGGATATTTCTACAACCCTAGGATTGTTAAGACCAACTTTCACCTTAACATGTCAATAATTGGTCCCATCGAGTGTGACAAAATTGTTGTCTCCAAATCTCACACCCTAGAGGAGAGTGTTCAATCCTCTTCTAGATTTGGGCAACATTACGACATTTTCAGGCATGTGGGTATACCTGTAGAGGAAATGAACCTCTAGATTTAAAGGGCTAGCTCCTTGAATATATCTCTGCAAAATAGCCTCTATCTAAACTATTTTGATTGAAGGGAAAATAGTTAGAAATTACATAAAGAAAACCTATTCTAAGAATGGTGATGTACCAAGGTTATCTTCCACATGAATGACATACCTGAATGCATGATACAACAAAATACATAGACTATTTTCAAGCTCTAAAGATTCTAACACAAATATTTCAGTATAGAGGTGAGATGTATGAAATGATACAAATTAAATGAGCTAAAAGATAACTTGTGCATTCTAAGAATAATTATACACATGCAAAAATTCAACACACTTGGACTCAATCTATATGACCTATTAGAACCAAAACTCTTGCTCAGACATGAAGGAAAAAGGATAGGAGGATGAAAACCATCACTTGTTGTCACTATACATCACTTACACACTCAGGGAATTACTTAAAACTTCAAAGGAAACAAACTTGTACTAATGCTTAAAGGCAAGATATCATTCCAACAGGGCTTCATTGTGCACTCTATGGTCTCTTTTACACTAGCCCAAGGGCTGTATGTATAGTAGAGAGGAAGAAAGAGGAGGAAGCCTTTAGCACCAAGAGAAGGAATCAATATGTTAGAAGTTTTCATCTTCAGCTACAACTATCTTTGCAAATTATGCTCATTCGATCTATTTGATTGATCCATGTCACCTCCAGTGGTTACATAACTAGCTTGCTCTCTCAAATATACTTTACTAATGGTTGCACTAGTAGAAACAAATATTTTAGAGCTAGGTAATAACATCAATCGGTTATGCAAATGAGAGTCCACTTGTTGCATATTTATCCTAATGCCTAACACCTTCTCACTAGCT
The DNA here is from genome assembly GCA_037957365.1 of Torreya grandis. NCBI lineage: Eukaryota > Viridiplantae > Streptophyta > Pinopsida > Cupressales > Taxaceae > Torreya > Torreya grandis. Next base: position 1,976,093 of record JARHVA010001907.1, on the reverse strand, counting down.
CACTAAGGTGTGCAATAGCATGGAGAAGAGTCGCTTTCATTATGTTTGGCCTTAGAGAAGCATCCCCTAAAGTCTATATGTATGCCTCCATGGCATTTGTCAAAATCCTTTAAAACTCATTCTAGCTCAACTAAGTCTTTTGCTCCTTTTGATTGGCCATCACAAATGACGTAGATCGTGGTCTGACTAATGATTAGATGAACCCTCTGATGGGTTTTTACTAGATGAAGAACGCAAGCCCTTGGATTTTCTTGAGTGATTAAGTGAGGACCATCGATTTGCCTATGACCCACTATTTTGAATGCTAATGGCTATTTGTTGAGGCAAAATTTGACGTATGTGGCACTATCAACTTAACTAGGACCAATTCCTTCGGGAACTTTCCTCATGGACCCTTTTCTTTCTTTAAAACCATCGTCTTTGTTTGGACTCTCTCTTTTTTTTTCTAAACCCATCTTTCTATAGACTCTGCCGGTGTCCCTTTTCTTTGAAACCATCTCTCTTAGGACTTCTACAAGTGTTTTTCTATGGAGTTTCTGAAAGTGTCCCTTTAAATTTCTCAACATGCCCTTCGACAACCCTTCTATGGACTCTACACAATTGTCTATACCCTTTAGAATTTTTTGAAGGACACTTTGCCATGGAAATACCCTTTGGAACCTTGGGTTTAGGGCACTTTCTTTGAAAGGTGACCCTTCAGAGCTTTTAAAAAGGCCCTTTAGACTTTTACCAAGTGATCCTTTGGACTTTTGATAATGTCCCTTTAGACTTTTTTCGAAGGACACTTTTACAATAAAAATACCCTTCAAACTTTTGGAAGTGGACCAATTTCCAAGAAAGACCCTTCAAACTTTTGAAAGTGACCAAATCCTTTAGGTTTTTGAAAGTGACCAATTCCTTCAACAAAATGAAGTGACCAATTTTTAAGAAAAGACCTTTCAAAAATGTTGCAAGTGTCCCTTTAGTCTTATTGAAAGTGTCCCTTCAGACTTTTTTTTAAGGACACTTTTACAACAAAAAGACCCTTCAGAGTTTTGGAAAGGACACATCCATGTGAAAAGACCCTTCGACAATCTTGCAAGTGTCCCTTCAGATTTTTTCAGAAGAACACTTTTGAGAAAAAAGACCCTTTGGCGATCTATAATGTACCCTTCGAAAATATTGTTTCAAACAAAAGTCTAAAACAATTCCTTTGGAAAAGTTGTAAGAGACATTTCGTTCATGAAATTTACAAATATCAATTCTTTTGGACTTTTTGTTCGAAAGAAAAAGTTTGAAATAATTCCATCATAAAAGTTGCAAAGGAGAATTCTTTTAGACTTTTTATTCGAAACAAAAAATTTAAAACAATTCCTTCAAAAATTTTGTTTCAGACAAAAAGTTTGAAGGAATTTCTTTAAGACTTGGACAAAAAACCCAAAGAAAAGTTCACCAAAATAAATAAACAAATGCAAAATGAGACCAAAATAACACTTGCAAAAAGACTGAACCAAAGCTTTGAAGGGAAAAAAACATTTGACTCTTTTTTGCCATGGGGATAAACAAATAGAATGCTGCAATTAGCCAAAACGAAAAAATGTAAAACCTGGGAGTGAAAAATGGCTAACAATGCAAGAGCATATTCAAATAATTTACCTTTCGTATCTTACACTATTCCTTCCTTGCACATTATAGAATGAGCAATAAAACACTTCAAGTGATGAGTAACATTAGAAGAATGAAATGACCATAATTTTTCTAGTTGTACAAACTAAATAAGTATAAATATGATCTTTGACATGTACTTCATGTCCTAGCAAGGCCCTCTAAACCTTTATCTTCCTTTGAACCAACTTGAACATAAAATAAAGAAGCTATAACAAACACAAGACAAAATAGATATTACCTTAACTTCTTCAAACATACCTTAAACTTTTCTAAACTTGTATTACAAGGAGACATGTGAGGCTATCATAGGGTTAAATCTTGATAGACAAAGTTTTGAATTAGATTCATTTATGGTAGCCAATTTTGGCTAATAATTTCAATACACAATAAAACCTTTTGGTTGTCTCTTGTCTCATGATTTCAACCATGGATCATGACTCATAGATAAATCATCTCGTGTTCATGTATCTCATATATTCATGTGACATGATAGAGGATAAACATGGCATGATGCAAGCATACTACCTAAAAGGTAGTGCCATATAGATATAATGATGTCATTGTCTCATGTTGATTATTGAAGTGCACATTAGCAATCTCACATCCCCGTAGTTTAGATAAGAATCAATGTAGTGTTGTGTTACTTTTAGCCTATAATCCCCATAGTTTAGATAAGAATCAATATAGTGTTGTGTTACTTTTAGCCTATAATCCCCATAATTTGAAATAAAAATGACCCATTCATGTTAGTTTGTCCTAAATTCGAAGTGAATTAGGGTAATCATGCATAAATGTGTCCTAAAATATACCCATTTTCTTTGATCACAAGTGGATATAGTGTTATTGTGTCACTTTTGGACTATAAGGGACATAATTAAAATTAAAATCAACATAAATGGGTGGTTAGGTGTGTGAAGGTCACCAATGAAGCCTTTATTGCCCCAATTATACCACTTTGGCCTAGATTTGAAGTGGGTTGGGGTGATTATGCAAAAATATGTGCAAAATTATCTATATTTACCCTATCTATATGGATATGGTGTTGTTATGCCACTTTTAGGTTATAAGGGACCCAATTGTAAGTAAATACAGATAAGGAGTGGTTGGGCATGTGCCAATTACCAATGGGATGTAAATTATCCCAATCACACCAATTTGGGCTCAATTTTAAGTGAATTGGGTTGATCATGCATGAATGTGTCCTAAATTATCTATATTTTCCCTCATCACAAGTGGGTGTGGTGTTATTGTGTTGCTTTTGGCCTACAAACACTCAAATTATAAGTGAAAATAACACAAAGTGGTGGTTTTCTTGTATGTGGGTCATCAATACAACCTATGTTTCCCCAATCACCCCACTTTAGATTAAATTAGGGTGATTGTGTGTATAAGTGCCCAAAATTGTTCATATTTCCATGATCATAAGTGGACATGGTGGTGTTATGTCAATTTTGGCTTATAATGGAGTTGATCGCAAGTTAACTTAACATAAATTGGTGGTTGGATGTGCAAGGGTCATAATGTAACTTACTTTGCCACAATCACACATTTTTTGGTTGAATTTGAAGTGAAATGGGATGATAGTGCACAAATTTACCTAAATTTATTTGTGTTTACCTTGATCATAAGTGGATATGTTATTTTTGTGTCACTTTTATAAGGGACCTAATCGTAAGCAAAATTAGCATAAAGGGGTGGTTGGGTGTGCAAGTGTCACCAATGTGACCTATGTTTCCCCATGCACACCACTTTGATAGGAATTTAAATTGAATTGGGGTGACCATAAGCAAATGTACCCCAAAATATCCCCTTACCCTAGTTTTAAATGATTATGATGTTTTGGGGTTGTTTTTGGCCTATAAAGGACCTAATTGTAAGTAACATCAACATAAAAGAGAGTTTGGGTGTGTGATAGTTTGTAAAATTTAATTTTGATAAACTTATTGATCCTAAAAATGTTAATAAACAATACTAAAAGTCCCCAAAAGTTAAAAAATGAGCATATGTTTACCCAAAATGGACATCGATTATAAAATCTATGCTCTAAAATCCCTAGGTTGAATACCAAAATCCAAAAAATGACTAAATACTAACTAGATTGGATTTTGAAAAATTATCTTCCAAATTGTAATTCCTGGAGTCATGAGGCCGATTATAGAAGATGCATAGTTACCTTGACTTTTGTAGACACTATTTTATGAATTATATAGCACCTCAGTCTTGTACACTTAGAAAACTCAAACCTTGGTTGTTCCTCTCAGTTCTATACCTTTCCTACTTTTAGAAGTCTCGCATCAGCTCTATCTTGAACCCCTTGACCTATATCTTGGTCTGACCAATCTCATGTTGATGATCCAAACCTTCTATCTTTCCCAAAATTATTAAAACTTGCTTATCTTACACCTCTACAAGTTACGAGTTTGTACCTTCTTTCCCATTCCCTAAACACTAGCATCCTAGACAAACACGTGCATCGACATAGGTATCCTACTTCGATGCAAGTTTCTAGTACTCTAAAGTCATGTAATTTACAAATTTAATGTATCCTAATGGTTGGCCTAAGTTTATGTTTTATAGTGGTGACCTCGACCCTTGGTGTCAAAACTCTAGTTGAACTAGGGTTTTATGGTTTATTATTTTCTAAATTTTGATTGTTTATTTCAAAGTGTTTAAAATTTAGAATTCAAAAAATCATGTTCAATATGAATACATATCTTAGTTACTTAATTTTTCATTACATATTGGTATTTGTTACTTGTTATGCTTCATTCATGATTCAATCAATTAAGGCTATAAGGGGTTCAAAATCTAATCACTTTAAAACAACAAAATCAAAGAATGATCATAATCATTATAAAATTCAAACCTATCTTTAACAATCTTATGGCAATAGTATTGAGCCTCTTCTTCCTAACCCTAAAGAGGGTGGTAGTTATCATCCTTCTAACTAGGTCCAATTTATCACTCCTTCATGGGGTAAGGTATATGGTGTATGCATGCATATTCAAACCGAGATACCTAGGGTTTTTTAGACAATATTTTGTGATTATTTAGCACTTCAGTATTGTACACTTGGCAAACTCAGACGTTGATTGTTCCTCTTAATTCTACACATACCTTACTTATGCAAGCCTCACATTTGCTTTATCTTATGCCCCTTGGCCTATCTCTTAGTTTGAATAGCCTTATATTGATGACACAAACATTCCATCTTGCTTAGAATACTTAAAATGTACTTATCTTACAACTCTACAAGTTTTGAGCCTATGCCTACTCTCCTTCTCCCTGGACACTAACATCTAGGATGTATAGTAACATCAATGTTACTATCCCACCCTGATGCAAGTGTATAGTAGACTCAAGTCATCCAATTTACAAATGAAACATATTAAAATGGTCAGCATAAGTGCTTTAATGTGAGTTATCTCCTTATAAGATTGGTATAAATACAATATCGACTCTCATTCATTCCTCACCTAGCAATCAGACCAAAAGAGCACTCAAGAAGCACTCAAATTACCAAAATCTTTCATATTTTACCCTATTCTGATATCAGTCAAAGGAACAACCTAAATTCATGTCTAAAATACTAAAGGAGTAGTCACAAGGTCATATTTTCTAAGTTACAAGCTAGGTCACTATTGTACTTGATTTACACACATTACATGATTCACACATAAGCCAACACATAGGTAAAAACTACATGAGGCTGAGGTCCTCTTATAGAGTATTGGATATGTAGGCAACACCTTTTGATAGTGGGTTCATTATAGGTCATCTTGACACCATGTGCAACATACTATCAATCTCCTTTTTAACCTGAGTGCATAGATCAAGATCCATTCAATAAGGTCTATTTATGACTGGTCGAGCACCTTCAACTAACTTGATGTGCATCTTTCCCAATGATATATGTACTCCTTTCATATCTATGTAATTACATGGGAAAACATCTTGATATTCCTTTAAGAGTTCAAAAACTTTGGTGATCTCAGTATCAAATCAATAATTCCCCATGGTGGCCATCTTGGGCATGTCTTCCATGTTAATATTACACTGAACCATCTATAGTGGCTCTAAATATGATTGTTAGTTGATCTATAAGGTGTCTCAAACATTGCATACTATATATTTAATATGTAAATCCAAGTGATCAATGGATAGATCTTATGGGTCAAAACTAGTACTTTCCTCAACTCAGTACAAATTAGAATGTAAATGCAACTACCAAGATTGCAACATAAAAGCTAACAGCTCCTTTATTACCATAAAAAATGTAGGATAATATGAATACTCCATCTCTAAATATTTTAGACTCATTAAAGATCACTAAGACAAGCATATCCCTTTGGGAGGTTCTACATATACCTGGTCAAAAGGAGCTTTTGCAAGCACAGTTAGTAAGCATGCAGGTGGCTCCTCAATCTTTAAGGCATCATAGTGTGGCTCTCAAAAATTACCCAAATCATCTTTTGGAGCCTTCCACTAAAGTTGAAAAGCCTCCACCCTTCTACCTCACACTCATTGTGGGAGATAAGTTGGTCCATAATTGTATTGTGGATAGTGGAGCAAGCATTATTGTTATGCCTAAAGTAGTGGCTGATAAGCTGGGTTTGAACTATGAGCCACATAGTAAAGGCGCGTTGTAGCTAAATTGAACTACAACCAAGATGTTAGGGTTGGAAAAAGGTCTGAAAGTGTTTTTACATGGCTGTCCAAGCTTCCCTATCATGCAAGATATTGTGGTTGTGGACCTTCCATCACACTTTGTTATATGTTTGTCTAGGGACTTTGTTGCCAAGATAAGAGGATACCTTTCTATTGATTGGTCCTTTCTAGATTTCAAGACAAGGTATGGAACCAAGGTAACCATAAGGGCTCAACCCTTAGCAAGTTTCCACATTGAACCATACTTGGAGACAATGACAAATCAAAACTATATAATCAGCAAGGAAGAAGAGACAATCCTGAATAGTGAAGCATCTTCTCCTATTGAAGGTATTTTTGACCTATATCTTGACAAGTACAACACTAAAACACATGGCCTTTATCCTTACACTTTCATTGAGGAAATTGATTTGGGAGTTTACTACATGCATGAGGAAAACATCCCAATTTCTTCACTCATCAATGAAGATCACGAGCTTGATGACGTGTGGTAAATGTTCTTTGATGGTTCAAGGAGCAAAGTAGGTATATGAGCTAGTTTTATGTTTGTTTCCCCATCAAATAATCATTACTACTCTTCTTATAGGTTTCACTTCAGCTGTACTTGCAACATGTTAGAATATGAAGGTTTAGTTCATGGTCTCCAATGGGCAAAGAAGAGAGGAGTCAAGTTTTTAAAAGTCTATGGATATAGTGAGTTGGTCATTCATCAAGTGAGGAGTCAAGATACAACCAAGAACCCCTTTCTCAAGTCCTAAAATCATAGAGTATGGGATCTACTTGAGGATTTTGATGCCTTCAACATTTATCCCACATCAAGAGACTTGAATTAGCACACTGATATACTGGCTGCAATAGGAGCATGTTTTGATTCAGCTGCTAATGTTTAATGAAAGAAAGATCAATCTCCTATCAAGATAATTGTGAGACCTTCTATTCCATATAATGAAATGGCATGGCAAGTGTTTGAATGTGATGAACACATTGCACACTTCTTACAAAATAAGATAGGCTTCTCTTCAAGAAATCAAAAGAAGTAGCATGATCATTATGAAGAGGAAATTATACAGTTGAAGACAAATAAAATGCCCAAGGGGTTGATTAATTTGGAGAGTATATTCAATGAGGATGATCAAAATAAAAACCAAAGAATGATTATGTTAACAAAATAAGAGAACTATGAGAGAGTTCTAATTTTCAAGGACAAACATTTGAAGATTAGCAATGCTTGTTCTCAGCTAAAAAGGCAAGATTTTATTACATTATGCAAAGAGTTTCATGACATCTTTGCCTAGGAATACAAGGACCTAAAAGGGTTTGACCCAAGTCTAGCTCATTACACCATTGAGTTGGAACATGAAGCTAAACCAGTAAGACAAAAGCAAAGCCTATCAACCCCAATGTAGAAGAACTCATGAAGAAAGAGTTGACTAAATTGATTGAGTCTAGGATTATCTTTCCTATCAAGCACTTAACTTGGGTAGCCAACCTTGTGTTGGTTCAAAAGAAGAATGGAGAAATCAGACTTTGTGTGGATTTTAATGATCTAAATAAAGTCTCCCAAAGATCATTACCCACTCCCTTCCATGGAACAAATTCTGCAAGTTGTTTCAGGGTCTCACCGTTTCTCACTTCTTGATGGTTATTCAGGTTATAATTAAATATTGGTAACTGAAGGGGATAAATTCAAGAGAGCCTTCACCACTAAGTGGGGGACCTTTTCCTACAAGAATATGCCATTTGGTTTATCCAATGCTAGAGCTACATTTCAAAGGGCAATGGACATGGATTTCAAAGGTTTGATCAATAAGTTTTTGCTTGTTTACCTTGATGATATAACCATTTTGTCAAAGGATGATCATGATCTTATGGGACATTTAAGGCAAGTGTTTGAAAAGTGTAGAGAGCATAGCATATCCCTCAATCCAAAGAAGTGCATCTTCGCTGTCCATGAAGGTAAGCTTTTGGGTCATGTTATTTCAGAATAAATCTTATCTATTGACCCCAAAAGAATTGAAGTTATCCTAGGCTTCTCTTTGCCTCAACACAAGAAAAAGGATACAAAGTTTCTTGGGAAAAATAAACTTTTTAAGGAGGTTTATCTCAAACTTTGCAACTATGGTAAAGCCTATCACATCCTTGCTAAAAAAGAACCAAGTTTTTACTTGGACAAAAGAAGGTAAAGGTAGCTTTGAGGCAATCAAGCAAGCAATTACAGCCTCTCCCACCCTCTTAAATCAGAATTTTGCTAAATATTTCATTCTTTATACTTTTGCTAACCTTGACACTATCTCGAATATGCTTATGCAAAAGAATGATGAAGATGTTGAAAAACCAATTGCTTTATTCAACCAAGGCTTAAAAGACTATAAAGTGAGATATTCTTTTGTTGAGAAGCAAGATTTAGCTGTCATTAGAGGTTTAAAAAAGTTTAGGCACATGGTTACCAACAACAGGATCCATATCATGGTCCCCCATCCTAGCACCAAGGAGTTTCTCCTAAGCAGGCATCTCAATGAGAAGAGAGCTAGATGGATCACGAAGGTGACGGAATAGGACATTAGCATTAAGGCAAATAGCCTAGTAAGAGGAAAAGGTTTATGTGAGCACTTAGCATCTAACTTTCAATATCCAAAATAACAAGCCTTGGTAAATCAAGTTTAAGACTAGCCAGATGATCAAATGCAAAATCAAATTTGGATACAAGACATCATTGGTTTTCTTCAAAATGGCGAGTGTCCCAGTGAAGGTATTTTAGACTGCAATTTATTCCTTATTGTCTTGTAGATGGAATTCTATTTAGGAAGGATGTGAGCAATGTGTGTCTCAGATGCATTAATAATGACCAATTTGATATGTTGCTAGAAAGGTTTCATAATGGTGCAGATGGTGGTCACTTCTCTCCTAGAACAATAGCTACAAAAATAATGAGAGCTGGTTACTGTTGGCCTAGTATTTTTAAGGACTATTATCATTGGGCTAAGGTTTGTCCTCAATGTGATTTATTTGTTGGCAAAAAAAAACTTGCTACCCTTCCATTGAATCCTATCCAAGTGGACTGACCTTTCATGCAATGGGGCCTTGACTTCATTTTCATGATCAACCCTCCATCAAGTGCTAGACATAAATGGATATTGACTGCTATAGACTACTTCACAAGATGGGTGGAGACTATTAATTTGAAGGAAGCAAACTAAAATGCTATCTTGGAGTTCTATGACAGCATTATAACAAGGTTTAGAGCTCCTCATGTCATCATCTTAGATAATGCAATTGCTTTCATAAGTGTTTAAACTTTTGATTAGGCAACAAAGAGTGGAGTTCATTTGAGTACGTCATCTAACTACTACCCTCAAGGTAATGGATTGGTTGAGTCTACTAATAAGAACCTCATCAATATCATCAAGAAGACATTGGAAACCAATCAAAGAGCATGGCATAGCAAGCTAAAGATAGCCTTATGGGTGAACAAAATCATTCCCAATAAGTTAATTGGTAATTCTCCCTTTGTACTTGTCTATGGGAGAGAAGCTAGGTTGTCTATATCACAAGAGCTCCCTGCCTTGGAACTTGCATAATAGCTAGAATTACTTGAAAACACTCCCATGGAGGTTAGATTGATAGAATTTATGTAGCTGCAAGAGGAAAGAGATGATGCACACAAAGCTTTGGAACACCATCAAGTTCTCGCGAAGAAATCCTTTGACAATAAGTGCAAAGGCAAGAGCATTCAAAGAAGGTGACTTGGTCTTGAAATCAGATGAAGATAAAGTAAAACCAGGGAAACATTCAAAGTTTGATACTTTGTGGAATGGTCCTTACATCATCAACAAGTGCAAGTAAAGAAACTCCTTCCAGCTGTCCGAAATGGATGGAGAAGAGCTACCTATTCTAGTGAATGGAATCCATTTAAATCCTTGTTTTTTACCCCTACTAGACATGTCTTGTATATACTTTATTTTAGTGTGTTTCCTTTGTTGTGTTTGTTTTCCTTAAGTGCTTTGGAGCATAGTGTTTCCATTTCTAGTGCTTTCTTTTCTTTTGTTGGTTGTGCATGTGTCTCTCTAGCTAGTGTGTTTTTGAACCAAAGCTCATTTAGTTCTCTTTGAAGTGCCTATATGCGTGACTCCATGCCCAATGGAAGGATTTAGGTGACTGGTCTTTGACATAGCAGGCATGCCTATTGTTAGAATTTCTATGAATGTTGACCAAATTTCACCTCAGTATAATTTGTTCAAGCATTTTTTATGGAGAGCTGAATAATAGTTGCAATAATAGGTCATTTTAGAGGTCCAAAATTGTAGGTCAAGGAGGCTAAAGTGTTTTGGATCCATTATATTGTATGTCAAGTTCTCCATAAGTCAACTCTTGGCCCCTCATAAACCCAAGTTACTCCTCAAGACCAAGTTGAGTTCTTTGAATGACTCGACTTATAAAGGTTATATGAGTAGAAGTAATCCGAGTTTATAAATCTGAATTACTCCTTCCAATGCTTTGCAAGTTTTCAACAATGCATGACTTTAGGGTTTCCAAAGAGCAATTATTATGAATTTTATAAGCAAAATTAGTTAGAAATCCCAAAATGGTCTTGACAGTGTTCCCCCTAAGTGACCCTTTGAAAAGTTTCAAGGGGCACTTTCTTTTCCCAAGTGCCCCTTCAGACTTTTCTGAAGGGCACTTTTTTTCTAAGTGACCCTTCGAAAAAGTTTTGAAGGGAACTTTTTATCCCAAGTTTCCCTTTGGACTTTTTTTAAGGGTACTTTTCTTCTAGGTGACCCTTCAAAAAAGTTCTGAAGGGCACTTTTTAGCCCAAGTGTTCCTTTAGACTTTTTTGAATGGCACTTTTCTTCCAAGTGACCCTTCAAAAAAGTTATGAAGGGTGCTTTTTAGCCCAAGTGTCCCTTCATAATTTTTTGAAGGGCACTTTTATTCCAAGTGACCCTTCAAAAAATTTCTGAAGGGTACTTTTCAGCCCAAGTGTCCCTTCAGACTTTTTTAAAGGGCACTTTATTGTCTAAGTGACCCTTCGCAAAAGTTTTGAAGGGCACTTTTCTTCTCAAGTGACCCTTCAAACTTTTTTGAAGGACCCTTTGTCTTTGGAAATGCCCTTTGATTTTTTTTTGAATGATTGTTTCCTTTGGAAATGCCCTTCAATTTTTTTTGAAGGGACCCTATGCCTTCCCCAAGTGTCATTTGGAACTTTTTCAAAGGACACTTTCCTAAGTATTCTTCAGGGAAAGTTCTCAAAGGAACTAGTCATTGATTTTCAGGTAAAATTCTTGAAAAAATTTCTTCAGATAAATTATCCAAAGGAATTAATTCAATAAAATTACCCAAAACAATTAACTCGATGGACCCCCATGACGTGCCACAGGACGTCAAGCTTAATATAACCCACTAGCCATTGGAATTCAAAGACATGACGTGCCACAAGATATCAAATTCAAGGTGGAAAACTAGTCATTGGGGTTCAAAGATGACGTATTGCAGGACATAAAATTCATGCCTAAATTATTTAATCAGGGAGTAAATCCATTTAGAGAACTTGACAGGGTTTTAGACAGAGATAGTACAAATTAGGTTTTCAACTGAGCTTTGCTTATGAATTTTATAAGCAAAAGTAATTGAAGAACCCGAAAGGGTGGAGATAGTGCAAATTGGGTTTCCCAAAGATATTTGATTATGACTTTTACAAGTAAAATCAATCAAAAATCCCAAAAAGGAAGAGACAATGCTTTGCAGGTTTTCAAACAAGCTTTACTTATGACTTTTGCAAGTAAGAAGTAAAGTCACTTGAAAAACCTGAATGGGTCTGCAGTGTAAAATGCGGGGATTTTTAGGAGGAATCTAAGGTTCACAAAAATGATTTGAGACATTTCTTATGGAGGATCATCTCACCATTTATTTTATAGTGATCCTATTCATTTCAAGAGAGTGAATCAAAGAGAAGGAACAACTCCAACTGAATGAGAGAACAACTGGAATCAATTTCACCAGGATGGTGACTACAAACCATTTTAGAGGCCTCTATTTTGGCACCCAAGATTAGTCTCTTCTCTCCCTCTTTTTCTATAAATAAGATCCTAGGGCTCTAGTTTTATCATCCACAAAAGTACAACAAAACCCTGTTGAATTGTTTTGTCATTTCCTGCCTTTAAGCAATCAAGCATAGGTCTATTCATTTCAAGCTTTAAACAATTGCCTAAATGTGTAAGAGACACATAGTGACAATAAGTGATGGTCTCATCCTTGTGTCCTTTATCCTTCATGTTTTGAGTAGGAGTTTTAGTCTAAGATGTCATGTAGAGTGCATCCAAATTTATGAGAATTTGCATGTGTATAACCTTTCTAAAGTATACAGGTTGTATTTCAGTTTCTTTACCTTGTGTGATTTCATATGTCTCGCCTCTACATTGAAACATTTATGTTATAACTTTTCATATATTGGCAATAGGCTTGCATTCTGCTGTATCATGCAATAGTGTCTGACATTCATGTAGAGGACAATTTTGGTGCATCACCATTTTTTAGATCAAATTTCCCTTATGCATTTCTAACCCTTTTCCCTTCATCAATCTAGTTTAAATAGTGGTCATTTTTTAGACACACATATAAGGAGCTAGCCCTTCAAACCTAGAGGTTCATTTCCACTTATAAGCACACCCACAGGCCTGGAAATGTCCCAACATTGCCCAAATATATAAGAGGCCTGAGCAACCCTCTTTTAGGGTGCAATATTTAAAGACAATAGGATATTTATTTCTTATATGATCTTATACTTCATAATTAACACACCATAAACCGTTGTATCTTAAATATTATTTTGAATGAGAATCTCCAAATGAGACACCATAGCACCAATTTGGGATTACATAAAAGGACTAATCCTTGTATCTGTACTTCCAATGGCTTTAACATGAAAGGTAGATTTCAATACATCACATAGATTAGTGAAGGTATTCTATGACAATATATGTCTGAAAGGAAGTAACAAGCCTCCTACAAACCACTAGGCATGTTGAGTGGTGTTTATCTCAAATTATAACTTGTAAAGAAGCGTTTTAAAATATTCATTGTACTCATACACACTCTCAGTGAGTTTTTATTTAGTATCCTTTAGGGACACAATACTCTATTTTTCAAACTCTGAGTAGTCAAATTCCTATAGAAAAGTTGCCTTTAACTACTCATAGTTTACGACATCTTGTTACGAATCACAATTTTCGTACCACTTATGCACTTGACCTAAAAGGGTAGTGGTAAACTGAGTTACCTTCAACTCAGTAGAACTAATGCCTCATGCCCTCCAAATGAGTTCACACTCATGAACATGTTTTTTTGCATTTACAACACCACAATATTCAAGTAGATAAAACATCATCTTGTAGTAGACTGTAGTTGTACTGGGTGTTGGCAATGGATCTTGTTGTGACACACATCCAGTCCCTCTAGGATCTTATGGGGGAGGTGCACCAATATGTCCTACACCAAATTTGGATCCTTTATTTGAACCACCACTGATACTCCCACACCTCCAATGGAAATAAAATCACCTAGTACATTGGGCATAAAAGTAGGTTGATTAAATATGGAAATATCGATACTCTACCCACTAGCTATACTCGATCCACTAGGCATTCTAAAATGAGCCATAAGTTTGGCTTGTAATGGAAAAGAAATTGATAACAAAATACTATCTTGATTATGTACTTCAAAATTTTCTTCTAAAGGTTTAGACTCTAACTCTACACTATTTGTATCCCAATTTATTACATGAATTCCATCTAACTCAAAGTCATGAGCATGCCCTATGGGTGGGGAATTGGACCTATCTAGATTAGATTTTACAGTCATCAATGCTTGACTTATTTCTCTCATGTGTACCTATGTTGGTATTGGGTGTGGTCTTGTGGTTGTGGAGTCCTCATTATGCCTTTCCACCTCCCTGTAGATCCTCATGGCACTTCTAGAGTCCTCTCGGTCCCTTCTTGGATTGCTTCCAATCATGACACTTCACCTGGACTCATCATACTTACACTTACACAACTCCTACTGACCGGATACCATGTTGAAATAATAATATTATATCAGTATGCACCCCTTAATTTTCCCACTGACTACACTGTTCATGCGAGAGAGATTTTAGCTATCCATGAAGAAGTTTTTAAGTTTTGACTTAACTATAAACTTATTAATGTCTAATGAAAATTTATTAAGATACCTTCTGCATAGCTCTCAAAGGAATTTAAATGGAGCTTCCACTAGACAAGAGTACATAGAGACCACATATTCCAAAATATAACTACTAAGTGTTCCTCACCACCAAATATCCACCATGTGCATCTAGGGTACTCCCAATCTTTCCAAGGCCGATTGATGCTCTACTGGACAGGAGACCTTTCGTTTATAATTCCTTGAATGGTCTTGTATGTATGTTGAAAGCCAAGCATGCAAGTGAATCATAATGGTATTTTTTTTATCCATGAGTGCATAAGAACTCCTATTTCAAGATATTGAAGTGTAAAATTCTCTTCTACAATAGTAACCCAATGTTTGACATTTTTTAGAGATAACCAAATGAGCATTTTCCCACCATTGTGTGAACAAGTGAAATGAGTCCCGATAAAGAAACCAAAATGTTGGTTTATTTTCTTTTAGTCTAGCAAGTCTTTTCCCTGTGCATGCCTAAGAGAACAAGAGTTTTTTGAGCTAGTGTGCTGGCAAATCAAGCAAGAAAAGGTTCTTATGTGCTCACCTAAAGCACATAACCTAGGACTGGTTCTCGTTAGTTTCATCTCATGTCAATGTATTCACCTATTTTATTAAGCAAGGGTGCTCAAATAGGTACTTAGTTATAAATTCACACTCAGTTCCATGTCTACCTCTTAACTATTCCTTTCCTACTTAACCAATAAAAGTAAAAGAAACTAACACAAATTGAGAGCAAAATAGTAATAAATCCATTATATTCATGAACAAGTTACATGTGTATTTCATCAACACAATAGATTCATCTCATTACATTCATATGTCATATTTAAGATTACAATGATTCTAGGATTACAATGATCAACAATAAACTAAGTAAAATGAAGGGTATTTATACATGGGTCTACCCTGACCATTTAGTTACAGAAGTAATAACGAAAATATGACTGCCTAATAACCATTAGGAGTAATGAGTTATGGAAATACATTTAAATTAAATTCCTAAGGACTAGGCCTAACTTCCCCTATATGTTCTCTATGGTATATACTCATCACCTTGCACCTCTCTTCTTATGGACTGGTGCTAGATTCATGTTTGACTATTCTTCTTTGATGATCATGTAAACCATTTCCTAACCATCTCTACTTTTTATGCCTTTGCCCAAGTCTCTTGCTAATGTTTGAGTCATATGTTATTAATTTATCTATGTTTCATGCTTCTTTTTTCCAAGTGACTTGCCTCCTCCGTGCCATGGTTTTTCTCACTATAGTCTTCCATGTCATGTCTCTACTATGCCTATATTTCCTTCTATGCCCATATCTTCAAAAAGTACTTAGCCAAAATAAATTCAAAATTGAGGGCTCAACAATCTTTATCTTCCTTACCATCATCTCACCCCCTTTTTAACCATATACCCCAACATCATTACATGCTCTGCTAATTGGTGAACCTATGGTACTTGGGGTCTAATAAAAAAATCTCATGTGGATCAATTGATAGCACATCAATAATAAGAACAAACCATGCCATAAGAAGAGATTGTAAAACAACAAGCACAATAAGTTGTGAATGCTTACGCTGAAGCAAATAAGACTAAGGTGAAAAAGAAAAGGATGAAAAGGATCAAGCCAGAAAGGAAGAAGAAGATAGAAATAAAAATTAGTAGGAGTAAGAAGTACAAGAGGCATAGAGAAAGAAAGCAGAGGTTGAGTAAGTGACCAAGGATGTTGAGAAAAATTAAAAATAAGAGTTGCATAAATAATATGAATAATGTAAGTAAACTAAGACTGATGCAACAACTAAGGAAGTTAAAGATAAGAAGCAAGAAGACCTGTATAAGTAAGAATAACTAAAGAAGAAAGCCACAAAATAATAAACTGTAAATGAAAAAGCCAAATAAGCTACAAAGGAGATATCATAAAAAGGTAGCAAGAGAGTAGGTATAACAAGATGTCAAGGAAAATAAGATCAGGAGAAGAAGTGAAAGTAAGAAGCAAAAGCAAAAGTCCAAGAATTAGAGGGCCAAAGACAACTTGTGTTATACATAATAGAGGCAAAAAGGGTTCAATCATCAGTAGCCAATAATAGGTGTCAAACACATCTACATGATTAAGATAAACCTAGGGAAGACCCCAAGAAGAGTCATCATAGTATAAACCTCGTACCAACACACATTGGATGTTAGATATCCAATCCCCACTCTTGCATAAAACAACATTCACCCTTTTGGTTGCACAAATCAGGGAACAACATCAACCTTCAATAGTTGTTGTGATTTCACATGAATTTTCCATAACAAGCTAAGAGGTATCACTAAATGTTACTAAATTAACATTGGAAAAACAAACTAAAGGAGTTTTTGCCTTCAAGGAATCCATTGTGTAGAAAGCATTAGATATAGAGTAAGATACCATTCTCTTATGAGAAGATAACACAGATCTCTATGGTCAATTGACCAAAGCACTCAAGTTGATAGATGACACTTTTTTAATGTTGGTTTTATAAGTCGTACGAGAACAAATAATGTTGGAGGAGAAGAAACTCATGGCTCTCTTAATGCAACTTACAAAAAACTAGGTTGTTGTATAACAATTACAATAGTTGTGAGATCAAGGACAACGACTATAAGCAAAAATGGAATCCATTTTCAAGTTGTTTAAAGAATATGAACATAGTGTTGATACTATGATGCATCAGGTAATACAAATTTCTCATAGTATGCTCAACTAGAAGAATCAAATACAATATGCTTGGAATGAAATCAAGATAGACTTTTTTGGATAAATCCAAAGTAGTAATGGAGAGAGAGCTAGACATCCAGAATAGCTGAGATAGACATTACATTTAAATAATATCTTGATTTAAGAGACAATGAGATGATTAGGATAAACACTCGGAAAAATGATATGCTCCGTAGGATGTTCATCGACCTACAAACACAAATATATGTGGAGAGAATGGTGTTGATAATTTAGGACATCTATCAGAAGGTGCAACAACATAAGCTGATAACCATAGCCATAGAAGATGAGGACATTCAAATAATCTTACATAGCCAAACCCCCCTTTTACACACTATTCAACATGATACAATATGTTTTGATCGATTGGTGATAGTTTACAAATATTTATCAAATATTGATAATTCCATTCAAACCATCGTTAACGAGCTAAAATTTATCCCACCTACTTAGCACATACAATCCTTGTAAGTGAATAAAATAATGTAAGCACCACAAAAAATGCCTCAAGTATCTATCTTTGTGATAACATCTTCAACAACGATTTTAATGGCCCCTCAATCATCGCACCTTGAGTCAACTCTAGCTTCATAGGCCATGCCTCCATCGTCATAGTAAGATATTGTGAATAATCAATTTTGACAATTTTGAAGATTGTAAATTATAAGGTAATGAGTTTTATGAACGAGCCCAAGAAGGTTTAAAACCTATAAAGATCGGCTTCTTGGTCAACATAATTTATTAAAAATGCACAAATGGTAGTAGATATATACGCTTCTTAGTTGAAAATCTAAAAGGGTAACTAAGTAGTTCACAAGAGGTGAAAAGCAGTAAGTGGCACTTTGAATAATAACAATAATCATTACTTTTAGCCAACCCCTCAGTTCAACATAGACAACTCTAGTCTTTAACACACTTATTATGATTTTATCTTAGGATGAGACAATTGTTTAAGTCCGTAAAAGTATTGGCGGTAGATTATGAAGTGTAAAATTGTGTAAGTAATGTATAATGGACAAGTGTGTGATATATAATATCTTGTATGTAATTAAACTTTTGGTTGAATATCAAAATATTGTAAAATATGGATAGACTCCTTTAGTGCTAGAATGAAAAGGTTAAGAATGTAAAGTAACAGAGCTTCATCACAATCCTATAAATACTTATATTATAAAAAAGGAGATGGTTTTGCTTCATGTAATGAAAAAGATAATGATATAAAGATCATTCATGATTGCATTGAAAAAAATATGTTATTTTATGCACATCAAATTTATCTATTTGGTTCAAATATGCATGTTTAATATAACAAAGATGTATGATCTTATCTAATAAAATGTGATTAAGTGAATGTGTACCAATTAAACATGAATCTAATTACTAGGATTTTGGATAAATATTTAGAACTTATAACCAAAATCTCACAATACAAACATTAGCATATTCTAATGAGGAAATCTAGGAACTTGTATTAACGTTGATCTATATGACCACAACTAGATAAATTTTTTTTATTGATTCATGTAATAACCCATAGAAAATAATTGGATAGTAACAAAAATATCATTTGATATGTAAAAAGAACACATAATTTTGGGCTCAAATACTTTAGGGTAAGAGACTTCAAACTGGTTGGGTATTCTAATTCTGACTATGCTGGTGATTTTGAAGATGAAAATTCTACTTTGTGTTTTCTAATAACTTTGGGAACAACATTTGTCATTTAGAAGTCAAAGAATCAATTAGTGCCAACATTTTATTTATTAAAATTAGAATACCTAGAGAAACTATATGGCTCATAAGGCTCTTTGAGATTTGTAGGAGCAACAGGTTTCATTAACACCTCTCATGGTTGACAAAACATCTACAATTAAAATGGTAGAGAATCTAGTATTTCATGATTGAAACAAGCACAACAAAACAAAATTTCATTTTATTCAAAATTATGTGAAATATTACAATGTAAAATTGTAAGATTTACTAAAAAGTAGTTGTTGACCAAATTTGACCTTGCAAGTCAAATTAGGACCCCTATAGGTAAAAAATTGATTTTTATATGTTTTAGGGGTCTAATATTTTGTCACAGGGTATGTTATAGTGTATTTGATGTAATTTAATTCTATATTAGCCTTGGTCTTAGTCATCATATAACTCAAAACACATCTACATGAGCCTCTTGAGATGACATCATGGTAGAATGGGAGTTTTGGTAGGTGTTTCAATCTTTTAGAGTATTAATAGTAAATTTGGAAACCTTGAAAAAGCCTATAATTGGTCACAAGAATGTAAATATTGCATACTGCCTGCATTGTGGAATGTCCACATATAGTTGGCTTTAACAGAGAGCTGAGGACCCATTTTGAAGTGTTAAAACATTTGATGGAGCTCTTTTTGAAGTCTTAGTATGATATTTTGACCATGGCATACCTGTTTGAAGTGTAAATATGGAAAATGTAAGTGTTAATCACCTTCTACCATGAGATGATAATGTTCAAGGATCTAATCCCTAAAATAAGAAAATAGAGCACCTGAGCCTTTTGCCAAGGTTGTATAAGAAGGTTGTCAGAACTTTTGATGCATCAAAGTGACCATGTACTATAGTATCCACATAAGAGAAGGACTCTGCAAATTTTGGAGGGTAGATGACTAAGGAAATATGGTTTTTAGAAGGCCTAAAGTCACACTTTTATGCACTATTTCCAAGCAGTAATATCTATAGGATTTTGAGTCTTTGAGCAACCTTGTCTTCCAAATTGGTAGTATAGACTATGTCACCATGGTTGAGTGGTTTAAAATAGTTTAATATAGCATATATGATATAAATTATCATCAAAATAAGATGATATATGGTGTTTTAGATCCTATAGACACCTATAAGTGTCCCTTCTTTTGAAAATACTCAGTTATAGCTGACTATTAACCCCTACATCACCCATAGTAAAGGCATGAGCATGGATATACCAATGTCACTGATATAAGGTAACTATCAAAGACCTTAATATGGTTCTTATGGATTAAATTACATAGGTTCCAAGGATTAGATCCACCTACAGGACCCCACACAATCAACTATAGTTGACTGTGAGGGGTAGAGAGCAAAAATAATTGGGTTTCTTGATGTGGATATAACATAAAGATGAAAAAAATAGGTATAAACCAATGTATGATGATCCAAAGGTAATATAAAGAGGTTTTATACATTATATCAAGCTTAAAACATGTAGGATCACCTACAAGTATGATGCTTGGAGCAAAACACAGTGAAATCTTGCACATAGTGTTGTGAGTTCAGGTTGTGTGCAAGGGTACATGGAAGTCTAGAGTAATAAATGGATTGGGATACATCCATTATGAATATATAATATTAAATGGGCTCTAATCATATGAAAATCATGCATAATATGGACTCACAACAAGAATCACACAATCTACATCTTAAAACCCTGCATAATCTACCTCTATAGGAGTTTGTTTTGGAATTTGCAAGAATTAGAAGGTCATGTGACCTAACCAAGAGATAAAATATTGTAAATATCATATAAAATACTTATATAATCTCATAAAATGATAAATTTATTTTGTAAAATAGGGGAATTACCCTATATTTTGTCTCAGATAGAGGGTACTTCTCTTGAGAACAAACCTCACAATTTAGAGGAAAGTATATAAAGAAATGAGACCAAAATATAAAGAGATACTTCAAGAAGGTCTGAAAAGTTGAAATACAATTAATACAACATGAAAAACATTTCATAAAAGGGAGAAGCCTTACATAGAGGTCTAGACACTCAAACTTGTATGCATGCATACTAGGCATGGTTAGGCCTACAATTCAAATGACAGGTCACTTTCACTTCTAGATCTTAGTGATATTTATACCCTATTAAATCATGTTTATGGGATGACATCATATTTGACCAATCTCTTGGTATGTAAATAAACCATATAGAAAGACACTTTTGGCTCAGAGATAGTCCAACCCTACAAAAAATGGAAGGAAAAGCTCGACAAGGTAACTTTGAGTGCTCATATCTCCCTTTACACCTTGCATGGAGATATAATGAGTTTAGGGAGGTTTTTGGAGGTCTTTAATAGTGATCTTGTGGAATTTTTTTTCAACTTTGATGTCAAATATTTATGAATAAATCTTAAGAGCCTTAAACTGCCTAAAACCCTTGCAAACCCTGATTCTAGACCCATGAAGGAAATGAAAAATATAATGCACCAAAATGGCATGGTTTACCTATAAAAATTATTGGATGTTGTATAATACTTATTCAATATCCATATCATTAGGATGAGTTGTATGGAATTTGTACAGACAGGATGCAAAATTATTTTTCCTGACTATTTTGTGTATTGTGTAGGTTCTATGAGGTTTCAAGAGATAAAATCAACCTCGAAAGGAAGATTGAGACTTATCCTAACTCCATATGGTCATTTAATGATTCATAAAAACTCCTAAGTGTGCCTACCAAATCTCTCATCTCAGTCAGTCAAAAATGGCATGGTCAACATGATAGTGAGAAGGGTGAAAAGCTTCAAGTAAACTAAGTTTAAGGTGTGCCTAATGCCTGTAAGGCCATGGATGGTCTGAACAAATGTCATCCACTCCATTTTATGAATTTATATGGAAAAATTATGCCTTTTTTGAATCCAAATATGAAAGGTGTGTGAAAGAGAAGTTTCTTTGACTGCAGGCAGTGATGGCTCACTTCTAAAAGATTCTAGATGACTAAGAATGAAAATAATGCATGGAGAAACATTCCTGCACCCCTTCCCTCTCATTCCAATAATTAGACCTATCACTAGTTAGTTTTGGGATGTTCAAATAGGGATGAATGACGAAGGTAGTTTCCTTGTGCATAATTAGTGCTCCTACACCACATTTCAAGAGTTTCTGACTTGGGGTGACACTTGTGCTTCCTATAATTGCATGATCAATTTCACATTCCATTCTCATGCACATGTAACTCATTTTATTAGCTTGATAAGTGTCCTTGTGATCTTTGGAGTTCTCTCGTATCTTCTCTCTCTCAAGTTCTATAAGAACTAGCCATTTTGGCCTTTGCAAAATATGCTCCACCTGAGTATGGAAAAGCCCCGCTCATTTGAACACCATTAGATTAAGAAAGACTATTGTTTTTACCTATTTTGTGACTATTCATAATGTGTTCACTTAAATTATTGATTTTGCTTAGGGATGACTGTTGTTTCCTTAACATTGTTGTTTCATTCTCTCACCTATTTACAATTAGAAAGCTTCTTCTTGTAGGTCATGTGAAGTGTTCTCTTGATGTGTCAAGGTTGAGTGAGTTAGTATATTCAAATAATGACATTCTAGGCCTCTTGTTTAGTCCTCCTATCTTGAACATTCATCGCAACCTCATAATTAAATACTAATGTGAGAAGATTTAGATTAGAGAAGTGTATGCTTAGTTAGTCTCTTGGTCTCATATGTGACATGTAGCTAGTTGATAGTCATCAATTATTTTGGTGTATCACCTCCTTTAAGATAGTTTACTTTTAGTTTTCTCTCTCCCTTTTCCTTAGAATCATAGGTGTAGTAGTGATCTACAAGTGGTACATCAAGGGAGCTATCCCTATCTAGATATCCACCTCATTCTTTGGCTACCTATAGCCTATAAGTGTTTCAATTGTGCTACTTGGATGAAGAGAGCTAAGACATCTCCTCAAAGGGTGAAAATCCAAGTGACAATAATTTTTGGCATGATTGATGGGATTCATTATCTAATAAGTTGAAGGATTTTTGATGTTGTCTTTTGACATATCAACCTTTTGAGGCATCTATCGAACCATCAATGGTGACTCTGAAGTTACATCAATTGGTCAAGCAGCCCTAGTTTTCCTTTTGAAGTTTTTTGGTACATTTTCTTTGTGTTATTGCTTCCCAATGAAAGTTTATCACTAATTTTGGTGTTGAGTATTATTTTACATAAGTTGGTGAGGTATATCAAGCTTATGACATTCCCCATCAACCTTTGTATGATTCTTATTAGCCTTCTCATAATCCTTACTAGCTCCAATATGACGCTTATCAACCTTTTCATGAGTTGTATCAATCTTATAACCAACCTTCTCAATATCTTGCTCCTTCTAGTCCTAGTCACTTCTCAAATATGTCCATTTTAACTTTCAAGCAAACTCTCTTAGGTTATGAGAGGTACATGATAAATATTGACACATAAAGGGGACATGGTCTAGATATTCCTAGTCATTTCATTCATAATGTGAGAGATGCATTAGATCTGGTTAAAAAAGAGTGGGCACCCATTAAGAGAGCAAATTGGCAAAGGCTCACAAATGAGATGCTTGATGTGAGTGGCTTGGTTTCATCTTTAGAAGATAGGCTAAAAATTCATCAGGAGCAACCTCGCCAAGTATATTAGCCCTCATATCCACCTTTGCAAGATTGCTATCAGTCCTACTTGACCCCTACTTATGAACCCAATCAAGCTTGTCAAAGCCATCTTTTTCCCAATCAGATAGAAGAGAGAGTTGGAAAGATAAACTTTGCTTTTAAAGCAAATCTTGATAGGTAGATTGAGTTAGCCAATAAGCAAATGCAACAGTTTGTATCATTAGCAAAGGAAGTAGAATTTAAGCCCTCATTGCCCTCTCCCATAACATCCCCAACTCAAGAAGAGATCTCCAGATATGAAATCCCAAGTTGGAGATAAGGTAAACCCAAGCCTAAGGAGATCCCAAGTTCCTTGGACACTTCATCCACTCCTCAAATTGCATCAATACGTCAAGAAGAAACTCCTAATCCTAACATCCTAAGATGTAATAAGGTAGTGTAATCATGGTGAATTAAAGGGGATAAAAGCCTTGATAAAGAGTGTGAAGTTGAGAAAGAGCTTGATCCTATGCAAGTCCCTCCCACCCTTCCTCAAAAGACCTCTTTTTTTCAATATTAGTCCTCTTTTACTCCTTATCCTCACGAAGATGCATATCAACTTCAAGAAAGACTTTTCCAAGAAAATTTATCCAAGAAAATTGAAGAGTTAGAGTCAAGAATGAAATTGTTAAGTCAAGGTGTGATGGAAGGTTTAGAGCCAAAAGAAGATCCTATGCCTAAACACACCCCATCTAACATTCTTGAAGAGAGTGCTCAAGCTCAATTAGATTGTAATGAAGTGATTGTCAAATGGAAGGAAAAAAACCAAGCTATTTTACTCTAAGGTCCGCCTCCCCTTCCTCAAGAACTCCTAAAAGAATCCCCTACAATTCATTCTCAATATGATGTTGAGTTCTATGTTCCACCTCCACCAACTATTTAATCTTGTCCTCACCCTATCACCCTTTACCTTGATGGACCTATAATATGGGAACCTAAAGAGGAGGAATTGGTTGATAAAAATTCATAACTCTTGCTTGAAGGAAATATAGCTCCTTGGTAGCCTCATTGGACTAAGTCACTTGAATACAAGATGCCAAGTCTTGGCATAACCAAGAAGGAGAAGGAAATTAAGGATGTTACAACCCTTGAGAACCAAAATCAGATTATGATAGCTGAGATACAACTTGAGATCCCTCAATAGGTTCAAAATGCAAAAGAAGAGGTTATTTATTGTGTTGAATCTTTTGATTGTGTTGATATTGAAGAATGTTTTTGTTTGGCCAAATAAGAGGAAATCATCATTGGTTCTCCCATCACTATTCAAGATATCATACATGGGCAAGAAAAAGTCTCTAATAAGCCTTTAGATGACTTATTTTAAGTCATTGGAGTAGCTTATACTCTTCTTCAAGGAGGTTACGATCTGGTCAAAAATAAAGAAGGCAACTTTGACATTCAAGTGGGTATGTAAAGAGGAAGCAACTTTTTAAATTTATCCTTTTAAGAGGCATATGCATCCCATGATGATATGTTTGAAATCATCAAAATGGGTTATCATCCTCTCAACCAGTTGGGAGAAACACATAAGCTCTTGAAGGATAGAATAAGCTTCTATTGGCCTCAAACTTCTAAGGATCAAGAAACTACTCCTCTTGAAGTCATGCCAACCAAGGAGATACAAGTTGGTCATGAGATGAAGAGTGGGAAATGGTATGAGGTATGTATAAAAATTTAAGAGAAATAAATTTACATTAAATACCTATTTAAGGATGATCTACTTGAGAGCAAATCAAGTGAAGTGTCAAGGAATAGGTCTAATCTACCAAGCATTCAATCCAAGGTGCAACATGCTTGGCACCATGACTCACCTCATGAAGAAGAAGATTCAAGGAACTTTCCCTTTGATCCTGGAAAATAAGCATGATTAATTTCTTGTTGTGCATAATTGTTTGTTCTTTATTTTCCCCAAGTGCTTTGATCACACGTGTTTGTGTCTTGTTAGTTTGTTTGCTTTGTTTTGTGTGGGTCTTTCATTTTATGTGGTTGAAATAGTCAATTGGACTTGTTTTGATCAAAGCTTATTGTCAAGTGTCAGGTCTTCTTTTTTGTCTCAGACTTCAAATGACTCCCTTATCCCATGGATAGGATAAGGCTACTGATCTTTAGTATAGTAGGCATACTACCCCTATGAGTCACCAATTTGTTGACCAAATTTGACCTTGCAGGATAAATTGGGACCCCTATAGGTAAAAACATGATAGTTAGATGTTTTAGGGGTCTAATATTTTGTTATGGAGTATGTTATAGTCTATTTAATGTAATTTAATGTTATATTAGCCTTGGTCTTAGTCATGTTAATCCTTATGTCTTTTAAAACCATTTGAGATTAATAAATGCAAGTGGCATGTTTTCAAGGTGTCCAAGTGTCTTAGTTTCCTTTAAAACATCCAAGAAGTCATATTACCTATTAGGAATGTTAGTCCCATTTGAATCTTATAGGTTATCTAACTGAAAATCAATAAACCAACTAAAAAGGAGGAGTTTGGCACTTGTACGACCCATAAAGGAGGGTGACACATGGGATAAGATCATGGAATGTATATTCATATTCTTCAAACTCATCTTATCACTTGACATGATTTATAAGTGCTAAAAATTTCCTAATACCATTTTGTTCCTTCTTTGCCCTTCTAAACACGTAAAACCAGTAAGTTTATGCTTGGTATGGACAGTTGGATAACTTCTAGGTCAAACACCTTTGAGAGGTGATAGTAAACTTATAGAGTTCCATTAACATAAAAATGTTTTGAATATTGGTCAACTATGCTTTATGAATCATCTCTAACAAGTTGATTGTGTTTTTTTGCTCACTATTTCTTGCACCCTATGGGTTTTGCTCTTGTTTGGATTATTTCACACAATCTGGCTACTAATATTGATTCTAGAGGATATTGAATCCCTTATTTAATTATCTCCATACTTATTTTCATGGTTCATGATGTTTTGATATATAAATCATCTCATGTTGCAAGAAAGTGCCACCATGTGACGTCTCAATCAGGTTTCTTTATTTGCATAATGTTTGGTTCTCTAAAAGGGATAAGACATGAGATTTCCCATGTCTCAATTCCATATTGATCACCTTAATTCATGTTTAGTCTCATGAGATCATGCTTGGATCAAACTTTTAGACTTTGTCATGCTCACAGTCAACTCCTTCACCTTTCTCACTTGCAGTCACGTGTATGAAGCTACTTAGCATGCTCAAGTAGGTGTAGTAAAGGTCTCAAGATACTAGATACAACTTTAGAAGTGGGAAAAAATAAGTTAGATTCTCCAAAGAGTGTAAAAAGAGGACTGTTGCAGTCATGTACAACATTTGCTCATAGTTACCATGAACATGCACCTGTAGATACGATGAAGGAAGGGTTCAACGTTGAAAAGGAGGTATGACAAATTTTTTTTAGCTTTGAAGCATTTTGATGTCTCATTTCTATTATCCTTGAATTTAACAAGCTCAATTATTGGGATGACCCCTATGAAACTTGTTTGTTTTATAGCCTATGAGCTTTAGGTGCACAAAATCAGGCCAATCATTGCCTTCTTACATTTTTATTCCCTTAAAAAGTTAGTCTTTTGAGATAAATTTTCACCCTATCCAATCCAAAGAATTTTCTTAGGACTACACCAAGCTCGAACCATGTAATTTAGAGAATTTTCGCTAAACTGCATCCCAGCATGTAGGGGTAGAGAATTTCTTTGCCACTGCATGTGCAGGGTCAAAGAAATTCTCCATCCCTATAGATGAGCCCACCACCTACACGGTAATTAATATGCATTAATTGTTGATGCAACTTAGCACGAGAATGACAGAGGATGCACATAGGTGAGTAAATAGTGATGAGAGAGAAAAATGCAAATGATAGAAAAGAAATTATCATGAGATTAATATATTAGCATGGTAATTAATGTTAATTACCATGCTAGTATATTAATTTCATGGTAATTTATTTTCTATCATTTGCACTTTTCTCCCTCATCATTGTTTACTCACCTGTGTGCATCCTCTGTCATTCTTATGCTAAGTTGCATCCTTCATCTGCCATTTCCATGTTCAATTGCCTCAACTTGCCCACAAATTTCCTCTACTACAAATCTCAAGTAATTTTGTTTTTGTTTAGTCCATTTTTTTCTTTTCTTTTATTATGCCCTAGGTTTCTTCTTCCAAGTTTTTTTAAAAATCATTTTTCATGTTTTTGAAACCCCTTTTTTCTTTAGATCTCATGTAACTATGTCAATATTTGGTATATGTTGTAGCCAACATGATATCCTTTCTAGGATTAATAGGTGTTGGTCATAGGAAGAAGGTCCATGTGTATGAATACTCTCCACAACTGACTCTGAAAAAGAGTTTGAAACATTACAAAAGAGTCAATGATGCTTTGTTTTATAAGTTAATTTGCATTTTTGACAAAGACCTCAAAAAGAAAAGAATTTTAGATGCAGCATGGGCATAAGTCAACAAAGTTGGTTGTTTATTCTTGTAATTACCAACCTTCACCTACATCAGGGTAGGATAATTCGATGAACAACCTTATATGTTACCCAGGTATCCAAGTTGATCCTAATAGAGATGTGTTAGAAAATGATGAGCATACACAAAAAGCAATTGGATGCCCATAAAACAAGTTTTATTTTTCCAATCAACATTGGTCAGTATACAGTCTCTACCACCCCAAAGGCCAAAATAATGGAAATTGAATTGCAGTGGATCACTCTTAAGAGATTTAAGAGCAGGGAAGATTTTGATTATAGAAAGATGAAAGAGAGGCTTAAAGGGAATTACACTCACGTACACAGAATAGAGGACATTTGGGTCAAATGTAGAATGGAGGAAGACATGAGAAATTTGGATTACAATCATCTCACTATGGATCAAATTATTAATTTGAAGCTGGTCGACATTATAGAAGAATTGATAGATGATAAGAATACATTGGATCCATTATATGAGAGTTATCAGGTTGATTCAACTCCTATTCCCCCAATTCAATAGTTGGTAAAGGAATCCATTTCCATCAAAGATAGATTTCAACCTATTCTTGCAAAGACCAATGCCTATCTGGAAGGAAATGGTATCATATTGAAGCCATTAAAAACTGGATCCAAGGAAGAATATGATGAAGATATTGCTAGAAAGCGAGAAGAACTAAGAATGAAGAATAAAGAAGTTGCTTCCATCTCTACACAAAAGGTGAATTTTGGTTTCAAGAGCAAAGGCAAGGACACTAATACAGGGGATAAAAATGTTCAGGCAGAGACAAAAGAAAATCCTACTGTAAGTGAAGGATCAGCACAACTGATAAGTTCCCAAGAAGAAACTTCTCAAATAACATCTTACACTCTTCCTCCTGTCACTCCTACTACACTCATTGCTCTTGTAGTGCCTCTTCATACTATTCCTTCATCTCCTCCCTCACCCAATAGAGCTAAGCTTTTCCAAGTTCCTTCTCATAGCACATTGGATCAAGTATTTGATTCCCTTTCCATTTTACCTAGTCCTTCAAAGTCATTAGAATCACCCACCAATTTGTATTTTACCCAACAAGACATGAATAAGTTCATATCTATCTCATCTTCAAAGTTGGAAAATCAAGTCCCATCCACTCCCATATCAAATATGCCAATGGGAACTAAAGTTTTTGCATATCAACTCCAACTCCACCTATCATAACCACCACTCCATTGGTATCCATTCCATTATCAGATACTCTGTTTCACCTACCATTCTACTCACCTCACAAACCATTGATCTTCTCCTAACATCAAAATCCTTGACATCCTCCACATAATAAAATCCATCTCCTCTTCCTCCTTGGCTAATGTCCCAAACACCCAAAAGGAATAAGCAAGTTGTGTCATTGAATGATTTTAATTTTGGTTAACTTGTGCCGGTAAAACCAAAAATAGCAAAAAAGGATAAAACAATATCAAGGGTGATCTTTGATTCTGGTTACAAGTATGCTGGGATTGTAGTGCATCGAGAAGAGAAAAACATTGGAGATATCCAAGCATTTGACTATGCAATTGGGTGGATTGATCTTGGTAAATAAATGCATGAAAGTGCAAAGGAAGACCTACAGGTAGCGATGGCATCTTTGATCAAAAGATATGACAAAGATAAGGTAATCAAAGATCAACTCAAATTATAGGTAGAACAATTAACCTCAATTCTACTAAATATCACCCAATCATCTAAGTCAGTGGAGCCCATTGGGAATGAGGACACTGAAATGGTAATTCAACAAGCATAAAAGATTAGGTCATAAGGACGGGCAGTCAGTGCTTGGGTAGAGAGATTGTTAACGCAAGGTGCTCAATGATTACATTATGCTATTGAGATTTTGAATAAATTGAGTGAGATAAAAATGGAAAGACAACAAACACTTGAGATACTCACTCAAGACTTATAGTTAATATATAAAGATATTCATACATGGACTCAATTACGCTAGTTTAAGCTATAACTCTTGGTTAAGCAAAAGGTCATTTCAACCAAGAAAATGTTTATAGAATATAAAGAGGCCATGAAAAATAAGTTATTTAGAGTCTAATCAAGGATTTTGAAAAATCTTAGGATATGAGCACTAATTAGGGATTAGATCTTACATAAAATATTGGAGAACTTCTTTGTTAGGTGATAGATGACTCTCAAAAGATACTTCTTGCAGAAACAATTGTTCAAGAGTTCACTTCCCTAGTTCATACACAAATTAAAATAGGAATGTTCACATTGGATTCCATTGACAAGCTAGTTGAATTCCAAGTAACAATGGATAAATTGCAGAGAATCCTGGATAAAAGCAAAGGCATACCAATCAACCTAGGAGACTCTGTCACAAGGGTCCTTGCCATCCCCAGAAATACATTAGGGCTGGACAACAATGAAGCTCAAGCCACCCTAAAGAGATACAAAGAATACCTAGAGAAGAACAAAAAAGAATAAATTCTTATGTCTAAGGACACTTAGTTTATTTTCATATTTTTCCATATGTAATTTTGTTTAGTGTAATTTACATGTAGGAAAAGTACACAGTCCTAAGTAAAATTGGACTCTATCAAAGAATAAGTCAAAGTAGTTATGTTTTCCCTATTTTTATTTATATATCCTCTCCATAAATAAGAGGATTCTCTTTTTTAAGAGAATCACGAGAGCTATAGAAGAGAAACACTACTGAAATTGAGAAGCAATTTTTGAAACTTTGTGTTTAAATTATAAATTTTGAATTCCATCATTATAAGAAAATCAAGCGTTCTTTCAATCTTTGGGTTGGAATAAACTTGTGGTGTATTGGAAATGTTCTTACATATTTTCCATTGTATTTTCTTGTGCTTTTTATTGGATTGTGGTGTAAATTTTTATAAATCAGAAGGTCCTAGGAAACTGATTTTGAAGTCTTTGTGCTGTAATATCGTTACTGGGTTTGGATTTGTTGGGTGAATATTTTGTCACTAGCTAATTGATGGGCAAAATAGGTTGTTTCAACCACATCATAGGGAGATTTATTGGCCAAATGTGCAGGTTGACCACATCAAAAGGGGACAAATCTCTCCTCTCATCAAGGGGAGGTTCCCTATAAATATGAGGCACTATATACTATATATATAAGCAGAAAATAACACTCAGGGGTAGGATAACACCATCCATCTCTCTTTTTTTAGAGATGATGTTCATAGACAAATAAGAAATCTTAGTGAAATGATAGAAGGCACTTCTCTTCTTTTAGAAGTGGTCTACAACAAACAATAGGAATTCTTTCTAGTAGTGACAAGTAACAGGGCGCAGTAACACAATAGAATAAAGTGTAGCACAATGTCTCCACCTCAACTGCCAAAGAGTGAAATACGAAGGACAATGGGGGCACAAAGTCATCCCAAGATCCTTTAAATAGAAATAGAAAAATAAACACACTAAAGACAATTGTGGCAGCACAAAGTCTCTCCACAATCGACTTCAGGACACCTTCCTAGTTACTTCCACTAGTTTTGCTCATTTAATTAAATGGACAAGAACGCATTTAGGAAATAGACATAAGAACAATTTTTTAGATAACACAAGCTATTCCAGCACAAATTCTTAAAGGTCACTTGTTTTCTCATTTAGATAATGAAATATGATTAACAATCTGGCTCAAAGTCTCAGTAAAGCCTTTCAATTTGGGTAGAGTTTTACTTCTGATAACAAAAAAAATATCTCCTTTGCATAAAATAAGAGATTACAATATATAACCACCAAGAAAGACTTGGTGCTTTATTTCACAAAATGGCTCATGCTACATTCAATGCCTAAAATATATTGTCAGTTCTGTCAAGGGGCCATGCTAGAACAGGGCATCGACCTTAACTGTGGCATGTCAATTCATCTCAAATGTCTCCTCCAAAGTATAGGCTACCTAGTCATCTTTCTTGCCTTTACTTGATGGAGAAAAATAGGCCGTGCATTTGAATGTTCATGCTCTCTAATGTCCACCTAGTAGATTGTTTCACCAACTAGAAATAACTCCTGCACAGCTATTTCTAGTCTTTCCCTCTTTCATTGTTGTATTTTGTCCTTTTCTTCATGATCTGAGCTCTCAGGCTATCTCCTTTCCTTTCTATAAGCTCTTTTCGCTTCTTCTTCAGTTGGTCACTGAGTTTGTTCTCAGGTCTGCACCACATTTTAAAATAAATGGTTATTTCATGACTTTTGAATTTGACATCCGTAGGGATGTCACTGGTCACTTGAACCACTTTGAACCTTGAACCTTTGAACCTTTGGAGTGCATCAATTTAATGGTTTAACAATTTGGACGGTCCTATCAGCTCCTTGGTTCAATCAGCTCCTTGGTTCAATCGGCTCCTTAGTTCAATCGATTGAACCATCTCTTCGAACTTATCTTTGGAATCTTTTGCTTCCTTCCTTTACTCGAAGCTTCCTTTTGAACTTTGAAATTCCTTGAACCTTTGAACCATTTTGGTTCAAACTTTAATGGTTCATTCTCTTTCTCAGAATCCTTTGGTCCTTCAAAGTTTGTGGATCCTTTTATTTTCTATTGACCTCGTTGAACCTTTGAACTTTGAACTCTTTTGGTTCAAAGTTCAACGGTTCAACGGTTCAATATTTCTTCTTCGAAGTCTTCTTTCATTTAAGTCTTTTGATCTTATTGAACTCATTGAACCTTTGAACTTGTTGAACCATTTTGGTTCAAGGTTCAACGATTCAACCTCTACTCTTTGAAGCCTTTTTTTCTTTAAGTCTTTCGAAGCCATTGAACTTTTTGAAGTGGTTGAACTTTAAACTTACCAAAATGCTTAACTCTTTGAAGTCTGTTGATGTCATTGAACCCTTGAACCTGTTGAACCTTTGAACCTTGTTGAAGTGGGGTTTAATGGTTCAATGGTTCAACGGTTCATTCTATTTGTTTGAAGCCTGCTGATGGACTTTTTGGTTCAACCTCGACGTTGAACCAACCTTGAAATTGACTAAGTATTTAAAAGTTCTTCTTTTATGAGAGCTTATCTGTTGAAGTTATTAAACCCATTGAACTTGTGAGTTCTTTAGCTGAAAATGCTTGAATAATTGAATAACTTGAATGCTCAAAACATTTTTTGAGAAGGGAAGAGAGAATTTTGGCCTGCAAGACCAAAATATTTGATATGTTGTTCCCAAAAATGAGTGACATATTTTGGAAACAACAGTTGGCTCCAGTTGGGGAACTTCCATCGATTGTAAAAAATAATCGAAGGGAGTAGAATCTAGAATCTCCAGTGCCTTTAAGTGTGACATTAGGCTACGGAGTTATGTTACCCAAAAAAAAAGGTGCCAAAAAGAAACAAAAATGAACAACACAAAATAGAACTAAAAACTATACAAATGTACAACTGGACTTATCTGATACTTCAAGAATTAAAGTGCTTCAGATGCTGCCCACTGTGAGGCAATGAAAATGGCATTCTATCATGATAAACTAGCAAGAAACCATTTTCTCTCCAGAATCAGTGATGGGCGAATGGAACTCTCCATCAGGAATCACATTTTTTGTGCACTCCTTTTGGTTCTCTCTTCTTGCCCCATGGCAAGATGTGGTCTCCAATCTGAAAACCATGGATCCTTGTTCTCTTACAGAAGAGTTTATTTTCCTAATTTTGACATGCAATAGTATGGTCCATTGCCATAATTCATTTCTCTTCTAGTTTAGTGAAGCACATGATTTGATTGTCAGCATCAAACACCTACCAATGGTTAGCTTTATCAGGCACACTTGGTCGAAAGACCAGTTTGATAGTGTACCTATTATCTTTGAAATCAGGGTGAGGAACCATGAAGATTGCAAGGATAGCCAATGAATTTGCATGATTATGAAGCTCTAGGTACTGTAGATATATTGAAAGTATCAAAACTTTCAATATAGTCCTATACCAGATTGTGATAATGGCTCAATCTTTTGTTCTTGGTTTGACACAGATTCTTCACTTGATAAACCATTAGCTCAGCATCTCCTTTAGCATGAAGGAGCTTGACACCTTTGTCTTGAGCAGCCTTCAACCTGAGTAACAGAGATTCATACTCGATAGTGTTGTTGGTGTTGCTGAACTAAAACTTGTATGAAAAAAGAAAAATATCTCTTTGAGGAGATATCAACACAATCTCAGCTCCAGCATTGGTAGAAGAATTGCTGCCATCAAATTCCAAGATCCAAACATCATAAAAAACTGATCTTCTATAAGATTTTTCTTCATTAGAGAGGGAATATTTTTTTATATGCACTACACCCTACCAATTCTTCTAATGTCTTATTTGAATCAATTTTTTGATCGCCACCTACAGGATTTTCATCTGCTGTAACAAAAACATCTTCAGTAGACAAAAAATAATTACCCTGCCTGAAGACTCAAACAAAATTTGGGCTTCAAGCACTGATGTTTGAGTGACAACATATTTTGCCTCTTTTTTAGGGAGTAGCCTCTACATGACACCTTTGATAGGGATCCTCACCTCAGATATGTCCATGCTTAATTTGCTACCAATGTCCTTGCAAAAAATTTGTCCAAGAAGGATGCCGTATTGGGCTGGGACATCGGCCACCAGGACTGTCATTTTGATCCTTTTATCTAGGAATGCCACAAATACAAATTGGGCATCCTTGATTTGTCCTAGCAATGGCTCTTATTTGTTCTCCATGGAGAAACATCTCCCAAAGGTCTTGGTCAGTGTGAGACTAAGAGATTCTGCCACTTTGGTAGGCATGACATTATCAAATGCCCTTGAGTCTATGATGCAATTGTTCAACTGGTGACCGTTTATCAATAGGGAGACATAAAATATTTATGTCCTCTTAGGATCAGTAGGAGGAGTAATGATAAGGTTGTTTGGGGTGGACATGTTCCTTGGGGGATCATGAGTTACCTTTTTAACATCTGGTCTTATAGGGGCAATTTTATTCTTTACACATTGAACCAGCTTATCCAACTACTCAGAGTTGGATTATAAGAATTTAAATTCAGACATTTAAATTTTAGTTTTCTTGACATGGTCGATTATGTCAAATGTCTGAAATAGATTAGGAACAGGGGAAGGCAGTTCATCCTTCTAGTTTTTAGGAGGGGTGGTAATGGTCTACGAATTTGAAGTTGAAGATGAAGGGGTGTTTAGAGTACTTAAATTTTTACTACTCATCGGGTCCTTTGATTGAAAAGGCAGAGTGGTTCTTCGCTTAACAATTGAAATTGTTGGTTGAGAATGCTCCTCTATTTTTTTATCAACTTATTGGGCTGAATGGTTCTGGGACCAAGTGAATATAGCGTATGATCCATCCACTATTTCACCTTTACTTCTGGGTTCATCCTGGTAATTCAGAAAATCAATGTTGGAGTCACTAGCTAATTCTTCTTCTCTCTCTGTGAAGAGATTAACATCATCTTTTAGGTTCAACTCAGGTTGGAAAGAGAAATCAGATTCTATTTCTAGATATCCAACTGCTGAGTTGGTTGGTGCTACTTCAATGACAAGCTTTCCCTGTGGGAGAGGGAGATGATTTAGTTGCCCTTGATTCCTGGTAGCATTGCCTTGGTATGTCTGATTGGGGAATGTCCTCCTTGGTATATCTCTGTATGAAGAAGTAGAAGATATCTCTTGTGCCATTTGCTTCCTAAGAGCTAGCAACTCATTTGCTAGCTTTTGCACTATTAGATCAGTGGTGCTTGTAAGTGGATATTCAGAGGATGAAGAAGATTTACCTCTATTAGAATATCTCCTTATCTTCCCTGCCAAGATGAGATCATCTTCCACCTCAGTGGCCAAATCCTGAGCAGCAACAAGGTCTATGTGGCCAGCTCATCTCAGCAAAAAACTCACTTTTGAAAGCTGAAAATTGATGAAAAACATTTAAGGTTCTCAGCTATTGGTAGAGTAGTTGCAGGGATTCTGTTCTTCAGCTTGTTAAACTTGGCTATGAAGTCCCTCATAGGTTCATGAGGCTCCTTCTTCATCTATGTGAGTTGGAAAATAGGGCATGCACATCTTCTGCAGGATTGAACCTTGCTTCAAATTTGGCTTTTAGAGTGTTCCAGTTAGTCATTGACCAACCCTGTAAATGGTAGAACCAGTCTGTAGTAGCACCTTGTAATGTCTCTATGAACAACTTGACTGCTACATCCTCATACTCCACACTTATCACACCACAGGCTATGTTGAAGGCTTCAATATGTTCCTCTGTATGAACTCTCCCATCGCCATAGAATTTGGGGAAATTCATCTTAGAACTACGAGGTAGCTCATGTAGAAGTGGAGTTAAATTGAGTGGGCCAAAAGAGTTACCCCAGGGGCCTTGAGCTTCCATTGTATGACTATGGAAAGGGAGGATAACAAATCTGGGAGGAGTATGTATAGGCAAAGCTTTGGTAGTAGAGGAAAAAGAAGTTCTACCTAGTATTGGTGACCTATTGATGGTAGGAGGAAGACTCCTAATTCATTGAAGGTGAGGTTGTGGAGGAAACAACTCAAAATTGCTCTACTACACCAACTCAAAAATAGGGTCAACAACACCTTGAGCTTTCTAACTTATTGTATAGCATGGAGCTACCAGATTGTAAAGCTAAAATGGATAAGAATAGGGACTGCTTCAATTTGAAGCTTGAGGCTTCAAACTGCACAAAATAATCCCCAATGGAGTCACCAAAAATTATTGGCATGGAGCTGGCAAGAATTGACTTTTGAAATGAAACGCTCGATCTTTAGCATCTCTAGTCTTTCAACTTAAAGTGTATAATATAAATGGATAAGGCTATAATGATAAAAATGGATAAGGAAAAGAACTGAAACTGCTCATTCATCCCCAGCAGAGTCACCAATAACTATTGGCGTGAAGCTGGCAGTGTTCTTTCCTACTTCACTTCGTTTCCCAGTGATATGAAATGCTTCAATTTGAATAGACTGGAAAAGGACTGGAAATGCTCATCAATCTCCAGCGAAGTCACTAAAAACTGTCAGGTGAATATTTTGTCACTAGCTAACTAATGGGTAAAATAGGTTGTTTCAACCATAGCATAGGGAGATTTATTGGCCAAATGTGCAGGTCGACCACATCAAAAGGGGACAAATCTCTCCTCTCATCAAGGGGAGGTTTTCTATAAATATGAGGTGCTATATATATATATATATAAGTAGAAAATAACACTCAGGGGTAGGATAACACCATCCATCTCTCTTTTTTTATAGATGATGTGCACAAACAAAAGAGAAATCCTAGTGAAATGACAGAAGGCACTTCTCTACTTTCAGAAGTGGTCTACAACAAACAACAAGAATTCTTTTTGGTAGTGACAAGTAACAGGGTGCAGTAACACAATAGGATGAAGTGTAGCACAAAGTCTCCACCTCAAATACCAAAGAGTGAAATACAAAATAAAATGGGGGCACAAAGTCGTCCCAAGATCTTTTAAATAAAAATAGAAAAATAAACACACTAAAGACAATTGTGGCAACACAAAGTCTCTCCACAATCAACTTCAGGACACCTTCCTAGTTACTTCCACTAGTTCTGCTCATTTAATTAAATGAACAAGAATGCATTTAGGAAATAGACATAAGAACAATTTTTTAGATAACACAATATATTCTAACACAAAGTCTAAAAGGTCACTTGCTTTCTCATTCAGATAAGAAAATATGATTAACAATCTGAGCTCAAAGTCTCAATAATCCCTTTCAATTTGGGTAGAGTTTTGCTTCTGATAGCAAAAAAAGATCTCCTTTGCATAAAATAAGAGATTATAATATATAGCTGCCAAGAAAGACTTGGTGCTTTGTTTCACAAAATGGCCCATGCTGCATTCAATGCCTTAAATGCATTTTTAGTTATGTCAAGGGGCCATGCTAGAACAGGGCATCGACCTTAACTGTCGCATGCCAATTCATCTCAAATGTCTCCTCCAAAGTATAGGCCACCTAGTCCTCTTTCTAATATTTGCACAGCTATCCACTTCACCTTTACTTGATGGAGAAAAATAGGCCGTGCCTTTGAATGTTCACACTCTCTGATGTCCACCTGGTGGACTGTTTCACCAACTAAAAATAACTCTTGCATAGATATTTATGGTCTTTCCCTCTTTCTTTGTTGTATTTTGTCCTTTTCTTCATGATCTGAGCTCTCAAGCTATCTCCTTTCCTTTTTGTAGGCTCTTTCAGCTTCTTCTTCAGCTGGTTGTTGAGTTTGTTCTCAGGTCTGCACCACATTTGAAAATAAACAGTTATTTCATGACTTCTAAATTTGACGTCCACGGGGACGTCACTGGTCACTTGAACCACTTTGAACCTTGAACCTTTGAACCTTTGGAGTGCATTGGTTCAATGGTTCAATGGTTCGGGTGGTCCTATCGGCTCCTTGGTTTAATTGGCTCCTTGGTTCAATCGGTTGAACCATCTCTTCGAACTTATCTCTGGAATCTTCTATTTCTTTCCTTTGCTCAAAGCTTCCTTTTGAGCTTTGAAATTCTTTGAACCTTTGAAATTTGAACCATTTTGGTTCAAAGTTCAACGGTTCATTCTCTTTCTCGAAATCCTTTAGTCCTTCAAAGTTCTTGGATCTTTTTCTTTTCTGTTGAACTCGTTGAACCTTTGAACTCTGAACTCTTTTGGTTCAAAGTTTAATGGTTCAATCTTTCTTCTTTGAAATCTTATTTTATTTAAGTCTTTTGATCTTATTGAACTCGTTAAACCTTTGAACTCATTGAACTATTTTGGTTCAAGGTTCAACGGTTCAACCGTTCAGACTTTACTCTTAGAAGCCTTTTTTTCTTTAAGTCCTTTGAAACCATTGAACTTTTTGAAGCGGTTAAACTTTGAACTTGTCGAAGCGCTTAACTCTTTGAAGTCTGCCAATGTCATTGAACCTTTGAACCCGTTGAACCTTTGAACCTTGCTGAAGCAGGGTTCAATGGTTCAACGGTTCATTCCATTTGTTTGAAGCCTGCTGATGGACTTTTTGGTTGAACCTTGACGTTGAACCAACCTTGAAATTGCCTAAGTGTTTGGAAGTTGTTCTTTTATGAGAGCTCGCCTGTTGAAGTTGTTGAACTTATTGAACCTGTGAGTTCCTTAGCTGAAAATGCTTGAATAATTGAAGAAATTGAATGTTCAGAACATTTTTTGAGAAGGAAAGAGAGAATTTTGGCCTGCAGGACCAAAATAGTTGATATGTTGTCCCCAAAAAATGAGTGACGGATTTTGGGAACAACAAGATTTACTGAAATTGACTTACTATGGAGACTTTGGGCTGCAATTTATTTCCTTTAGTTACATAATATTCATTATAAATAAGGTGAAGACTTTGGGCTGCACTTTGTTCCATCCATTCATGTTACGTTGCTAGTATTAATCTAGTTATTCTTTCATCTAACTAAATTGAATATCGGTCATTATTGCTCCATCAAGTAATTTTATGTTTTTGAGATACATTGTAAAGAAAAGAAGGACTCATAGTATAAGTTTTCAAGTGAACATCAATTCTTAAAAAAGATAATTGAATGATATGATAACACCTACTTTGATAAAAATTAGTGTAAATAGTTACTTGTTATTTTAGTTAGCAATAAGAAGGGAGCCTCTCCTTTCCTTGAGGAGAGATTCTATCTCATCACACCATGGTTGAAGTACTATTCTATTACCATTTTATCTATGAAAAAATATTTACCCAACAGTTTTTGGTGACTCCACTAGGGAACAAACACGTAACCGAGAGCTACACTCATTTGATTGGAATAGGACCATTACCTTATTGCTTGTTATTATTTTGTTGTTGCTAATATATTTATTTTTCTAGATATATTTATAATCCGATTAAACAAAGTTACATCCATAGCAAAAGGGCAATAGGACACATTGATCCTACATTTGAGTTGTTGTAAGAACATAACTTTGATCTTTCACCAGCATGTACACAGTCACCTCTTCAGCATATAATTTTATTTCCTCCTACCAATACAATATCTCCTATACCAAGGGAAACTTCCAACATTCATAGGGTCTTGCCTATTTTTCCTTTACAAATATTTATTATTCCTACACACAACCCACACATAATGGTTGCTCAAGGTCCATGGGGAACTACTTTTGGTCTGTTGAACTTGACACCACTATCTCATGAACTACCTCATGGTTCACAAAAAAATTTCTCAAAGTTCCATGGTGATGGAAAACAACATCCGGATGAACATATTAATACATTCTACATTACATGAAAAGTTTTTGGAGTGGAATGAAGATATTTCTATAAGATTGTTCATGGAAATGCTCTAAGGTATTGATATTGATTGGTTTTACCATCTTGCAATAGGAACCATCACAAATTAGGAAATAATTAAGGCTAAGTTTGAGGCAAGGTTAAAGCCAACATAAGATGCTCATGCCTTATTGGCTCAACTTACACAAATGAAGAAAGAAACACATGAGCCCATGTGTGGGTTTATGGCAAAATTCAATAAGTTGAGGAATAGGATTCCAGTGGTTGTTTAACCTATGCTCGAGAACTTAAAATGCTTCTTCATCAATTTTTAGTTTCCAGAGGTTAGTTTTCTTTTGCAAACACCAACCCAAACTAATCTTGATGATGCTCAAATCTTGGCCACTAAGGTAGAAGATGATTTGATCTTGGTGGGAAAAGTGAGAAACAATTCAATCAAGCTTAGAGGGCAGCCCTCTACAACTTCACCTTCTACTATCACCATGAATCCTGTGGTACAGAAGGTGGATAATGAATTTCTAGCACTCAAGAGGCAAATGTCCCAAGGTAAGTCCTTTTCTTTATACAAGGATACTCTAATAAGAACATACTTAAATGCTTCTAATTATTCTAACAATGCTACAAGAAACTAAAATCAGAATAAGCTTCCTTCACCACAAGCAAGGCTTGCCTTAGAGGTACTATCAGATAATGTAGTGGTTAATTGGTGTGAACCTAAAAATGATGATGTTCTAGAGCTACAATATGTTCCAAAAGATGATGTTAATCCCTTCATAGGAGATGAAGAAGGAGAAGCTAGTGACTCTGATATTAGGTTTCTAAACTTTGAAGAAGTAGAAGTTGAACAAGAGGAAGATACACATGGTGAGTCTTATGCCATCTTCACTTAATCTCAAAGTTAGCCGAACCAATAATAAAAGATTGATAAAACTAAGTCCAAGGATGAGCCATGTAAAGAGGTTATGATTGCCAAAAGAGGAACTCCTTTGCCAATTCAACCAAAAGACATAGCAATGGATAAACTAATAGGTACACCTCATTATTCTACTTTTTCTCCTTTTAAGTCTAGATCCAATGCCTAAAACCTAAAACCTAAAAATGAAAATATCTCATCTTCCTTGGCTGACCTATACCATGTTGGGTGAATATTTTGTCACTAGCTAACTGATGAGCAAAATAGGTAATTTTAACCACAGCATAAGGAGATTGGTTAGCCAAATGTGTAGGTTTACCACATCAGAAGGGGATACATCTCTCCTCTCATCAAGGGGAGGTTCCCTATAACTATACGATGCTATATATATATGCAATAAATAACACTCAGGGATAGTACTACACCATCCATCTCTCTTTTTTCAGAGATGATGTTCACAAGCAAATGAGAAAATCCTGGTGAAATAATTGAAAGCACTTCTCTTCTTTTAGAAGTGTTCTGCAACAAATAGCATGAATTCTTTATTTTAGTGATGAGTAACAAGTAACAAGGGCACAGTAACCAACAGAATGAGGTGTAGCACAAAGTCTCCCCTTCAACTGCCAAAGAGTGAAATATACGAATGACAATGAGGGCACAAAGTCGTCCCAAGGTCTTTTACACAAAAACAAACTAAAACACACACACACAAAAGATAATTGTGATAGCACAAAGTCTCTCCATAGTTGGCTTCAAAACACCTTCCTGATTATTTCCACTAGTTCTGCTTATTAAATTAAATGGACAAGACTGCATCTAGGAGACAGACATAAGAACAATCCCCTAAATAACACAAGTTATTACAGCACAAAGTCTGAAAGTAACCTGCTTTCTCATTCAAATAAAGAACTATGATTGACAATCTAATCTCAAAGTCTCAGCAATCGCCTTTCAATTTTGGCAGAGTTTCACTTTTATATCAGAGAGATCTCCTTTGCATAAATAAGAGATTACAATATATAGTAGCCAAGAAAGACTTGGCACTTTGTTTCATGGAATGGTCCATGCTGCATTAAATGCCTTGAATGCATTTTTAGTTCTGTCAGGGGGCCATGCTGGAACAAGGCATCGGCCTTGACTTTGGCATGTCCATTTATCTCAATTGTCTCCTCCCAAGTATGGGCTGCCTAGTCTTCTTCTTGATATTGGCACAGCTGTCCACTTTGTCTTTACTCCATGGAGAAAATTAGGTCGCATCCTTCATTGCTTGTGTGCTCAAATGTCTATTTGGTGGACTGTTCCACCTATTGGAAATAACTCTTGTGTAGATATTTTAATATTTTTGTATTGTTCCCTCTTTCCTTATGATTTGAACCCTCATGCTATTTTTTTCCATTCTGCAAGCTCTTTTGGCTTCCTCTTCAGCTGGTCACTTAGTTTTTTCTTCAAGTTCTGCACCACATTTGAAAACCAACAGATATTTCATTACCTTGAATTTGACGTCTGCGGGGACGTCATTGGTCAATGGTCGCTTGAACCATTTTGAACCATGAACCTTTGAAAATTCATTGGTTCAATGGTTCAACGGTTCGAGCGGTCTCATCAACTCCTTAGTTCCATCGCTTCTTTGGTTCATTCACTTTCCTGGTTCAATCACTTTCTTGGTTCAATCCATTCTTTGATCATCAGTTAAACCATCTCTTTGAACTGGTCTCTGGAATCTTCTGCTTCTTTCCTTTACTCAGAGCTTCTTTGAACCTTTGAACTAATTTAGTTCAAGGTTCAACTGTTCATCCTTTTCCTTAGAAGCCTTTATTTTATCTAAGTCTTTCGAGCTTTGAAATTCCTTTGGCTTTATGTGTTTGGAACCCCCCAAAGGGAAGGTGTCCCTTTGGGCCTTGAGAAAGGTCCATTTCCTGGTCGCTGAGAACCCCCCACAAGGGTACCTGCCCTTCAGGGTCCTTCGAGCGGCCTTCTTCTTCAAAGCCTTTAGATAAAATGTCTAAAGAAATTCCTTCAAACATTTTGTTTGAAGGAAATCTTTCATTTGCTTTTGCTGCTTTCTGTCAGGCCATTGAACATTTCAAAGGATTTCACTTGTAAAATTATGCTATGGAAAATCCCTCTAAAAGATATCTTTTTATTCCCTTTTGTTCACTGCCCTCCATAAGGGCACTTGCCATTTGGGCTTTGGGGGACTCCTTTGAACCGTTCGATTGAACCGACTGATTGAACCAACTTTGGTTCAACAGTTCAACCATTCAATATTGTGTTTCGCTCATTCAATTGACCACTTGAACCAACTGCTTTGAACCATTCATTTGAACTCATTGAACCTTGAACCTTTGAACTTGTTTTGGTTCAAGGTTCAACAGTTCAATGGGTTCAATCTTTCTTCTTTTCTTCTAAGTCTTTCAAAGCCGTTGAACTTGCCAAAGCAGCTGAACTTTGAACTTTTGCTGAAGCACTTAACTCTTTAAGTTTGCCGACATCATTGAACCTTTGAACCTTTGGAAGCGGGGTTCAATGGTTCAATCTTTTGTTTGAAGCTTGCTGATGGACCTTTTGGTTGAACCTCGGCGTTGAACCAACTTTGAAATTGCCTAAGTGTTGGGAACTTATTCCTTTATGAGAGCCCGCCTGTTGAAGTTGTTGAACCCATTGAACCTACAAGTTCCTTAGCTGAAAAAGCTTGAATAATGAAGAATTTGAATGCTCATAACATTTTTTGAGAAGGGAAGAGAGAATTTGTCCTGTAGGACCAAAATAGTTCATATGTTGTCTCCAAAAATGAGTGACACATTTTGGGAACAACATACCCTACCTTTGATATCATAGACCATGCTAGGAAGACAAAATTAAAATGTCTGATGTTGAATACCTTCGGTCCAACCCTGACCAATTCAAAATATTGGCTAAGTTTGTAAAAAGGAAGGGGGGCCA
Organism: Torreya grandis; assembly: GCA_037957365.1. Taxonomy (NCBI): domain Eukaryota; kingdom Viridiplantae; phylum Streptophyta; class Pinopsida; order Cupressales; family Taxaceae; genus Torreya; species Torreya grandis. The sequence continues at coordinate 1,931,830 of JARHVA010001907.1, read as the reverse complement.
ATTTTGTTCAGGTCTCACCCAAGAGTACACCTATTAGCCATAAACCAAAGCCTAAAAAAAATATCCTATTCGTAAATCCTTCATCTACCTCCAAAAAAATAGAACCCTTCTATATTTCCTTGTCTATCAATGGCTACAAGCTTAGTAATTGCATCATTGATTTAGGTGCCTCCAATAATGTGATGCCAACCAAAGTAACTATTGTCTCGGGGTTAAATCTAACAAAGATTTTTGGCCATTTCTTTTCAATGGAAACTAAACAAGTACCCCTCATAGGGAAAATCAAAGATGCACAATTTGCATTTGCCACTTTTCTAGAGAAAAAGATAAAGATGATGATTCTTATGGATGATATTCCAACCTCTTATGGAGTTTTATTCAGACATAACTTTTGTAAATATGTTGATGTTGAAAATAACATGGATTGGTCTAAGGATAGAATACCTGTCAAAGGTGTTATGTGGAAGCTTCATCCAAAGAAACAAGTTTAAGTATACTATGACAAAGACTGAGGATCAAAAAGCCTAGATTATCTTTGAAACCTCTAGAATGGGTACCTATTTCTTGACCATAAATGAAGATCCAGTATCACTAGATGACATTTTAGATGGAGGTCAAGAAATAAATGAATCACCCTCTTCAAATGAAGAGATTTTGGATTTTGAGACTATCAAAGTAGAAAGTTCAAATGATATTTGGACTTAAGAATTTTATGGCAGTTGCTCTTCATCTAGATTTGGAGCTAGGATAGTCCTCATATCCCTGAAAGGAAAGATCTTCCCTTTTTATTTCAAGTTGCAGTTTGATAACACTAATAATACTATTGAATATGAAACCTTGTTGTTAGGTATGGAGGTTACACAAAATAAAGGAATTAAAAATTTTCATGCTCAAGGTGATGTTGGGTTAGTCATTTATCAAGTCAATAATTTGTATCAAATAAAGAATGAAAGGCTAAGGCATTATCACAATCTTGATTGGGATTGCATGGAAGATTTTGATGCTTTTAATATATCAGTAGTTCCAAGAGAATACAATGATAAGGTAGATTTGTTGGTTGTTTCAACCACTCTCTTGATTCCTCACAAGGATTTTCAAGGAAATGAGTATACCATTGAGTTGGTCTTTCAACCAAGTGTTCCTCATAATGTCAATCATTGGCAAGTTTTCAACAATGATGGGAAAGTCATCACCTTTTTGAAGAAGGTAGAAAATTTTATTGAGTTATACTTTAATGGGAGTGACTCTACTCCTCAAGAATCAATCTCTGAGGTAAATGGTGAAGATATTTTATAGCTGAAAGGGAATATGATTCCCAAAGGATTGGTTTTTCTAAGGAGGCTTTTTGATAAACATGATCAATTTATCAAATGTCAATAGTCTAAATTATACTCAACAACAAAAATTGAGCAAGTTAATATAAGAATAGAGGATGATCCTAGAATGATAAATATTAAGAAATGTTGCTCATTAGAGGAAAAAGAGAAGTTGGTAACACTTCTACTATGATACATTGATGTATTATCATATTCATATGCTAATTTGAAATCTTTTTGACCTAAGGAAGTGCAACATGATATTCCTCTCAAACCCGGGTCTAAGCCTCACAAGCAGAAATGACAACAATACAATCTCAAAATTTTAGGTACCATCCTTGCCAAGATCCAAAAGATGCTTAATGCTAGGATCATTTTTCCTATACATCATTCAACATGGATAGCTAACATTATTCATGTGATAAAAAATAATGAAGAAATCCACATTTGTGTTGACTTTCATAATTTGAACCAATCATCACTTAAGGATAATTATCCATTGCTGATAATGGATCAAGTATTATAAATAGTAACAGGTTTAGAGATGTTATCTATGTTAGATGGCTTCTTATGATACAATCAAGTGGAGGTGTGTGATGAAGATCAACACAAGATGACCTTCACTACTCCATGGGGCACCTTCACATATCACGGAATGCCTTTTGGGTTGATTAATGCTAGTGCTACCTTTCAGAGGGATATGGACCTAGCCTTCTGGGATATTGTTGGTAAGTTCAGTATGGTCTACCTTGATGATTTAACTATTTTCTCAAAGAAGCATTAATATCATTGTGATCATTTATAACAAGTACTTCAAAGATGTCATTAACATGAGATATCCCTTAATTCCAATAAATTCATTTTTGGGGTTACTGAAGGTAAGCTCCTTGGACACATTGTGTCCAAGGAGGGAATGGAGATTGATCCTAAATGGGTCAATTCAATTTAGAATCTTACTATGCCATCAAGCAAAAAAGGAGTGCATTCCTTATTTGGGAAGGTTAATTTCCTACAAAGATTTGTACCTAATTTTGTTGAGAAGACACATCATATTACTAATATAATGAAAGAAAAATCAATTATTCATTGGAATGCAGAAGGGAGAGGTGCCTTTCATGAAATCAAGGAAGTAATTGCATTTTCTCCCATCTTAGTCTTCCCCAACTATACTAATAACTTCATCATGTACATTTATGCTTCCAAGCATACTTTATCGGCCATCTTGGTGAAACTAAACAAAGAGGGGATTGAATCTCCTATAGCTTTCATGAGATTCCCTCTAAAGGCTCATGAGCTCAAGTACCCACCTATGTAGAAACATGCTTAAGATGCAGTGAAAGTAGTTAAGCATTTCAGGTATTACATCCTTAATTCACACACCATTACACTAGTACCAAATTCTACAGTCAAGTCTATTGTCCCCAAAAAATGCCACTCATTTTTAGGACAACCTACGGCTATTTTGGCCTTGCACAAACCAAAAATTCTCTCTTCCCTTTTCAAAATTTGTTCTGAGCTTTCAAATTCCTCATTTTTAAGCTTTTTTCGTAAAAGGATTCACAGGTTCAATAGGTTAAAAAAGCTTCTGCAGGTGATTTCAGTTAGAAGAACAAGTTTCTAACACTTAGTCGTTTCTAGGATTGGTTCAATCGATAGGTTCAAAGGGCTGCCCCAAAGCCAAAGGAATAAGTGCCCTTGCGGGGGGCAGTAAGCAAAAGCAGACAAAAGTTAGGAACCCCTCGAGAAAATGGCTAATTCCAAGAGGCAGAAAGAATTCTCTTGGGAAGATTTTATCGAAAAAATGTTGAGGCAAAATTCCTTTGGACTTTTTGTCCGAAGGAATTCACTCAAAAAAAAAAGTATGAAGAAACAGAAAATAATGAATGGCCAAGTAACAAGAAACTTTCCTTCGGACATTTTGTCTGAAGGAATTCTTTCGAGCTTTTTGCCCGATAGAAAAAGTCTGTCGAAGAAGTAAGAACCCGCCGGGGAAGTTGAAGCCCAAAGGACAAGTACCCTTGTGAGGGGCACTTGGCAAAAGAGAAAGGACCATTTTAAAAAGCCCGAAGGGACACCTTCCCTTCGAGACGTTCCAAAAACTGAACAAAAATGTAGAAAAGAACTTTCACAGACTTAGACAAAAATGGGTTCAAGGTTCAAAAGTTCAAACAAAGCTTAGAAAGATAAAGGAAGTAGTGTTTAAGTGAGACACATAATAAACCAATGAATCGATTGAACTTTGAACCAAAACCAAAAGAGTTCAAAGTTCAATGGTTCATAGGTTCAAAAGTTCAAAGGTGGCTTCAGTCAAGAGAGAAGCAGCAAATAAGTGGTTCAACAGATGGTTCAACCAAGGAGCGAAGAAGTGATTGAACCAAGAAGCGATAGAACAAAAGAGATAGAATGAACCAATAAACCGATGAACTTTTAGTGGTTTAACGGGTTCAAGGTTCAACCTGAATCAAGCGATCAACTGAAAAAAGAGCCTGAAGACTCCAAGAGAGAAGATCGATGCAAAAGACTGGAAATGTCTTCAAAATAGTTATTTCCAGTAGGTGGAACAGTGGATCGAGTAGACTTTTGAGTGCACCAAACCAAGGACATGGCCTATTTTTCTTCCATGAAGTAAAGATAAATCAGAGAAAGGACCAGACGGTCCATACCAAGGAAGAAATATATTAGATGAAGGGACATGCCATAGTTATGGCAGTGCACTGTTCTCAGCATGGTCTCTCCAGACATGACTGAAGGCGCATTGAAGACGTTGACTGCAGCGTGGGCCATCCCATGGAAAAGGGCACCAATCCTTGCATAGTGGCTATAAGTTTGTTTTTTATCTCATTTGTAAAGGGGACTTTTCATTTTTTACAAAAGCGAAACTCTACCCATTTTGAAAGAAGAAGACTGAGACTTTGAGCTCAATTTGTAATTTCAATTCATTTTATCTGAATGAGAAAGCAGGTTGTTTACAGAATTTGTGTTGTTTTGGCTTGCGCTACCTTAGGAAATTGTTCTTATGTCTGTTTCCTAGAAGCATTCTTATTTATTTAATCTGACAAGTAGAATTAGTAAAGGTAAAAAGGGAGGTGTCCTGAAGCCAACTGTGAGAAGACTTTGTGCTTTCACAATTGTTTTCAGTGTGTATTTTTCCTTTTCTTTTTGTGTTGAGGATTCTGGGATGACTTTGTGCCCCCATTATCCTTTGTGATATACTCTTTGGGCAGTTGAGGTGGAAACTTAGCGTTCTGTTTCATCCTGTTGTTACTACGCCCTTTGGTTACTGGTTACTTTACTATCTAAAGAAACTCCTGTTGTTTCCTATAAGAATACTTTTGAAAGAAGAGAAGTGCCTTTAGTGTTTACACCAAGATTTTATCCTTTGTTTGTGTGCATCATCTCTAAAATAAAAGAGATGGATAGTTTATTCTGCTCCCACGTGTCATTTTCTACTTATTTATATTATATATAGCTCCTGCATATTTAATAGGGAACCTCCCCTTGATGAGAGGAGAGATTTGTCTCCATTAGATGTGGTAAACCTGCAACTTTGGATGACCAATCTCCCTATGTTGTGGTGATAGGAACTATTTTGGTCACTAGTTAGCTGGCCAACAAAATGTTCACCCAACAGTTTTTGGCGACTCCGTTGGAGATGAACGTGCAGTCTGAAACCTCAAGCTTCAAATTAAAGCAGTCCCTACCCTTATCCATTACATAGTCTGGTGACTTTGTTCTGTGTCTTACCCATTATTATCATAGCCTTACCATTTTCCTCCATCTCCATTAATTTAGCTAGTCTGCAAAACCAAAGCTGTTGGGAAAGAATGCGCAGTTTGAAGCCTCAAGCCTCAAGCTGAACAAGGGCTAGTTCTTTTCCATTTTTGTTCTGTAATCTGGCCACTCCACCCAAATTTTTTATCCTTATTTTTAATAATTAAATCATGGTAGTTTGAGGCCCCTGGGGTAACTCTTTTGGCCCACTCAACTTGACTCCACCTCTGCATGAACTTACATGCAGTTCAAAAAAGAATTTCCCCAAATTCTTTGGTGATGGGAAGGTTCATCCTGATGAACACATTATAGCTTTCAGCATAGCCTACGGTGTAATAAGGGTAGAATTTGAAGACATAGCTATCAGGCTATTCGTGGAGACACTATAAGGCACTGCTGCAGACTGGTTCTACCATCTGCAAGCTGGATCAGTGACTAATTTGGATACACTCAAATCTAAGTTTGAAGCTAGGTTCAAGCCTGCAGAGGATGCACATGCTTTGCTGGCCCAGCTTAATCAAATGAAGAAGGAACATCATGAGCCTATGAGGGATTTTATTTCCAGGTTCAACAAGCTGAGGCACAGGATTCCCATGATCGCCAAGCTGACACCTAAGAATCTCATGTGTTTCTTCATCAACTCACAGCTGCCTGAAGTGAGTTTTCTATTGAGACGGGCTAGACACATAGACCTTGAGGCTACTCAAGACTTAGATACTAAGCTAGAAGATGACCTTATCTTGGCAAGAAAGATAAGGAGAGATCCTAACAAAGCTAAACCCTCTTCATCTTCTGAATACTCACCTGCAACCACCACTGATCCAATAGTTCAAAAGCTGGCAAATAAACTGCTAGCCTTGAAAAGGCAAATGGCATAAGGTATGTCTTATGCTCCTCTATATAAAGATATACCAAGGAGGACATTCCCAAATCAACAATATCAAGGCAATGCTACCAGAAGTCAAGGGCAACCAAATCATCTTCCTCCCCCATAGAGGAACCTTGCCCTTGAAGCACCTCCAACCAACTCAGTAGTTGGATATCTGAAAATAGAATGTGTTTCCTATTTTCAACCTGAGTTCAAACAAGAAAATGGCACTAATCTCTTCATAGAGGATCAAGAAGAATCAATTGACAACTCCCACATTAGTTTCTTGAATTACCAGGATGAACCCAAGAGTGACGATGAAGCAGTCGAAGGATCAAATGCAATATTCACCCGATCCAAGAATCAGTCAGCCCAGTAGGTCGACAAAGAAAAGATAGAGGAGTGACCCCAACCAGTGATTTCAATTACTGAGCAGAGAAACCCTCTCCCTTTCCAGTTGAAGGACCTGGTGATTGCCAAAGAAGTACATCGAACATCTCTGCACCTTCTACTTCAAATTTGCAGACCAGTCCTCCCCTTCCTAAAAACCTAAAGGATGAACTCCCATCCTCTCTTCCAAGTCCATCTAAGTCATTTGACATAGTTGATCATGTCAATAAATCTAAAATTCAAATGACTAAGTTTGAATCCCTGCAAGCCAATCTTGAGCAATTAAACATTGGTGAAGAGCTAGGTGTGGACCTCTTTGAGGCAAAGATTGTGGTCACCCAAATGTCAGCCCCTGCTACTCAAATTCTATTTGAGCCTTCAAGCAGGGGTAATTACTCCTTGACCATAGAAGATGCTCATGTCTCAACCGATCAAAGTCTCATGGCTGGTAATCTAGGATTTCATCCAAATCAGGCATCAAAAGAATTGGTAGGGCACAATACAAATCCAAAAGGATCTTCCATCTCTGATGAAGAGAAATTGGATAGAAGATTAGCTTCTGATGATGCTTGGATCTTGGAATCTGATGGCAGCAATTCTTACACAGCTGGATGTAGATCTCTGTTGTTTGAATTGAAAACTGCCTGGGATGAAGAAATCAAACTCCTTCACACCAAAGGAGATGTTGAGATAATGGTTTGTTAGGAGTTTAATGCTGACAATCAAAGCATGTGCTAGACTGAACCAACAGAACAACAAGCTATAGTGATGGACCATACTACTGTACTCCAAAGTCAACAAAAGGAACTCTTCACTAGGAGAGTAAGGAGTTATGGTTTTCAAATTGAAGACCACATCCTGCCATGGGGCAAGAAGAAGAAAAGGCCAAGAGGAAGACACAAAAAATTGGTTTCTTGGTGGAGATTTCCATTCGCCCATCACCGATTCTGGGGACAAAATGGTTTCCTACTAGTTTATCAGAATGGAACGCCATTTTCATTATCTCATAATGGGCAGCATCTGAATCACTTCAATTCTTGAAGTGTCAGATAAGTTCACATGTACATTTGTATAGTCTTTGGTTCTATTTTGTGATTTTCATTTTCATTTTCATTTTTTGAAACCTTTCTTCTTAGGTAGCACGACTCCATAACCCAATGGCACACTTCAAGGCACTAGAGATTCTGGTTTCTACTCCCCTCAGCTGTGTTTCAAGTTTCCAACTAAAGGTAGTTCCCCAACTGGAGCCAGCTGTTGTCCCCAAAAAATGCCACTCATTTTTGGGACAACCTACGGGCTATTTTGGCCTTGCACAGACCAAAATTTCTCTCTTCCCTTCTCAAAATTTGTTCTGAGCTTTCAAATTCCTCATTTTAAAGCTTTTTTCGTAAAAGGATTCACAGGTTCAACAAGTTAAAAAAGATTCTGCAAGTGAGTTCAGTCAAAAGAACAAGTTTCTAACACTTAGTCATTTCCAGGATTGGTTTAACACCTTGGTTCAATTGGTAGGTTCAAAGGGCTGCCACAAAGCCAAAGGAACAAGTGCCCTTATGGGGGGACATTAAGCAAAAGTGGACAAAAGTTAGGAACCCCTCAGGAAAATGGCTAATTTTAAGAGGCCGAAAGAATTATCTCGGGAAGATTTTCTCGAAAAAATGTTGAGGCAAAATTCCTTCAGACTTTTTGTCCGAAGGAATTCACCCAAAAAAAAAAGTCTAAAGAAACAGAAAAGAACGAATGGCCAAGTAACAAGAAACTTTCTTTCAGACATTTTGTCTGAAGGAATTCTTTCAGGCTTTTTGCTCAACAGAAAAAGCCCACCGAAGAAGTAAGAACCCGCCAGGGAAGTTGAAGCCCAAAGGACAAGTACCCTTGCGGAGGGCACTTGGCGACAAAGAAAGGATTGTTTTAAAAAGCCCAAAGGGACACCTTCCCTTTGGGACGTTCCAAAGATTGAACAAAGACACAGAAAGGAACTTTCACAGACTCAGATGAAAATGGGTTCAAGGTTCAAAGGTTCAAACAAAGCTTAGAAAGATAAAGGAAGCAGTGTTTGGGTGAGACACAGAATTAACCAATGAACCAATTAAACTTTGAACTGAAAGAGTTCAAAGTTCAATGGTTCATAGGTTTAAAATTTCAAAGGCAGCCTCAGTCAAGAGAGAAGTAGCAAACAAGTGGTTTAACAGATGGTTCAACCAAGGAGCAAAGAAGTGATTGAACCAATAAGCGATAGAACAAAAGAGACAGAATGAACCAATGAACTGATGAACTTTCAGTGGTTCAATGGGTTCAAGGTTCAACCTGAATCAAGTGATTGACTGAAAAAAGAGACCAAAGACTCCAAGAGAGAAGATCAATACAAAGGACCAGAAATGTCTTCAAAAGAGTTATTTCCAATAGGTGGAACCGTGGATCGAGTAGACTTTTGAGCGCACCAAACCAAAGATGCGATTTGTTTTTCTTCCATGAAGTAAAGACAAATCAAAAAAAGGACCAAACGGTCCATACCAAGGAAGAAAAATATTAGATGAAGGGACATGTCATAGTTATGGCAGCACACTATTCTCAGCATGGTCTCTCTAGACAAGACTGAAGGTGCATTGAAGACGTTGACTGTAACGTGGGCTGTCCCATGGAAAAGGGCACCAATCCTTGCGTAGTGGCTATAAGTTTTTTTTTTTATCTCATTTGTAAAGGGGACTTTTCATTTTTTACAAGAGCGAAACTCTACCCATTTTGAAAGAAGAAGACTGAGACTTTGAGCTCAGATTGTAATTTCAATTCATTTTATCTGAATGAGAAAGCAGGTTGTTTATAGACTTTGTGTTGTTTTGGCTTGTGCTACCTTAGGGAATTGTTCTTATGTCTGTTTCCTAGAAGCATTCTTATTTATTTAATTTGACAAGTAGAATTAGTAAAGGTAAAAAGGGAGGTGTCCTGAAGCCAACTGTGAGAAGACTTTGTGCTTTCACAATTGTTTTCAGCGTGTGTTTTTCCTTTTCTTTTTGTGTTGAGGATTTTGGGACAACTTTATGCCCCCATTATCCTTTGTGATATACTCTTTGGGCAGTTGAGGTGGAAACTTTGCGTTCTATTTCATCTTGCTGTTACTACACCCTTTGGTTACTGGTTACTTTACTATCTAAAAGAAACTCCTGTTGTTTCTTGCAAGAACACTTTTGAAAGAGGAGAAGTGCCTTCAGTGTTTACACCAGGATTTTCTCCTTTGTTTGTGTGCATCATCTTTGAAAGAAGAGAGATGGATGGTTTATTCTGCCCCCATGTGTTATTTTTTGCTTATTTATATTGTATATAGCTCCTGCATATTTAATAGGGAACTTCCCCTTGATGAGAGGAGAGATTTGTCTCCATTGGATGTGGTAAACCTGCAACTTTGGATGACCAATCTCCCTATGTTGTGGTGATAGGAACTATTTTGGTCACCAGTTAGCTGGCCGACAAAATATTCACCCAACAAAGTCCATTCTATCTCAACAATAATTTAGAATCAAAAGAGGTAATTGGATTGATAAGATCTAAGATTATGATATGGAAATAAAACCTAAAAATCTTGTGCATGAAAAAGGTTTGTGTTAGCTCATTACATAGAACAAACTAGAAGAGGTATCCAGTGATGAAAGAGACACATAAGAAGAGCTTCCCATGGTCTTGTTTGTAAGCACAATGAATGAGTGGTACTTTGACATTGCTCATTTCCTCACATATGGATAATACACATAGCATTTGTCATACAAATAGAAAAGGATAATCAAGCTTAAATCTATGAACTTTATTCTTTGAGATAACGGTTAGTACAAGTGAAGCATTGATGGAATTTTTCTACAGTGTGTAGATAAAGCACAACAAGGCAAGTTGTGTTGGGAGAAATAAACCGGAAGCACACAATTTGATTACCAAACCAAGCAACTTAATATGCGGAAATTAACCAGATTCACCAAGTAACTAGAATTCAGAATAACACAAGATATGAGAGACAATACACAACTTGTATTAACACTTTATACAGAAAAGAATACAATAAAGAAGATGCCACTTCTTCTCCACCACCTTACAGAGGTTTCCCACACCTCAAGTGAACAGTAATTCTCCTCCCCAAAGCTCTCCCTCTCACAGGTCCCAACACCCAACTCAAAATACAGAGTTGGTGTTCACCTCCCGTGCTCCACGCACAACACAAGTGCTCCACGCACTCCACAAGCACTCCACGTGCTCCACAAGTACTCAAGGTACTTCAAGTAGATCTCCCATGAATCTGCAACAACCTGCAATTCAACAGACCATACTTATGGAAGGAACTCCCTTGCCTTCCTCTTGCTCTATCCGAGTACACACCTGTACTCCAAGTAGATCCTGCCTGATACTGCTCCATGTTGTGTTGCTGTCTATATGACCTTGCACACCTGCAAATCAAACAACGGTTCTGCTCACCTGTGAACCTCGACCTTGCACACACATACCCCTGCAGATCAACGATCTTACTTACCATGTAGATCTCCTATATAGGCCATGCAACTGTGACCAAGATCCTACACTCTTGAGGAACCCAGCTGGCTCTCCAATCCAGCACCAACACACCTGGTACTGAGGCACTAGGAGGAACACACCATTGCTCTACCTCACACACAGAAGGAGCTTATAATTATGCTCTCTTACTCCCTAGCACACTTTTCCAATACAACCATGAGTCTATTATATAGATCTCATCCAAACAATAATTAGACATCTAATTACAATAATTAGATCCGCAGCTATGAGTCTAAAATTAGCACTCATCATGCAAACACTTGGTTCGTTAGCTAACTGCCCGTAATTAGCTCACAGTCGAACGGCCTGGAGGTGACCGACGTCGGCCGATATATGACCGACGTCAGTTGCTTCTCTGTGCTCTCCCGTCGACGTCGGCTGATCAGACTGACCCCAACTTCTCTGCAACTCAGCAACCTTCAGTAACCTCCTCTCCTATTTGCATCAGTGAAGCTTTTAGCTCCACAATCCTAACAATCTCCCACTTGGAGATAAACAGTTGCACTATACCTGTACCTGTACTCCGTCTAATCTGTTTCCTGGTTTGTATCCCTCTTCAAGCTCCCACCTGAAGACAACCCACCACACATCCCGTGGTGTACCACCTGTCATCCGAGTAACCTGCCACATCCGAACCTACAACACCTGTAGTGAAGTCCTGACCCTGCATAGCAACACCTGCTGCCGGTCCCTCTCAGAAAACCTGAGAACCCACTTCCCCAAATTGGCTCCTAACTCTCTGACAGCTCCCACTGCATGGGAATACTCAGGTCTATACCAGACCTCATGTGATTTCAGACACTGTACCTATCCAGCCCTTAGTGTGCTCTGACTCTGCATCCCGAACCTCGCCAACACCTGATTCACATCAGCTCCCACTCGAAACAAAATCAACCTGTGATCTCCATGTCTCCCATGTCAAGGAATTCCGCTGCTCCAAACTCCTCCTGACATGCCACTGAACTAATCTTACCCTTAGCTCAGCAAAACCCTGTATGTACACCCCTGCTAGCTAGCATACTATCCACATACAGCAACAAAATGATGTCATGACTCATCATCCACCTGGTAAGGCAAACCACAGTAGTTACCCTGACACTGACTGAAGCCATGCTCCGTCCTCCACCTGTCAAAACCTGTACCACTGTCCTGCAGCTCCACAAGACCATATAACCTGGTCTTCCGTCTCACGTATCCGTTCTCTCTATTCTTCTACTAAGGTATCCGTTCGTCTCTGTGCTTTCATACCTGCTGGCATCTCTACCAAAACACCCCTGTCTGGTTCTCCTCCAAGGAATCACATCCTCATCCATGCCAAGCTCACACCTGTTTCCTGGATCCTTCCTGCTCTACAATCAGCAACATGTATAAAGAAGAGGAACAACGAATTTGAGGGCCTACTTACGCCTTCAGTCCTCCGTATGGGTGTTTGAGACTCCTTGACAGCTTGCTGTCCACCCAAAATCCGTTTACAGTGACCGACCTCGGTCACTCCACAGTCTGCATCTGACCGACGTCGGTTCCATGCATCTGTACCTGACTACCAACCTGCCAGCGCTGGTGTCCCTGTTGCCGACGTCGGTCCTCCTAACCGACATCGGTCTTACATACTGCCAACGTCAGTCCCATGATCGACATCGGTCTTACCCTGCCCGACATCGCCGGCTTCGGTCTGCACATGACCGACATCGGCACCTATCTGTTCGACGCCGGTTCCTCCTGACCGACATCGGTACCTGTGTTCGCCTGTGAGTGATGACTTTTTACCCGCGAGCTTCTTTGAATCAAAAACCATGTCCAAACTGCCCTGCTCAGAAGTATCCAGCCACATCCACTGGGTTCTGTCCGCCATCTCCTCCATAAACACCAAGGCTTTCCAGTTCTTAAGCCTGTCAAATATATCTGTCTTCCGCTTAAGAACATGCATCTCCTTCCTGCTCATGTGACCAAGCCTACGAAGCCACGTCTCTGCAACAAAAGAAGAATCAATAATATAAACAAGTAGATAAAGGATACCTGTTTTCTTACCACCAGCTAATTCAAGTGCATCCACTGTGAGAGTTCTTGTGCATCTCTCATCACCCAATCTTTCTGAAGAAATTAGCCATATCTCTAAACCTGGGACCTGCATGACCTTCATCAACACCTGTGTGTTGGCCGCCTGCAATTTCAGCTTCACTTCCCCTTTGCCAATTCTTTGGCAAGGCTCACCAGCTCCTCTACCTAGGGCTGCATGGAAAGAGGCAACCGAATCTTTTATCCAAGATTTGACTTTATCCAAGAAACCTGCAAACACATCCTGTGCAACAACACCTGCTACATCTGTATCTTCAGTTTCTTCATGCTGATCTGCTACCAACCAACAATAATCTTTTACCTGCTCTTTCTTTCCATAGGACCGTGAGTGACCATCTGTGCTTTTCAACTCCTCCATTCTTAGCTTACTTTGATCTGCCGTTGCTCTACTCCCACTCGATCAGAAACCCCTGAGAGTGCCCTGTAACCAAACACAAAACCTGCTTCCTCCAACCTTAGCTCTGATACCACTTGTTGGTATCAAGCTATGAGCCAACAACCTTGCTCTGATACCACTTGTTGGGAGAAATAAATCGGAAGCACACAATTTGATTACCAAACCAAGCAACTTAATATGCGGAAATTAACCAGATTCACCAAGTAACTAGAATTCAGAATAACACAAGATATGAGAGACAATACACAACTTGTATTAACACTTTATACAGAAAAGAATACAATAAAGAAGATGCCACTTCTTCTCCACCACCTTACAGAGGTTTCCCACACCTCAAGTGAACAGTAATTCTCCTCCCCAAAGCTCTCCCTCTCACAGGTCCCAACACCCAACTCAAAATACAGAGTTGGTGTTCACCTCCCGTGCTCCACGCACTCCACAAGCACTCCACGTGCTCCACAAGTACTCAAGGTACTTCAATTAGATCTCCCATGAATCTGCAATAACCTGCAATTCAACAGACCATACTTATGGAAGGAACTCCCTTGCCTTCCTCTTGCTCTATCCGAGTACACACCTGTACTCCAAGTAGATCCTGCCTGATACTGCTCCCTATTGTGTTGCTGTCTATATGACCTTGCACACCTGCAAATCAAACAACGGTTCTGCTCACCTGTGAACCTCGACCTTGCACACACATACCCCTGCAGATCAACGATCTTACTTACCATGTAGATCTCCTATATAGGCCATGCAACTGTGACCAAGATCCTACACTCTTGAGGAACCCAGCTGGCTCTCCAATCCAGCACCAACACACCTGGTACTGAGGCACTAGGAGGAACGCACCATTTCTCTACCTCACACACAGAAGGAGCTTATAATTATGCTCTCTTACTCCCTAGCACACTTTTCCAATACAACCATGAGTCTATTATATAGATCTCATCCAAACAATAATTAGACATCTAATTACAATAATTAGATCCGCAGCTATGAGTCTAAAATTAGCACTCATCATGCAAACACTTGGTTCGTTAGCTAACTACCCGTAATTAGCTCGCAGTCGAACCACACAGGCGACCGACGTCGGTCCCTATCTGCCTGGAGGTGACCGACGTCGGCCGATATATGACCGACGTCGGTTGCTTCTCTGTGCTCTCCCGCCGACGTCGGCTGATCAGACCGACCCCAACTTCTCTGCAACTCAGCAACCTTCAGCAACCTCCTCTCCTGTTTGCATCAGTGAAGCTTTTAGCTCCACAATCCTAACAAGTTGGAATATTTTCACAACTTAGCATGTGGTGGACAATTATCAACTCCATTTATAACTCATAAAATTTTGAGAAAAAGGTATTACTGGCTAACACTTTTTTAGGATGCATATGTGTGGGTATGTAAATGTGAGAAGTGCTAGAAATTTATGGGGAAACCTAAGTTGGCAACCCTACCCCTCAAGCTAGTAGTTATTTAAGAAACATTCTAGCAATGGGGTATTAAATTTGTTAGTACAGTGAACCCATTATCAAGTGTAGGTCACAATTACATTCTCATGAATACTAATTACTTCACCAAGTGGGCGGAGGCCATTGTAGCCAAACATGCTACTTCAAAGGTTATTTGCAAGTTCCTCAAGGAAAACATCATTACAAGGTTTGGAGTACCTAATAATATAGTAACTAATAATGTTGTTTTTTTCTCATCCCAGGAGATAAATAAGTTTTGTTTTTAATATGGGATCATTATATCTCACACCTCAGACTATTTCCCTCAAGGAAATGGTCAGGCTGAGTCAAGTAACAAAAACTTGGTTACTATTATCAGGAAGTTGGTAAAGAAAAATCAGAGATCTTGGCACAAGGCATTGTATGATGCATTATGAACTGATCACATCACTATAAAGCGAGTGATTGGTATGTCCCGTTTTCAACTTCTATATGGTTTGAATGCAAAAACACCTATCACATTAGAGTTGCTTACTCTCATATTGACTAAAGCAATTGAGGTTGAAATGTTTTAAATTTATATAGACAAGTGTATTATGTTTATTACTGAACTACAAGAGCAATGTACAAATGTGGTGGATCACATTATTGAACATCAAAGCCAAGTCAATAAGTTTTTTCACAAGAAATCCAAGCCATGAGGTTTTCATGTCAGGGATCTAGTTCTTTTATGGGACAAGAGAAGAGAGTCGAAAGGGATACATAAAAAATTTGATTCCTTGTGAGGGGTTCATTTCTCATCCATCAACTTTTTGGAGAACACAGTTTCCTTTTGGCATATCAAGATGGAACACCATTACCGCTTCCCTATAGTGGACAACATCTGAATCTCTTCACTCAGTAAGGTTCCAGATAAGTTTGTACATTTTGTATATATCTGTATAGTATTTTTGTTTTTTATTTTGTCTAGTCTATCACTAGACTTTGTGGCCCAATGGATAAAGTCACTTAAAGTTCTGTGATTCTCTTTCCTTCAAATGTTTTAAAGAATGCCTAAAGGAAATTCCCTAATCAGAGCTAATTGTTATCCTTGAATTTAGCAGGCTCAATTCATGGGATAACCCATACAAAATTTATATGTTTCATATCCCATGAGCTTTAGGCATGCAAAATGAGGCCAATCATTGCCTTATTGCATTTTTATTCCTTCAAAAAGTTAGTCTTTGGAGAGAATTTTTCACCCTGTGCAGTCCCAAGAATTTTCTCCAGACTGCACCCTAGCATGTAGGGGCAGAGAATTTCTTTGCCACTACACATGCAAGGTCATAGAAATTCTTAGCCCCTACAGATGAGACCACGACCCATGTGATAATTAATATGGATTAATTATCATGCTTATATATTAATCTCATGGTAATTTATTTTTTATTGTTTTCATTTTCCTCTCCCATCACTGTTTACTCACATGTGTACATCCTACACCATTCTCACGCTAAGTTGCATCCTTCATCCACCATTTTCATGCTTGATTACCTTGACTTTCCATGTATTTCCTCTACTACAAATCTTAGGTAAGGTTTTATTTTTGTTTAGCCCATTCTTTCCTTTTATTTTATTATGCCCTAGGTTTCTTCTTCCAAGTTCTTTTTAAAATCATTTTTCATGTTTTTAAAACCCCTTTTTTGGTTAGATCTCATGTAATTGTGTCAATATTTAAACCCTATGCACATTATTTTTTCCAATCATGAACCCTATGTGTACCTCAATCTATGTCCAAAACCTCATGTTTAAAAACCTTCCTCCCACGGGTTCACCTCGAAGATTTTTCTCCAACGTGCACCTCATCCTAATTCTTGAATCTGGATGCACTTCAGAGAAAACTATCTGAGGTGCACCCTTTTGCTCATATCCTAACCCAAAGTTTACTTCAGATATTTTTCTCCAAAGTACACCTTTTCCATAATTTACCAATCAGTGCACTTTGCAGAACATTCTCCAAAGTGCACCCTTTCCCCAAAGCTTTGGTGTAAGTTGAAGATTTTTCTTTGACCTACACCAACCTTACACCCCATTAACCTAGTGAAGTCTAGAGAAAATTCTTTGACCACACCCTCCTCATCCTATGTAGTTCAGAGAAATTTCTCTAGATTGCACAAGATACTTGCCCATAGTTTAGTTCAGAGAAAAATTATCTGAACTACATGAAGTACTTTGCTACTTTTCATAAGCACAATTTTTTAACCCCTACACATTTTCCTATTAAATGAGAAATTCACTAACTCTAAGAAAATATAAACAAACACATGTAGTTACTTGACCAATGTTAAAGGTTACCTCCTACTAAGGGAATAATGAAATACAAATTCCAAGGAATGATCCCAATGTCTACAGTTGAATCTAATGTGGACCAGATTAGGAACACTAAATTGGTCATGTTGACATGGTTGAATTCTTATAGAGGCTAGGCAGGGACCCCATTGCACCTCACATGCAAGCTGTCATAAATAGTGAAATTCACTTGGCTACCACATTCCCTATATCAGTATAGGATTTGGAGCTCATCTTCATAATTGCTACTCATTTTGACAAACAAACCAAATCAGTCAAGGATGTAGATGGTAAGGTGGTCATTCAACTTGATGATGAGTATTTTGATAAAAGCTTCCATCTCTCAAATATTGAAGAGTATTCAGATATAACTGTGAACTTGCCTCAGGAGCATTATGATAAGAATTTTGATAAGCGAAAGAGGCATATCAACTCAAAATGGCTTAGGACCCCTTGACACTCCATTATTAGGTGGCCCAAAAACTTTTACTTCAGTGAGTTCTTAGAGGAAATAGGGGATATAATCACTCTCCTAAGTAGATTTAAGGGGTTTCCGACATCAAACATTTTCCAAGAATGGACATATCATATATCTAGGTCATCAAGAGGGGCAAAGAAAATATCTTCTGGGGAAAACAAACCAGTGATGTTATATGCCACCAACTGTCTGAGGTGACCTCTTCTCTAAAGTTATTAATGACTTCATATTTGGTATATGTTTTAACTACCATGAAATCCTTTCCAAGATTAACAGGTGTTGGTGATAGGAAGAAGGTCCCTGCGTATGAAGACTATCCACAACTAACTTTGAAGGAGAGTTTGAAACATTATAGAAGATTCAATGATGCTTTATTTTATAAGTTCATTTGCATTTTTGATAAAGACCTCAAAAAGAAAATAATTTTTGATGTAGCATGGGCACAAGTCAAAAAGCTTGGCTGTATAATTCTGTAATTCCCATCCTTCACCTACATCAGGGTAGGAGGATTTAATGAACAACCCTCTATGCTACCCAGGTATTCAAGTGACTAGTTGATCTTAATGGATATGTGTCAATAAATGATGAGCATACACAAGAAGGAATCAAATGCCCACAAACTAGGTTTCAAGTGTCTAATTAGCATTGGTTGGTATACAATCTCTACCACTCAAAAGGCCAAAATAATGGAAATTGATTGTAGTGGATCACTCTTAAGAGATTTATGAGCAGGGAAGATTTTGATTACAAAAAGATGAAATAAAAGCTTAAAGGGAATTATACTCACATACACAAAATAGAGGACATTTGGGTTGAATGTAGAATAGAGGAAGATGTGAGAAATCTAGATTACATTCATCTCACTGTGGATTAAATTATTAATTTGAAGTTGGTTGATATTCTAGAAGAATCGGCAGATGATGAGAATACGTTGGATCCATTGTATGAGAGTAATAAAGTTGATTCAACTCTTCTTCCACCAATTCCAACCTATTCTTGCAAATACCAATGCCTAGCTAAAAGGAAAGGGTATCAAATTGAAGCCATTCAAGACTAGATTTGAGGAAGAATATGATGAAGACACTAATAGAAAGTGGGAAGAATTGAGAATGAAGAATAAAGAAGATGCTCCCACCTCTACATAAAAGGTGAAGTTTGATTTCAAGAGCAAAGGCAAGGGGAAAGGCAAGGACACTGATACAGGGTAGAAAAATATTTAGGCAGAGAATAAAGAAAATCCTTTTGTAAGTGAATCATAAGCACAACTAGTAACTTCTCAATAAGAAAATTCTTAGATAACGTCTTCCACTCTTCCTCTTATCACTCCTACTACACCCATTGATCCTACAATTCCTCTTCATATTGTTCTTTCATCCCCTCCTTCATCCACTAGTGCTACACTTTTCCAAGTTCCTTCTCAGAGCACATTAGATCAGGTATTTGGCTCCCTTTCCAATTTACCTAGTCCTTCAAAGTCATTAGAATCACCCACCAATTTGTATTTCACTCTATAAGATATGGATAAGTTCATGTCTACCTCATCTTCAAAGTTTGCAACTCAAGTCCCATCCACTCCCGTATCAAATATGCCAATGGGAACTAAAGTTTTTGCCATATCAACTCTAACTCCACCTATCATAACCACCACTCTGTCAGTATCCATTCCATTATCAGATACCTCCATTCCATGTACAATTCTACTCACCTCACAAACCATTGATCTTCTCTTAACATCAAAATCATTAACATCCTTCGTACAAGAAAATCCATCTCCTCTTCCTCCTTGGCCAATGTCCCAAACACCCAAAAGGAAGAAGCAAGTTCTGTCACTAGATGATTTTGATTTTGGTCAACTTGTGTTGGTTAAAAAAAAAAGGCTAAAACAATATCAAGGGTGATCTTCGATTCTGGTCATAAGTATGTTAAAGCTGGAGTGCCTCCAGAAGGGAAAAACATTGAAGATATCCAAGCATCTGACTATGCAATTGGGTAGATTGATATTGGTAAACAAACACATGAAAGTGCAAAGGAAAACCTACAGGTAGCGATGGCATCTTTGATCAAATGATATGACAATGACAAGGTAATCAAGGATCAACTCAAAGTACAAGTAGAATAATTGACCTCAATTCTACTAAAGATCACCCAATCTTCTAAGTTAGTAGAGATCGTTAGGAGTGAGGCCACTAAAATGGAAATTTAATAGGCATAAAATTTTGGGTCACAAGGATGAACAGTCAGTGCTTAGATAGAGAGATTGTTAACGTAAGGTACTCAATAGTTACATTCTACTATTGAGATTTTGAATAATTTTAATGAGTAAAAAATGGAAATACAACAAACACTTGAGACACTCACTCGAGACTTGTAGTTAATAGATAAAGATATTCATATATGGACTCAATTACGCTAGTTCAAGCTAGAACTCTTGGTTAAGCAAAAGGTCATTTCAAGCAGGAAAATGTTTATAGAATATAGAGAGGCCATGGCAAATAAGAAATAAGTTATTCAGATTTTAATCAAGGATATTGAATAAAATCAATATATTTTCACTAATGAGGGATTAAATCTTATAAAATATTGGAAAACTTCCTTGCCAAGTGATATATTACTCTCAAAAGATCCTTCCTGCAAAAACAATTGTTCAAGAGTTTACTTCCTTGGTTTGTACAAAAATTGAAACAAGAACGTTCATGCTAGATTCTATTGACAAGCTAGTTGAATTCCAAGTAACAATGGTTAAATTACAAAGAATCCTACATAAAATCAAAGGCGTACCAATCAACCTAGCAAACTTTGTCATAAGGGCATCTCTAAAAATACATCAGGGCCAAACAACAATGAAGTTTAAGCCACATACGAAGCATACTTGGAGAAGAAAAAAAGGAAGAAATTACTATGTCTAAATACACTTAGTTTATTTTCATAGTTTTCCATATGTAATTTTATTTAGTGTAATTTACATGTAGGAAAAGTACAGACATAAGTAAAATTGGACTCTATCAAAGAATAAGTCAAATTAGTTATATTTTCCCTATTTTTGTTCATATCTCATATTTATAAATAAGAAGATGCTCTTTTGTAAGAGGATAATGAGGGATATAAAAGAGAAACACTATTTAAATTGAGAAGCAATTTTTGAAACTATGTTCAAATTGTAAATCTTGAATTCCATTAATATAAGAAAATCAAGTGATCTTTCAATCTTTTTGTTGGAATAAAATTGTGGTATATTGGAAATGTTCTTACGCCTTTTCCATTGCATTTTCTTGTGATTTTGATTGGATTGTGGTGTAAGTTTTTATAAATCATAAGGTGCTAGGAAATCGATTTTGAAATATTTGAGCTGCAATATCATTACTAGGTTTGGATTCATTGGAAGTGACTTACTATGGAGACTTTGGGCTGAAAGTTATTTTCCTTGGTTACATAATATTCATTTTAAATAAGGTGAAGAATTTGGGTTGCATTTTGTTCCATCAATTTATGTTACATTGTTGGTATTATTCTAGTTATTCTTTCATCTAACTAATCTGAATATCAGTCATTATTGCTCCATCAAGTAATTTTATGTTTTCATGCTACATTGTAAAGAATGAAAGGACTCATAGTATAAGTTTTTAAGTGAACATAAATTATAAAAAAAGAGAATTGGATGATATGATAACACCTAATTTGATAAAATTGGTATAAATAAGTGTAAAAAATTACTTATTTTAGTTAGCAATAAGAAGGGAGCTTCCCCTTTCCTTGAGGATAGATTTTATCTCATCACACTGTGGTTAAAAGTACCTTTATGTTACCATTTTATTGGTGATAAAATATTCACCCAACAATTTCAACACCATGAGGAGAAATCAATTGACATGGAAGGCAAATTTATTGAGTATATGGAACATTTCATGCCTACTGCCTACATATAACTCAAAGTACATCTACAAGAGCTTCTTGAGATGACATCATGGTAGAATGGGAGTTTTGGTAGGTTTTTTAGTCTTTTAGAGTGCTAATTGTACATTTAGAAACCTTGAGAAAGCCTAGAACTGGTCACGAGCATGTAAATATTGCATACTTCTTGAAATTCCCATCTAATGCCTGCACTATGGAATGTCCACCTATAGGTGGCTTTAATAGAGAGTTGAGGACCCCTTTTGAGGTGTTAAAACAAGTGATAGAGCTCTTTTTTGAAGTCCTAGTATGAGATGTTGACCATGGCAAACATATTTTAAGTGTTAATATGGAAAAATAAAGTGTTAATCACCTCATAACATGAGATGATAGTTTTTAGGGATCTAATCCCTAAAATAGGAAAACAAAGCATTTGAGCCTTTTGCCAAGGTTGTATAACAAGGTTTTTAGAACTTTTGATGCATCT
The DNA here is from genome assembly GCA_037957365.1 of Torreya grandis. NCBI lineage: Eukaryota > Viridiplantae > Streptophyta > Pinopsida > Cupressales > Taxaceae > Torreya > Torreya grandis. The sequence goes on along the minus strand of JARHVA010001907.1, from coordinate 1,909,838 downwards.
AAGTGACCATGAATTGTAGCCTACACATAGGAGAAGGACTCTAAATTTTATTGAGGGCATATGAATAAGGAAATATGGTTTTTAGAAGGCCTAAATTCACAGTTTTATGCACTATTTCCAGGTAATAACATCAATAGGATTTTGAGTCTTTGAGCAACCTTGTCTTCCAAATTGGTAGTATAAACTAAGACACCATGGTTGAGTGGTTTCAAACAGTTGAATTTAGCATATAAGATATAAATTATCATCAAAATAAGATGATATATAGTGTTTTATATCCTATAGACAGCTATAGGTGTCCCTTCTTTAGAAAATACTAAGCTCCAACTAACTGTTAACCCCTACATCACCCATAGTAAAGGCTTGAGCATGGATATACCAATGTTAGTGATATAAGGTAACTTACAAAGACAATCATATGGTTCCTATGGATTACATGACATAGGTTCTATTGATTAAATCCACCAACAAGACCTCGCATAATCAATTGTAGTTGACTATGAGGGGCAAAGAGTAAAAAGAATTGGGTTTTTTAATGTGGATATAACATAAAGATGTAAAAAATAGGTAAAAACTAATTAATTATGATATAAATGGAATATAAATATGTTTTATACATTATATCAAGCATAAAACATGTAGGATCACCTATAGGTGTGATGATTGGAGCAAAACACAGTCAAACCCTGCACGCAGTCTTGTGACTTCAAGTTGTGTGCAAGGGTACATGGAAGTGTAGAGTGATTAATGGATTGGGATACATCCATTATGATTATATAAGATTAAATAGGCTCTCATCATATGAAAACCATTCATAATATGGACTCACAACAAGCATCACACACTCTACATCTTAAAACGTTGCACAATCTACCTCTTCAGGGGTTTGTTTTGGAATTTGAAAGAATTAGAAGGTCATATGACCTAGCCAAGAGATCAAATATTGTACAGAGAATCTCTTTGAATTTTAGAAGCTCATAAAATGACAATTTTTTTAGGGCAAAAATGGTAAGTACCCTCTATTTTGTCTTAGATAGAGGTTACTTCCCTTGATAACAAACCCTACAGTTTAGAGGAAAGTATATAAAAAAAATGAGACCAGAAGCTAAATAGACCCTTCAAGAAGGTGTGTTAAGTTTAAATACACTTAAGAAAACATGAGAAACATTTCATAGAAAGAATAATCCTTATAGGGAGGTTTAGACCCTCAAACATGTAGGTAGGCTTACTAGGCATGGTTAGGCCTAAAATTCAAATGAGAGATAACTTTCACTTATATCTCTTATTGAGATTTATACCCTATTGAATAATGTTTATGGGATGACATCATATGTGCCCAAGCTCTTGGTATGCAAATAAACCATAGATAAATCCACTTTTAGCTCAAAGACAATCCAAGCCTGCAGGAAATGGAAGGAAAAACTCGATAAGGTAACTTTGAGTGCTCATATCTCCCTTGGCACCTTGCATGGAGATATATATAGTTTATAGAGGTTGATGGAGGTCTTTAATAGTGATCTTATGAAATTTTTATGCAACTTTAATGTCAAATCTTTATGAACAAAGCTTAAGATCCCAAAATTGCCTAAAACCCTTACAAACCCTAAGTATAGACCCCATGAAGGAAATGAAAGAGATAATGGAAAAAAATGGAATAGTTTGCCCAATAAAATTATTGGATGTTGTATAAGACTCAATCAAGATCCCTACCATAAGGATGAGTTGTATGGAATCTGTATAGACAGGGTGCATAATTGCTTTTCCTGACTGTTTTGTGCATTGTGTAGGTTCTAGGAGGTTTCAAGAGATGAAATCACCATTGGAAGGAAGCTTAAGACTTATCATCATTCCATATGGTTATTTAATGCTTCATAAAAATTTCCTAACTATGCCTACTAGAGCTCTCTTCTTAGCCAGTTAGAACTGGCATAGTGAACATGATAGTGAGAAGGGTGAAAAGCTTCAAGTAAACTAATTTTAAGGTGTGTTTGATGCCTATAAGGCCATGAAGGGTATTTTCAAGTGTCATCCACTCCATTTTTTGAATTTTAATGGAAAAATAATTATTTTTTGGAAGCCAAATGTGTAAGGTGTGTAAAATAGAAGTTTATTTGACTACAGACAGTGATGGCTCACTTTCAAAAGATTCCAGATGACTAGGAGTGCAACCAATAAATGGAGAAGCATGTATGCACCCTTTCCCTCTTAATATAATCATTATAACTATCCATAGTCAATTTTGGAATGTTCAAATAGGGGTGAATGATGAAGATAGTTTTCTTGTGTAGAATGAGAACTCCTATGCCACATTTCAAGAGTTTCATGACTTGGGGTGACACTTGTGCTTCCTAAATTTTCATGATCAGTTTCAAAGTCCATTATCATACAAATTTAACTCATTTTATCATATATACAATTGTCCTTGTGACCTTTGGACTTCTCTCTTCTCTTCTCTCTCAAGTTCTATAAGAACTAGCCATTTTGGCCTTTGTAAAATATGCTCCACTAGAGTTTGGCGAAGCCCTACTCATTTTCATACCATTGGATCAAGAAATAATACTGATTTTACCTTTTCTATGACTATTCATAGTGTTTTCACTTGAACTATTGATCTTGCTTAGTGATGATTGTTGTTTCTTTAGCATTGTTGTTTCATTCTCTCACCTACTTGTAGTTGGAAAGCTTCTTCTTGTAGGTCATGTGAAGTGTTCTATTGATGTGTCAAGGTTGAGTGAGTTAGTATATTCAAAGAGTGCCATTCTAGGCCTCTTGTTTAGTCCTCCTAGCCTAAACATTCATCACAACCTCATAATGAAATATTGATGTAAGAAGATTCAGATTAGAGAAATGTATGCTTAGTTAGTTCTTAGTCTCATGTATGACATGCAGTTGGTTGGTATTCTTCAATTATTTTTGTGTATAACCTCCTTTAGGATAGTTTAATTTTATTTTTATCTCTCCCTTTTCCTTACAAACATCTCCTTAAAGGGTGAAAATCCAAGAGAAAATTTTGAAAAGTTTAGAGGCATGTTTGGTCTTACAATAAACCCCATAAATAGGTGTAATATTATTATACATTATTTACGTTAGAGGTGTTCTTATTGGGATTAAAACCCTAAAGATTCATCTCATGGTTTTGGGAATTTCCCTTTGATGCTGTCGACACAATTTTGGAAATGTTGTGTTGTTTTGAATGGTGTTTTCATGGTTGGATAGTAGTGATTTGCTATTGAAATGATCAGTGGCTTAACATCGGTAAACCCAAACCCACTAGTGGATAAAGGTGAGAGAGATCATGCCTAATGATGAAATTTAGCTCTATTTAAATGTATGTGTAAATACAAGAGTCCTGCTACCTGAAAACCTCATGCCACTTAACCCATCAACTTTATAATAGTCCATAGCAAAACACCTGCTAATATTGGGAAGCCACAAAACTCACAAAAAGGGGAAACATGGTATCACAGAGTACTAAAATTGAGGAATGGTGAGAGTTAGTAAGGAATTGCACAGATCAGAAATAATTTATAGATACCTCACACGTAATACTATTGTATAAAGGGAAAATGCATGATTTTTTAAATTTATTACGTCATAAACAAAAATTGTTGTTACAATGGTGTGCAAAGAAAATTATAAACTAATATTTTATCAAATTTAAATTGAGTTGATGAAAATGGGGCTATTTTTATTTTCAAAATTATAACTCTTTAAAATTAAATATTATAGAAAAAAATAATTGCAATTGTTAGCAACATTCTCACTCCTTGAAAATGAGGTAAAAGCCGAATATGAGGCTTCACTAAACATCATTTATAATGAAGCTATTCAATCATTTGTTCTAAAATTACAAAATAAAACCAAAATTTAGATCATAAATGCTCAAAAAATGGGTTTGATAATGGGAAAAAAAGAGTTAATGTGTTTACAAATTATTGAGGAATCAAAAATAGGTGTAGGTCCTTATGCATGATGAAGATGACTCTGAACACTAAAAGATAAAAACTTGAGAAATAATTGAAGCTCAATGTGAAGGCAATGGAAAGAGAGATGTGGCAAACATAAGGGTTAGAACCTGATATAAATGCATGACAAATGTTATAGTATAAGGAGGTTTACATGTTTAACCATCACCGACCCCCATCACATACTCCATGCACTAACACAAAGTGGTAGCCTACTGCTTTCATTGTCTTTCAATCCATGGCCATGCCCAAACTGAAAAAAGACATAAATTTAGAAATGTAACAACATTTCTAACAATAACTACATGTCCTTACAAGAGAAATATGTTGTATGTAAACATAGGTACATGCCTAAACAATAAAAAAACATTATAATATTTATATATATTATATAAGATAAGATTTATATATTATATAATATATAATATTCATATATATTATATAATTAATGTTTAATATATATAAATATTATACTAATATGTGTGTGTGTGTATAGTTAGAGGATTTTTATAAACCAAAAGAGTGTAAATTGATTGTTAAATCTCACTCAAAACCCATGACTACTAATTTGTCATTGTTTGTCACCATCATCACCCATCTCACCTTTAAATATTTCACCTCTTTCACACACTATAAGAATGTATCTGGATGTTAAAATAAGTTTGTGTCAAGTGATGTTGGGGGCAAACAAATCAGCATTTGAATCGCTATACAATGCTTTAGTCTATTATGGCTTGCATTTTTCATGGAAAGAAATGACCTATTTGCCCAATCTCTATGTCAAAGTTGTAACTCCTTTATTTTTGATCGGGCAACATCTATATTGGTTGGTTGAAGATCCCAATATATTAGGGTCAGGCTAATTATGGGTGATCATGGTTTATCTTGGTGATTGTAATAGAGAAATTATTTTCGTTATAATGGCTCTAGAAAATTCCAAGCAACTAAGAGCAATATATCATTTCAAAATTGGATAAAAATTTGAAGTGGACATGGGTAGACACAATCAATATCAAGATTGAAGATGTAAATGCTCTGATCATTTGTGATTATATTTCCTAGCCATTTGTCATGTTGATCAAACATGGTGTGATTTGGTTGATGAAAATTTATTTCCATATTATAATTAGGCACGGTCTGCACCAATAATCATTAACATCCCAATTCTAAACCTTCATGTAAAATGTGTCATCCAGATTTTGTGATATATTGCATTTGTGTCTGTTGGGATTTAAGCTAACGTTTAGGCATTTAGAAGATTGTATAGATTGAAGGCAGCTATTGGATTCCAATTCTAAACCTTCCTATGAAATATGTCATCTAGATTTAATGATAGATTTCACATCAAAAAGGGGTACACAACTTGCAAGGTGGCATGTTACTAGAATGGACATTTACTATGGTGAAAGGTCGATGAGGACAACATGATGTTGATTTGATTGAGATAAATCTCCATGTTTAGTGCACATATTGTGAGGTTTTCCTCCATTGTTTCATCTAATTTCCCATTTTAATGTTTAATACACTTAGCTATCTCGATGTAAAAAGGATCTGGGTTGGACAATTATGCGTTAAGCTCTGTGTTACCACCCAAAGAGAGTGGAAAGGGTTTGAGAAAAAGCCATTAGGATTAAATGAAAATAAGGTATTCATGGGATCGTTATATGGATGGGGATGGGGAAGGGGAGGATGAGATTGAAACTTCTCCCATAAGCAGGAGGAGCAAAAGAGAGCCTAAAGAACCTCATAAATTGTTGCCTTTGTGGAGTGCTTTAGGTACACTAGTTTTATATTATTTGCATCCTACACCTTTAAATGTGATTCAATTTTATTCTTTTATACTAGGCACTAGTTTGCCTCACCAAACTATATCCTACTAAACAATCCCTTCTGGCATTACTTGGACTTTTGGGCTAACTACTAGGACTATTACTCCTATGAGTAATTGTAGGAGAGCTTTAGTCTCATAGTGGTAGATGAATAGTCTACATAGGAAATTGAATAGTCTTCTTATAATAATAAGTGAATAGTCACATGTTTGGCTAAATAAATATTTTAATCTCTCTTCACTTAATAAATGCAATAGCTTTGGTTTGCACCAAATTCTCATATTATTTACCATCCACAATTCATGGCCTAACACTCATGTGGTTGTTTTAGCTCTTTACATTGCTATATACACTACATGGATCTGTGAATTTATTAAATTATTTTATCTTCTTCAGGGCTCCATATAAAATAAATTAAAATGAACTTTGGACTTACAAAATATTACATCACATTTCAAGACTTTAAAAAAAGTATAAACTTCAGCAAGGTTTGTCATTTCATGGCCTTGTTATATAATAGACTTGGATCCAAAATTCATTCAAAATATTATGGGACCACTCATTACATATAAATTTTAATAATAATAATAAAAAAGTAACATATTACTAATTTGATAAGATATGCACTCTATATATCTTTACCACAAAAAATATTGACAAATTTTTATTTTAACACAATAAGTAAACTCAAATTATTCATAAAGGTAAAACAATTTAAAAAATAGTTCAAGTTAGTTTATTTATACATCTTTACCAATTCAATATTTAAATTTTAGAGAAGACATCGATAAAAATAAAGAAATAACTTTTTAAAACAAGAGCTGTGAAGCCGCTTTAGTACGTGCACCTGGTTGAGAAAGTGTCTAGTTGTGAAATGGCTTTGATTATAACTTGAAGTAGGTTATGCATATATTTTTTCATGTTATATAAGATCATAATAATGTTAATAAAATTTATTACTATAAATAGTTCTGATGACATTTATTGTGATTTTACACAAGCAGTAACGAAGCATAATACATAAAATTTGCAATTTAGTGTCTATAATTAATGTATATAATATTATAAATTATAATAATAATTGATATGAATATATCATAACTAGTAATATATAATATATTATATGTCATATTACCGATGAGATGTGGGTGAGTTGGTAAGGGCAACTTGGTTGCTACATGCACGACCCAAGTTCAAATCTCAGATAGTATTGGAGGCCAATTTTAGTTGTTCATATGTATTAGGCTAGTTGTGGTCATTCATTGGTATTAGGCTGGTTGTGGTCATAGTTGGTAATCTTGGTACTTGTGTACTTGGGGATCTGAGCCCCCGATTGTGTCTTAGATTGGTTGGAGCTCCGGTTAAAAGCATGAGGGTAAGGGACCCATTAAACCCTGGTATTGATCCAAAAAATATATATTACATGTAGTATTATAAATTTATATTATTTTTTAAATTAAAAAATGCTAATTATTATATAAATATTATATACTATATATAAATATTATTTTATATAATATATATTCTAATATATAACTTGATAACTTTGATTAGTTATTGTGTTTTACATGGATTGGTTCAGATCCACTATATTGGAGGAATGCCTATCCACATGATAATTAAACAAAATATTTTATATAAATTAATTTTAAATAATAATAATATATAAAATGAGGTAAAGATAACATATAAATACACTAAAACACTCTCTCTCTCTCTCTCTCTCTCTCTCTCTCTCTCTCTCTCTCTCTCTCTCTCTCTCTCTCTCTCTCTCTCTCTCTCTCTCTCCATATATATATATATATATATATATAATGAGATAAGATACAATCTTATACTATATATAAATATTATTTTATATAATATATATTCTAATATATAACTTGATAACTTTGATTAGTTATTGTGTTTTACATGGATTGGTTCAGATCCACTATATTGGAGGAATGCCTATCCACATGATAATTAAACAAAATATTTTATATAAATTAATTGTAAATAATAATAATATATAAAATGAGGTAAAGATAACATATAAATACACTAAAACACACACACACACACACACTCTCTCTCTCTCTCTATATATATATATATAAAATGAGATAAGATACAATCTAATATAACATAAAAATAAATCTATCCAACTATATATAACTAAATAAATACAACCAGATTTAATTTATTTATTTTTCTAAATACACTACCAAATAATCATCATGAAGTGGCTTTAGTAGCTGCATGAGGCCAAAGCAATGGTTGCATGGAGTGGTTAATGAGCAATAAAGCATAGGAAAAAGAAATTCTAGATTTTTTTTCTAAAATTACGGACCCCCTTTTTTTTAATTATTATTATTATTATTATTATTATTATTATTATTATTATTATTATTATTATTATTATTATTATTATTATTATTATTATTAAAAATCCATGGTTCCGTAGGATCATTTTCTGAGTATAAAACATGTTGGTGTTATTACTGACGAGTCCAAGAAAAAAATAAAAGGAAAAAGAATTGGCCATGTCATTGACTAAACTCTGTATTTTTATATTATTATATCAATCTCAATCCTTGTATTTTCATAGTTACTATATTTGAAATAATGGATTGAGTTATGCTTTTTTTTGGGGATAAATAATAGGTTTATGAGACTCATGCATGATAAAAACAAGAAAATATACAAAAGAAAATACTAATCAAAATATTTTCATTTTCTTGCCATAACATAGGTCAAATCAGAAAAAAACTTAAAATGCATTAGTGGAGTGCAAAAAAAGAAAAAGGAAAAGCAGTATTAGATTAAAAAAAAGGGACATTTGAAAATATAGTCAATTGGTATGATTTCAATAAACTTGAAAGCAAAGATAGGCCTGAAATAATCACCATCTAGAAAAGAATACTTCCCATAGGCCAAATCAACAATTGCCACATTAGAACCAATAACCATCGAGGTAGATAGAGTGTCCAACTGGTCAGACTTACATTTGTCTACAACCAAATGTTCATCTAAAATTGAGGTAACTATTGTCAAAGCTTGTCTAACTAACCATGGAGGAGAAGGGGAAATGCCATGAAACACTAGTATGGGCAAGAATATAAATGATTCGATCCTTTGGTAGGAATGTATAATAACATGTATGTGTTTTATAGCAGGCAGAGGTGACAAAGCATTGTTTAAAAGCGATAGGGGAAATAAAGAACCAGATAACCTATTTGATTTCATCTTAGAAACTAGGGATTGAATTTAATCATGGAGAAGAGAGAATCTCCTCTCTAGGTCCCTAAACATCACCATTGGCATGAACTCAAATGTATCTCTACTAGATAAAGGCAGGGGGTCTCCCTGATCATCATCTAGGGATGCTATAGCTTCATACAAACCGACCCTGAAGACTAGATTAACAAAGAACTCAACCAAGGATTTTGCCTTCTCCTTGTTAAAGAGAAGGAACATTATGTTAGTAGTAAATACAAAAGTAGCCATGGAACTAACTTTGATCATGTTAGTGATAGAGAGAAATTCTTCCCCGATGATAGAAAGGATAGCATTACAAACTTGTTTGGAAGGAATCCAAAAGATGTTATACAGACGATGGGGTGAGACTCTACCAAAAAAGCCATTTGTGGTTTTTGGCAAGAGCACAGAAATAAAAGATGAGCCAAAGTTTCTTACAACGGGGTCTATTGAACTTTGAGTAGAACTAGACGATAAGAACAAAGAGTTGAAAGCCACATTATGGAAAGAAAATAATGTTGGGAATGAAATAAATGGACACAAATGAATCATAACTAAAATATGGTAGCAATGAAGGCAAAGAAAAAAAATGATTGTCAGTATCAATGCCTAATATTGTCAGCAAAGCATAACTATAATTATCAATGACAAGATATATCGATTGGTCAATTACAATATTTACCAAAGCATTATAAATATTATCTATTTATTAAGTTATGTTATTTCAATATGTGCAATGACATTTATAACATATGTGATGACATTTTTTTTTTATTTGGTAGATTTCAAAGTAATGAATTTAGTTAACACTCATTTATTAGTGCTTAATGTTTTGACAAAGGGTTTCTATGACATGGATTGAATTTGAATAGATTTGTTATGTTATCTGAAGTCAGAGAGGGTAATCTCTCAGAACTATCACAGAAGTCAGATCCTGGTGGAACTAGGCCCAATGGGAGATCATGGCATCATTTAGAGTAAAAAATATGGGTCTTTAAAAGTTGTCAAATATATTAGAGGCCAGGAAAGTGCCACCAAATGAGGACTTGCCACATCATTTTTGTCAGAGAATAGTCTCCCAGACTTGCTAGAGATATGTGTATTTGGTAAAGCTCGATTGAATTGAAGATCATTAGGTTATTCAAATTCAAAAAAGTGAGATCTCTAGATCTGTTAGAGATATTATAACTTGGGAGAACCAAGCCCAATGGGAAACTACTATGCCATATAATGAGAAAATGAATTAGTCACCACTTATGACCCAAAAGCTCAAAATGAAGTACCAATTGTTAACCAAAACTAATTGGGGTGCACCAATAGTCATTGGGTGGCACATCATCCTATAAAGCATAAAGCCATGGAACACAAAAATACACTTAAATAGTGATCGTCAATAAAAAATTAGTAGAGGGGTAACACATGTCAGAAAGCATGGGCTAGTCAAGGAAACTCCAAGGGATGTTGCCACATGCTTACCATATGCTTGCTCTTAATAGAATGGGAAGTTGGACCTGATTAGATAGTTTTGAGAAACATCATATCACTATTGCTATATCTATGTGGTAGCACAGGATCATGGGATGCTAATTTAATTTTGGATTTGGAAATAACAGGATAAAATCTTAGTGCCTACTCAAATTTTCAAATTTGGAGCAAGTGAGCTATCAAATGACATTAATGCAAAAAGATGCATGCACAAGCCTTAAAAGCCTAAACAAGGTCCATTAATGGTTACTAATGATAATATGGAAATTCAAGTGATCGTTGCCTTATTTTTTTTGCATGTAGATCTATATAGTACACAAATAATGAGATAGACATGTTTTAACTACTAAAAATAAATAAACTATATGTACCATATAAGCATAATGTGTTGTTTTAAAAAAAAAATGCAATTATAAATTTAAATGCTATAATGAGAAAAAAGTAAATAGACATAAACAAGTCAAATCTACTACTAAAAACATAAATGATAAAAAAAAATGTAAACATTGTAATAATGAATAGAGTGGGTTGATCAAATTTTGAGTAAGTTATTAATAAGTGGCTAAGTATTAAAACCAAGTCAATAAAAAAAGACTCAAAATAATCACTGGGTATGTACAAAAAATATTTGTTGTGCCTAATATGCCACGATGCTTGCTAGAAACTTCAAAATAAAGATAACTTTGATTTTACTCAAGCAGTAACAAAACTTTTTAGCTTTTCAAAAAATGCCAAGTAGTATTTCTTCACTTTTAGCATATCATGTCGGTAAAACTATAAATTAATTTTCACAAGAAAATGTTCCCCGAATCCATTTTTTTCTCAGAGCAAGAAACTCATTATCCTCTGTGGCAAAATCGAGTGCTATATGGCTAAAAGATAAGCTTTAATGAATAGTTTTCCTTTTTGTTGTTATTAGTTCATTGTCTTGTGAATTTAGAAAATCTTAACCCAATGGGAAACCATTGCATCAATTGGAGTAAGAAAGGCCAGTCTCCCATACTCATCATAATTGTCAAATCTTGGGAGAGTGCGACACAACGGTAGATCATCATGTCATTCTGAGTCAAAGAGGCTAGTTCCCTATACGTGTCATATATGTCATAGCCCAGGTGAGTCTAGCCCAATGGGAACTTATCATGTCATTTAAGTCATAAAGGTTAGTTATATAGACCTATCAGAGATGTCAGAGGCATGGAAAGCCTAGGCCAATGATAGATCACCGCATCATTCAAAGCCAAAAAGGTGACTCCCTCACTTGTTAGAGATGTTATAGCTAAGAGACCCCAACCCAATGGGCACACACCCCATCATTTAGTATCAAGGAGGGGAGTGGCCATGGCCTTGAAAACTATTGCATCATATAATGTAAAGATAAATTGGTTGCTCTTTCTAACTCAAAAAGGTTAGAATAAAGTATGAGTAGTTAACTAGGATCAATCACGGTGTGGCATGTGTTCCTGGGTGATAGATCATCCTATTCAAAATAAAGGAATGGAGTGAAAAGTTGTATTTAGCTAGTGACTGCTAATAAAAAATCAATATATCGATGACATGTGTTAAAAAGCAGAGACTAGCGCATAAAACTCCAAGATAAATAGTCATGTGCATACCACATGTTATAAGTACCAAACACCACTTTCCCTACTAGTATAACTAGGTAAGAACATTACAATGACATATTTAAAGTAGTTAAGGATTGATCTATGTATGACAAGTAAGCTTTAATGAATGGTTTTATTTTTTTTGTTGTTATTTCATCATCTTGTGAATCTTGAAGAGCCTAGCCCAATCAAAACTTACCATGTGAATCAGAGTCAGAAAGGCCACTCTCTTAGACCTATCAAAAATATCAGATCTTGGTAGAGCATGACCTAATGGGAGATCACCCCATCATTTAGGGTCTAAAAATCCAGTTGCTCAAACTTGTTATATATGTCAGAGCCAGAGAAAGCCCAGTTCAATGGGAGATCATCATGTGATTCTGAGTTAGATAGAGAAACCACCATACCTATAATAAATGTCATATCCCAGGAGAATCTAGGCCAATGGAAGATGACCACATCATTTAGAATTAGAAAGGCAAATCCCTTGCACCTGTCAAAGTTGTTAGATCTCAATAAAACCTAGTGTAATGGGCACTCATCGTGTCATTTGAAATTAGAGAGGGAAGTGTAGAAGACATATGAGAGATGTCAAAAATTAAGAAAGTAGGACTCAGTGATAGATCAATGCATCATCCAAAGTGAGAAAGGCAAGTCTCTTAGTACTGTTAGAGAAGTCAGAGCCTGGGAGAGCTTAACTTGACAAGAAGCTATCGTGCCATATAATGCAAAGATGAACTGATTGCCACTTATGAATTGAAAAGCTCAAAGAAAAGTAGGATCTGTCAAGTAGAACCAATTAGGGTGTGACATATGTTCCTAGGTGACACATCATCTTGATTAAGATAAAAGGCATAAAATGTGAAGCCATGCATAGATGGTGACTATCAATAAAAATCCAATAAACCAATGACACATGTCAAAAAGTGGGGATTCATTGAGGTAACTTAAGGTATATGGTCATGTTATTAACACACACTCATGAGTAAGAAAGGTGAGTCTCCTAGACCTATCAGAGATGTCACAACCCAAAAGGGCTTGATTCAATGGGATGTTATCACATCACATAATGCAAAGATGAACTAATAACTAATTTTAGCTGGAAATGATTAGAATTAAGTAGGAACTATCATGTAGAACTAATAGGGTGTGGCATGTGTCCCTAGGTAACACATCATCCTACTCAAGATAAAGACATAGAGTGTGAATTTGTGCTTAGACAATGACCACTAATAAAAATCTAATAGATCGATGACACATGTCAAAAAGCAAGGAGTAACTTCAAGTTAGGTGATCATGTGTCTACCACGCTTTCATAATCGAGAAAGATAAGTCTCCTAGACCTATTAGAGATGTCAGAGCCTAGGAAAACTTGAATTGATAGGAAGCTATCACATCACATAATACAAAGATGAACTAGTTGTTACTTGTGACTTGAAAATCTCAAAATAGAGTATAAACTATTAAGCAAGACTGATCAGGCCATGACATGTGTCCTCAGGTGACACATAATCCTATTCAAGATAAAAGCATGGACACATATAATAGTGACACATATCAGAAAGGTAGAACTAAACAAGGAAACCATTAATAAAAATCTAATAGAATAGTGACACATATCAGAAAGGTAGAACTAGACAAGGAAACTATAAGGTATGTAATTATGTGCCTGCCACATGCTCATCATTAATGGAATGTGTAATATCCCTTCGAATATCAAAACAAAAGCTCTGAATTGCTTATCTGACTTTCTGCAAAATATCTTCAAATAGATAAATAAATCACAGTATAAATTCTTATTTATTTGCTCATAAGCTTACAATAGAGATCCTCTGTCAAGTATACAAAGAATATTGAAAGTACGGCCTTAATAGCCTGAATATTCTGCAAACTGATCTGAATCTGGTACGTCTCGGCTTGCTGTGTAAAAAACACAGTCGCCGACGTCGGTTATACTACCGTCGTCGGTCGACCTGAAGTCGTTGACTTGTCGACGTCGATAATATGTCGACCGATGTCGGTCTCTGTAGGTCCCTGTTCGCCGATGTTGGTGCCTGAACTTTTTGTATGTGCGTATGGATTTTCACGGATCTGTATGGAAGTCGTACGGCCGCTGATGTCGCACAACCTGTATGCTTGATCCTGATCTGTAGAATTATGGGCTAATACAAAGATCTATATCTGGATAATTCTTGAATCAAAAACCCAAAATAATGAAATACCTGTAAACCCTTGTGATAGCTTCTGTGTGAAGTTATCTCTCAAACTTGTAAACACCTATGATAACTTCTGTATGAAGTTATCTCTCAATTTGGCAATAGATCGGCTGATCTTTCACAACCTCTGAATCGCACACAATGAAGAGTTGACGTTCTTCAATGCAAATGGAATCCTGGAACCCTTGGCTCAGTCTTCACAAAAGAATTTCTTAACAAGAATCAATATCAATAATAGTCATGAATACAAACTCTCTCCCATGAGAGATTCTTATACACCTCCAAAGGTGTGCTTGCTAAAATTAGATTCCCTTAAATTAGACTGGGGCTTCCTTAAATTAGAACCAGGGTCTTAAAATTAGACCAATTCTTAAATTAGAATTAGGATCCTAAAATTATACCCAATAATTAATAATTAATAATTAATTAAAATTAGATCAAATAATTAATATTTGATTAAATCAATCAAATATTAATATCTCCCTTAATTCACGTCCAAAAGAGCCCGAATGAAAACCGACCCCATCTCCATCAAGACCCTCTATCCATCCCATCAGCCTACGAGGGTCGCATAATAGGCTAATCATTCGCTCGAAAAGATGTCAACTAGAAGGGGACATGACAGTCCGCCCCTCCTGAAATTGCTTGTCCTCAAGCAATCTCAACTCTGGATGTTGTAGAATATCTTCGCTTTCCCATGTCGCATCCTCAACTGGAAAATATTTCCACTTTACCAAATATTCCCTGATAGTCCTCCGACGCAACTGTCTCTCTCTAGATTCCAAGATGGACTCAGGTACTAAAATCAACTTTCCCTCATCATCTTAGGGAGGTAAAACTGTAGAAGGTATCACACGGTGTCCTAACGCCTTTTTGAGGCGTGATACATGAAAGACATTGTGTACCTTGCTCTCTGTAGGAAGCTCTAGCTCATAAGCCATCTCTCCAACGCATCTCAGGATCCTGAAGGGACCGTAGTAACGTGGCTTAAGCTTCTTTGCCCCACTCTTCCTAAGAGTAGACTGACGCTAAGGCTGCAACATAAGATAGACCATGTCACCTACCTCAAAAGATCTCTCGGTCCTCCACTGATCTGCATACTGCTTCTGCTGATTCTGTGCCTTAGCAATATTCTCCTTGAGAGTCCTCATAGTATCCTGACTCTCCTGCAATAAGTCTCCAGCACTCGGCACTCTACTGTTGCTCAGTAGCAAATCTAGAAAACTCGGTGCCTCATACCCGTACAATGCCATAAAAGGAGACATCTGAATGGTCATGTGGAAAGTTGTGTTATAGCAATACTCGCACAGATAAATCCACTTGACCCAAGCTTTTTGCTGCCCTGCAATGTAGTTCCTGAGGTAGCCTTCCACCCATTTGTTCACTATCTCCGTCTGTCCATCAGTCTGCGGGTGGTAGCTGGTGCTAGGTGTAAGTTCGGTCCCACAAAGTCAGAACACCTCCTGCCAGAAGTGACTCAGGAACCGACTATCCCTGTCGCTCACTATGCTCCGAGGTAATCCATGCAGTCGAAATACCTCTCGAAAGAAAACTCCTGCTACCTGTGTAGCTGTATGTGTAGTGGTAATTGGGAAGAAGTGAGCATACTTCGTTAATCAATCCACAACTACATATATGCAATCTCATCCTTGGGCTTTAGGCAAGCCCATAATGAAATCCATCGACAAACACTCACACTTCCTGTCAGGAATTGGAAGTGGCCGCAACAATCCTGCTGGGTACGTGTTCTCCTGCTTGTTCTGCTGACAAACAGGGCACTCACGCACATACTGAAGAACATCTGCTTTGAGGCCTTTCCATGTGAATCTCTCCCTAATCTGTCTGTAAGTCTCAAAATATCTGGGATGTCCTGCAGTGGGTATATCATGAAAAGCTCGCATGATAATGTTCTTCATCGATGATCCTGGGATCAAATAAACCTTGTTCTTGTAAATGATCAAGTCATTCACAAGAGTATATCTGGTGTCAACCGTCGATCCCTCAACTATGCTAGATGCCCATGTATCCTTGGCATACTCTGCCACAATCATATGTCGCCAATCCTCTGTAATGTGGACCATGGTACTCAAATACGGCCTGCGTGAAAGAGCATCGGCCACAACATTCTGGGTGCCCTTGATGAAAGAGATGTCAAAATCATATGCCTGTATTTTACTCACCCACTTCTGTTGATGATCATTGAGGTCTCACTGCCCCAAGAAATGTCTCAAACTGTTGTGGTCCGTTTTGATGCAAAATTTGCTGCCCACTAGATATTGCCTAAACTTTGCCAAGGCATGCATGATAGCAAGCATCTCCTTATCATATATGCTGTTCAGTCTTTTTGGTCCCCTGAGCTTACGACTCTCATATACTATGGGGTGCTTGTCCTGCATAAGCACCGCTCCAATGCCCTTGCCTGAAGCATCGCACTGAAGCTCAAACGGCTTCAAAAAATCAGGTAGTGCCAAAACTGGGCACGTAGTCATCAACTCCTTAAACCTTTTGAAACACTCCTGTGCTTCAGGGGTCCAACAAAAAGCACCCTTTTTAGTCAAATTTGTCATAGGAGCTGCATGTCATGAATAACCATTCACGAACCTCTGATAAAATCCACACAGACCTAGAAATCCCCTTAGCTGTGTTAGGTTTGCTGGAATAGGCCAGTCTATGATGGCGCGGATCTTCTCAGGATCCATTCTCACTTCCCCTGCGCTGATAATATGACCCAAGTATAATAATTCAGTCATCCCCAAATCACATTTGGACTCCTTGGCGTACAAGGATTCCCTCTCCAAGATGCTGAGTACAGTCTCCAGATGAGCCAAATGCTCCTGCCAAGTCCTACTGTATATAAGAATATCATCAAAAAAAATAAGTACAAATCTCCTCAGCAGTGAATGGAAGACTCTATTCATGGTGGACTGAAATGTTGCTGGCGCATTAGTGAGCCCGAATGGCATCACTATAAACTCATAGTGTCCACTATGGCAACGGAAAGCTATCTTCTCCACGTCCTACTCGCGAACTCTGATCTGATGATAGCCTGATCTTAAGTCTATCTTCGTGAAGTAATGTTCACCATGGAGCTCATCAATAAGCTCGTCAATACGTGGTATAGGATACCTGTTCTTAATGGTCCTCTTATTCAGGGCTTTGTAGTCAATGCACATTCGTAGGGTGCCATCCTTCTTCTTCACTAGAACAACTGAAGAAGTAAACGGTGATTTGCTAGGCCGAATGTGACCCATAGCTAGTAACTCCTTAATTGTCTTTTTGATCTCATCCTTCAACCGCTTAGGATGTTGATAAGGAGTAATCATAATGGGCTTAGCGTCTTCCTCAAGCTCAATAATATGCTTAATGCCCCTGTCTGGAGGTCTCCCTGGTGGAATGTCACTAAATACCTTATCATGCTTGACTCTCAACTGTTGAATGTCAGGATGATACTCAGTCTTCTGCTGTCCCTCCTGCATTGGTGCCAATGTGCACTTGGCAGCCCACTCTACCATGTCATGTCGCATGAGCCTCTCCATCTGATGTAAAGAAATAGTCTTGATGTTGCCGTCCCGTATTGCTTTGAGAATGTGAGTCTTCCCATCTACATCAAAGCGGATCTCCATATCCTTAAGACTAAGAGTGACTACTTCAAGGGAATGAAGCCACTTCATACCCAAAACCAAATCTATATCTCCCATGTTGACCACATAATAATCTGCCTTGAACTCATAGTTGTTCAAGCGCAATGGGAGCTCTCTGATTATCCGCTCACACCTGAGGGTGTAACCGTCAGCTACCTTAACTCTAATGCCCTCGAACTCTTCTGTGGTGAGTCCTCGCTTCTCCACAAATTGAGTATCAATAAAATTATGTGTGGCTCCCGTGTCAAGAAGGGTAATGACCCTCTGCCCTGCCAAAACTCCCCGGAGTCTGAATGATCCCTCGTGTTGGATGCTAGATATTCATGCCTCTTGAATCTGGAGCTCTGACTCTGCCTCGACCCTAGGCTCTGAAGCCTCAGCCTCTGGCTCCTCAGAACAATCATGATGTTCGAAATCTTCTGATTCCTCATCCTCATAATAGGCCCACATCACCCGATTTGCTTTGCCCTTAGGCCTCAACGGACAATCGTGATTAGCATCATATGGACCCTTGTAATAGAAACAAAGTTTCTTCTTGCGTAGATCATTAAGAGCCTCTCTATCCAACGGTGGTGCTGCTGGGTTGGCCTTTGAATTATTCCTAACACCTGATTTATCTATGTTGAAACCTGGTCTTTCTCTGTTCCTGTTGAAGCCCTTGTTGTCCCTGGATGAAGAAGTACCTCTGGAGTTAGATCTACTTGATGGGGCTGCCATCTCCATGCTACGCGCCTTCTTCATAGCCTCCTGTAAGGAAGGAGGATCAAAGCCTTTGATCCACCCTCTCAATGGTTCTGTCAATCCCTCCATGAAGAGTACCACAAGTCGCCTCTCTGAAATGTCAGGAACCATAACTGATAACTTCTGGAAGTCACCAATATAAGACTCTAGACTGCCACTTTGGCATAATTATGCCAACTCTCAAAAATAGGACTCTGGATCTCTCCTGTCAAAACGCTCTACCAGCCTATCCACAAACTCCTGATAAGATATAATCTGATCATGATGAAGTGTCACCATCCCGTGGTGCCACCAATCGTGAGCTACTCCCTCAAGATGTAGTGTCGCATATCTGATAGCATCTTCCTCACCCATCGGTCGCAATGTGAGAAATGTATCCAGCTTACTAACCCAGGCTTGTGCTGTCACCTTACCACTGCCGTCAAACATCGCTAGTGTGAGCCTGCTCATAGCATGCTTTAGATCATTGTTCTGGGGTCTTGGTCTCCCATTCTGTCGACCTCGGTAATGTTCTTTCCTTTGTGTGAGGAATCGATCAAAAGTAATCATCTCCCTGACCATAGGTGGTAATGACTCCCACTCTTCAGCCACTGCCCTAAGGGTGTCTGTAAATGCCTCCTCATGCTCCTCACCTGCTATTACCTCCTCTGCTTCCTGTCTCACAAAGATAGGCCTAGTAGGCCTGTTAGCTGTATGAGAAACAGTCCCATGGCCTCTCTGTGATCCTGCATCACTCCTGACATCTTCACGGTGTGGGGAATGTCTCCTCGGAGTACCCAATCTCGACAGTGCTGCTGCCAACTGCTGTAATACCTGGTTATTCTGCCTTTGCCCTTCTCGTAGTTCTCTAAGAGTAAGTAAAACCTCTGCATCATCTTGATCTCTAGGATGGTGAGGAATATCGTCACCCATGTCTTCCGACGGTTGTTCTAAAACTTGAGTGCCTTCAAGCAAAGCTCTATTGCGCATGAAATACCTGTGTGATCCCAACCCTTGTGGCTGCATAAGATTGTCAACCTCTCAGGATGGCAGGATTTAGCTCTGATACCACTGTAATATCCCTTCTAATATCAAAACAAAAGCTCTGAATTGCTTATTTGACTTTCTGAAAAATATCTTCAAATAGATAAATAAATCACAGTATAAATTCTTATTTATTTGCTCATAAGCTTACAATAGAGATCCTCTATCAAGTATACAAAGAATATTGAAAGTATGGCCTTAATAGCCTGAATATTCTGCAAACTGATCTGAATCTGGTACGTCTCAGCCTGCTGTGTAAAAAACACAGTCGTCGACGTCGGTTATACTACCGTCGTCGATCGACCTGAAGTCGTTGACTTGCTGACGTCGATAATATGTCGATCGATGTCGGTCTCTGTAGGTCCCTATTCACTGATGTCGGTGCCTGAACTTTCTGTATGTGCGTACAGATTTTCACAAATCTGTACGGAAGTCGTACGGCCGCTGATGTCGCACAACCTGTATGCTTGATCCTGATCTATAGAATTATGGGCTAATACAAAGATCTATATCTGGATAATTCTTGAATCAAAAACCCAAAATAATGAAATACCTGTAAACCCTTGTGATAGCTTCTGTGTGAAGTTATCTCTCAAACTTGTAAACACCTATGATAACTTCTGTATGAAGTTATCTCTCAATTTGGCAATAGATCGGCTGATCTTTCACAACCTCTGAATCGCACACAATGAAGAGTTGACGTTCTTCAATACAAATGGAATCCTGGAACCCTTGGCTCAGTCTTCACAGAAGAATTTCTTAACAAGAATCAATATCAATAATAGTCATGAATACAAACTCTCTCCCATGAGAGATTCTTATACACCTCCAAAGGTGTGCTTGCTAAAATTAGATTCCCTTAAATTAGACTAGGGCTTCCTTAAATTAGAACCAGGGTCTTAAAATTAGACCAATTCTTAAATTAGAATTAGGATCCTAAAATTAGACCCAATAATTAATAATTAATTAATAATTAATCAATAATTAATAATTAATTAAAATTAGAACAAATAATTAATATTTGATTAAATCAATCAAATATTAATATCTCCCTTAATTCATGTCCAAAAGAGCTCGAATGAAAACCGACCCCATCTCCATCAAGACCCTCTATCCATCCCATCAGCCTACGAGGGTCGCATAATAGGCTAATCATTCGCTCGAAAAGATGTCAACTAGAAGGGGACATGACAAAATGGGAAGCTAAACCAAATTGGATAGATTGGGAAAACATCCCATCACCAAGCTATATCTAGTTGGTGATGGAGGATCTTGTGATCTAAATGTAATTATGGATTTATAATTAAGAGGATAAAATCTCTTTGCTAACTCAAATTTCAAATTCATGACAAGCGAGTTGTCAAATGACATAAATGTAAGGGCATGCATGCACAAGATTTTACACCCTAAAGAAAGCTTATTAACAATTACCATTGCTAGTTTAGAAGAAATTTTGCATGTTTTGTTTCTAAATCGACAAACAACTTTTGTATCTTATGCCTTCAACACTTGAAATCTTCTCAATTCCTTTTTTGTTCCATTTCAATGGTCGATACATCCTCTAACACGAAGCCTGATCTTGACTAGTAGGACACCACTTTCCCTAATGGTTTAACTTAATACAAGCATTATAATGACATATACAAAGTAATCAATCATGTCCCTAGGGACTTTAGTGATGTTGATGACTAGGAGGCTAAATATGAGGATGCCCTTCAATCCTATAAAAGATGCAGAGTCCATAGAGCCACAACCAAATAAGAAACGTTTCCCTACATTGAGTTGTTAGGTGACATTGTTCATGAGGAAATCCAAGTATAGGATGGAGTTAATTATTAGGTGTGTTCACCCACTTCTCAGCAACATATTATTGACATATCTGGGAATGCTTTCAAGGTATCCTACTCCCTCTCAAATTTCTTATTTTCATATGATGTAACCACAATATTATCATAGATGATCGATCACCAGATCTATATTATCCTCTAAGGTTAGGCCAAGAACTGAGATTCCAAGTGGGTAAATAAAGAAAATATCAATGCTTACATGGTATGCACATTTAGAGAGGAGATATAAGTAGGAATGATCCTTCTAAATCGACTGTTCAAAGAGTTAGACTGCTAGCATGTCAACAAGCTATGGTTGCCCCTATTGCACATGATTCTTACTTGCTCTAACATCCCGAACCTTGGAGGATTGATTGACTTCAACTTGATCCAAGCCATTATATATGCCCAAAATGGGGTGATTTATAAATGATGAGTTATATACTCGATGCCATTTATGGAATACTCTCGTTTAACCTGTCAATCTTTCCAGCCTAGATTCTTGGTGGCCAAATTTTCCATGTGGTTTTATTCAAACTCTATGGTTACCATTTACACCAACATTTCCAAGAGTTCTATGAGTATTTATACTTGGTGGTGTACTAGGTAATCAATAAAGCTCCCACGCCCCAACTTTCAAATATAATACAGGAGTCTATCACAACCATAGGGGACTAATGGTTGTATAAAAAGGACGTAGTAATACTAGTCATGGGATTCATGCTTGAACCTCTACGCTTATCATATTATGTGCCTAACCAACTAATAGAGAAAGAGATCAACTTTTGAATTATAATGGATATCAACTTCCATGGGATCAACCTTATGATGAACCTTTATATGCAAATGATACATCCAATGAAGCTTTTATGGTATAATGGGGAACAATGCCTACTATGACTCAAGAAGATATTTCTATTAGAGGAGAAGGTAAAGGAGATAATTATCAATAAGAGGATACCTTTGTGAATTACACTTAAGAAGATTCGTGTGTATTCAATCACCAATGGAATTTAAATAAACTCAAATCCTATAGTTGAAAATACAATAACAAAGATAAGATCAATTGAGGAGGTACAAGGAATAAACAATAGACCAATAATTAACTATCCAACATCACAAGGATCAAATGTGTAAAATACATCCCCTATTACTTGAGAAAATTAGAGATTTTAGAATGCTAAAGCTACTCCTATGCATCAAGTAACACATGGTCTTGGTAATGCTATGGCTACTAAAGGGAATGACAAGGTTGATAGATATTCTATGAACATTGTTAAATAAATGAAGAATATTAATGTAAGCATATAAATATGGGAAATATTATCCATTCCAAGACAAAGAGATTTACTCCAAAATGAGCTCTTAAATCTCAATGTAACACTTAGGCATCCTAGTGAAAGAGGATCATTTTTGGTAAGTGTATTGAATATTAATAATGGGAAACCAACCAAAACTGATAGAGAAGATAAACCTCCTACATTATACCTCTCTGTTATCATTGGAGACTTATTGGTTCATAATTTATTGATTTATAGTGGATAAATTATCTAGGTCATGCCAAATAAAGTATCTAATAAGCTAAATTTGAAGTATGAAACAAATTATAAGGGGTTGTTATAATTAGATGGATTGACTACCAAAATAGTTGGCATCATCAAGGGTTTGTAGCTAACTCTTCATGTTTTTCCTAAATTATCTATCTCTCAAGATATTTTAGTTCTAAATATACCATCGCATTTACTCTTTTTTAATCAAGGGATTTTAATGCTAAGATTGGTGGATATTTGAATTTCTATTGGTCCTATATGGTATTTAACACTAGGTATGGTGCTGAAGTTTCAATTAAGTCTGAACCTTTCAAAAGTTTCATGTATAAAACTATGTGGAAAACACATCTAACATGAATTTCACTATTATTGATGATGGAGACCAAGCCAATGACCAAGAATAAGTTGCATCTCTTGATGGCATACCTAACCTTTTCCTAGATGAATCAGATGTAAAGAACCATGAGTTTGATCCTTTCAAGCACATTAAAGAAACTAGTTTAGGAATCTATTACATGTATGAAGAAGGATAAACCATACTAACCCTTTTAAATCCCAATGAAAGTGAATAAGGAATGTAGAAATTGTTCTTTAATGGTTAAAGGAGAAAAAATGGAGGAAGGGAAGGTATAATTATTGTTTCTCCTTCCAAAGATAAATATTTTTCTACTATTAGGTTCCAATTTGGTTGCTCCTCCAATGTAGTAGAATATGAGGGACCTATTCATGGCCTCCAAAGGGTAAGAAAGAAAAGTATAACATAATTGAAAGCATATGGTGATAGTGAAATAATAGCACAATAGGTTAGAGGGAAGATTTCTACCAAAAATACATTGTAGAAGGCATAACAAAATAATATTTTGGATCTCATTCAATAATTTGAAGCCTTCAACTTGAAATTAGTGCTAAGAGAAAGGAATCATTATGATGATAGATTAGCAATAGTATGGGTTCATTTTAACATCATAAACAATGTGAAAAGTGGTAAAAATTAACCACATGTCAAGGTATTGGTTAGACCATCTATCCCAAATAACAATGCAAGTTGTCAAGACTTTGATAGTGATAGGCAAATTGCATCTTTTATATGTGAGGAAGCTAAGTTTGAATTAAATAATCAAGCCAAGTTTCAACAAAACGATGGTGACCAAATAGTGCATTTTTAGTCCAAAAATCTCTCTAAAGGATTGGTGACCCTTGAAAGAATATTCAATGAAGAACATGAAGTGAGAAAGGATAAATTAGGCATGTCTTTAAGTGAGGAACATTTTGAAATATTCACAATCTTCAAAGACAAATTCCTCAAGATAGGAAAGGTATGTAGTAAGGTTGATTTTATTGAATTATGTAGGCAATTTTCAGATGTATTTGCATAAGAGTATGGTAACCTAAAGGTATGTGACCCTAGTCTATCTCAACACACCATTGAGTTACACCCAAGTGCAAAATCAATGAGACAAAAGCAAAGACACATAAGTACCAAGGTTGAAGTTTTGATGGAGAAGGAACTAATCAAGTTGATTCAATCAAACGTTATCTTCATTATTAAGCACTCTTCATGGGTTGCTAATTTAGTTCCTGTAAGTAATAAGAGTGGGGAAATTAGGTTGTTTGATGATTTAAATTATTTAAATAGGGTGTATTTGAAGGATCATCATCCTCTACCTTAAATAGAACAAATACTTCAAATGGTTACAGGGTCTAAATTTTTCTCACTCTTGGATGGGTGTTCGGGTTATAACCAAGTCTTGGTTAAATAAGAGTACCAATATAATACTTCCTTTATAAATAAATGGGGAACTTGTATCTTCAATAATTTTCCTTTTGGACTATCTAATGTGGATCTATCTTTCAAAAATCTAGGGATGTTGCCTTCCAAGGTTTCATTAATAAGATGGTGCTAGTATACCATGATGATATCATTATTTTTTCAAAATATGCTAGTGACCATTTGGCCCATCAAAGACTAATTTTTGAGAGGCGTAGGTATATTTGTATATCTTTAAATCCTATTTTTTTTTGTTTTTGTAGTTCATGAGGGCAAGCTACTTGGAAACATTATCTCAAATGAAGGGATGACCATGTAGACATCTAATTCCTAACACCATTTGTGTTGAAATTGTCAATCTTACTCGAATTGCACTCAAATCCACACTTTATGTCAAAATCCATAAAACATGCTAAATGGTTTGAACTTGTCATTTAAAAGTTTCAATTTAGGTCAAAGTATCCTTAAATAGGGCAATACAATTTATGGTCTAGCTAGCTTTAATCAATTCATTTCAAGTCAAAATGATGATTTTGCTTTTTGTGCTCTAGATAACTCTTTTCTCTTAAAAATCATAGGTACACACCACATACTTTTGTTATTATGTGTTGAAAACATCCTAAATGGAAATACAGTTCCAGCACATCTAACGTCACCTTCTAATTCTTCCAGAGTCAAATTACAACTTAGTAATATGACTTTCTAACCATTTTGAAAATGTTTATTAACCTTGTTTAAGATTAATTAATCCAAATTAGGGGATTAAATGGATTTTCCATGAGAGTTGTTGAATATTTATTTTTGGAAATTGATTCCTATTATCTGCATCATCAGGTGAACTCATTTCTTGGGAAGACATTCCTAGGCCATAAATGCCATAAATATCATGATTATGGGTCACCCATGCCAAGTTAATGCCTCCTATGCCTCTTCAATTCCCCTTATTCCAAGGTCATCTTGAGGATAATTATGGATTTAATTCCAAATATTAGGATTATCCTCAACCACACATCTCAATATTGAGATAGACGGTTGAGGTTGATCCTGACCAATCTCAAAAATCTACAAATAAAGAGGCCATGGACATCATTTCTAAGATATATTGGTGCAAGGTTATTATGCTCAAATATCTCCAAAGTTTGAACATTGTAAACTTGTAATGCTAAATTGTTTATACAAAGCTTCATTGATAGGCTAGTTTAATGATTCCACATCAAGAGCCTAGGTTTTGTAGAGTGTTCTTGAGGAATTGTAGGAGTTTACCACCATTGTTGACAAAGACATGGATGTTTGATGAAGGGAGAACATGTTTTTGAGCCACACGGGCATGGTGAATCCATTTGGGAAGGTAATATGGTGTTGATTTCTTTAATTTGTTTTTTATATCCTTTGTAATTCCCATAGGAAATAGATAGGCTTGGTTGGTTAGTTCTTTATGCATGTTTCATGGTTTATGGACTAATGCTTGATTAACTTGCTTTGTAATCCTCTCTACATCTTGGCATTCCTGGTGGGACAAGATGCATCCTGCACCTAAAGAATATCCTTTTTTAACCTTATAAAACTTATTTAAGCTTTTAAAACTCTTACAAATTAGTTTTCTAACTTTATTTTGCCATTTTTGGTTACCACAGTTTTTACACAGTAATTGACATTGGCAAAAATACTAACATCAGTTATTTAGCTTAACCAATGTCGATCAACAGAACTGACATCAGTCAGATCTCGGTTGGTCGTAACCAATGTTGGTGGTATTGACTGATGTCAATCACTATTTTTCCAAAAACATAGATCCGAGACCTACTTTTCCAAAATTTCTTGTTTAAAATTTAAAAGGGCTTCAAAGCTAAAGGACATGCTAACAATTTTGCTACAGGATCAAGTTTAAATTTTGCTTAAAACATCTTCAAATCACCTTTAAATGCTTAAAAAATGGATTAGGAACCTTGTTTTGGTGCTTAATAAATAATTTTTAGATGTTTTTGGTGAATGTTTTCAAAGTTTACAACTAAGACCAAGGGGTCAAATGAACACCACTAAACCTTTTATTTGGGTTTAAAATTGAACACACTTATTTGCAATAGTTGATTAGATTAATCTTGTTTGGCAAAAAGAGGAATGTTATGTGTATGCTCTTCCATTTATCCCCTATAGCGAGCCCTTGGAATCAAAAGTGTCATTCCTATTTCAAATAGTCTAGTCCAAAGCTTAGAAAGAATGTCACCTAAAGCACTCCCCAAAAACTTGCTAAAGTTTCGGTGATCTTGAAAATGACCCTAAAGTCTTTCTATTTTCATGCTTTCTTTGTTTTTTATGCAACTTGGCTTTTGAGGGGAACTCCATCACCTCCCACAAGTTCTTTAGGGAAGCTTTGACCTAGAGTTTTATCTCCCAACATTGACTTTATTCGACTCTTTTTAGAGTTACATACAGGACGTAGTGGCACTTTGGACATTTTAATACACTAAGCGAACAATAGGATGTAGTGGTTGCATAAAGGACTAGACCTTTATACAACAATTTGAGTGATACAGACACAAAATCCATGCTTTTTTTTTTTACATTGTTTGGCATGAAAGTCATTGTGTAATTGATTCCCCTCTGAGCGAACAATAGGATGTAGTGGTTGCATAAAGGAATAGACCTTTATACAACAATTTGAGTGATACAGACACAAAATCCCTGCTTTTTTTTACATTGTTTGGCATGAAAGTCATTGTGTAATTGATTCCCCTAGAACATTCGAAACTTGATAGTTTAGTAGACCCCACTTTACCATACCTTGTTAGTTTAGATTTAAGATGTTTGATTTTTGTTATTAGCTTACTTGGTCTTGATTTGTGTCTAAACTACTTGTTAACTCAATGAACTTAACCAAAACACGTTGTCCCTAATTTTTTTGAGTAAGAGAGGCATTACATTGTCCAAATGGAAAATTCATCTTTTCCTTGTTCAATTTATTATCAAAAGCTTTGTGTCATGACATCCACTTTCACATAGTCATGCTACCCAATTGAGTCTAGAACTTTTACCCAATTTGTTTAAATCCTTCATTTATCATCCACAGTCAAAATTTAACCTATTTGAGTTCTAAGGGTTGGTGCATCTAAGTGGGCTCACCATTTGTGTACTAAGATTATTTTAACTTGGGTTCAATTTTATATTTAGATTGAAGGTCATTCACTAAGACTCAAAATCACATTATCATCTTGGTGGACTTAAATTATCTTACGTATTGTTCATGCTTTGGGTCCTATAACATATTTTATCCTACTAGAATCATATGGAAACTTGTGCTGCCCTTTAGGTCCTAGCTTTATACTTAGTGATTCGTGTATGTCTTTACATATTGAGTTGCTTAGTTCATTTTGTCTTCTTTGTAATCCAAAGAGCTTTCCTCTAAATTTCTAGGATCAACTTGTCGAAGTTGAAACTAGCTTTTGTAGTGTGGGTGTATCACAAAGATTTAAGCTTTGGTGTACTAGTTTTCACCTTGGGTCTTTGAGTTACCTTACTCTCTTCTGATTTATATGATTTCAACTTAACCAAAGGTTGAGTAATTTCATGAACCAAATCTTCTAAATTATGTGTGGTTTCAAACCATCCTCCCTTATAGTCTCAATTGGTACCTTGGTTATTTGTTTAAAAATAGAGCTAACGCATACTTTGATTGGTTGTCGAACATTGGTCCAAAGTTAGTCAAATGTACAGAACAACTCTTTTTAAACATGACTCAAAGGTTCACTCATAATGGGGCCTCTTATGGCCTTAGTTATGAGGATGAGCAATTTTATGATGGTCAAGATAATCCCATTGTTTTTTATGATATCCCCATAATAGTAGGGTTTGAAGATGATTACAATGAATATCAACCCCAAGAAGATCAAGATGAATCCCCTCTTAGATTGATAGAATTAGGTGTTAGACTACCTTCTAACTTTCCTATGGAACAATTGCATACTTTGGTTAGAGAAGGAGAGCAATGATGGAAAGAGCAAGATTTTGAATAAATAGACATACCTTCTTCTTCTAACAAAGGAAAGGAAATATAAACAGAGTCAAAACCAACAAATCCATATCTCCTAGCTAAGGTTAAGATAATAACTAAATGATATGTAGATCAACTTGTCATAGACCTAATTGACTCCCTAGTTGCCACTTCAATGAACAATAAGGCTTCAAAAGAACACAAAGATATGGTGGACAGTACACAACAAATATTGGATGAGAACATTACCATAGTGGATCAAGTTAATCTAAATGAATAGTTAAAGTCACAAGAGACCTTACAAGATGTTCCATTTGACATAGAGAATACATTATTCAATCATCAAGAACCTCTTGTTGCTTTACAGAATCAGAAACCCAAACATTCAGTTTAAATTGAGGAAATCCCTCAAACAAATAAAAGATTGGTGAATAAACATAGACATTTTCAAAAAGTAGTAAAACATGAAATAACCAAATTTTGGGAATGTTTTACAATCCAAGAATTAACTTCCTATGTTCTCAATTCAAGCAACATATCAAAATCAAATCACGAATCTAAATGTATAAACTCCATATAGATCCATACAAAACTAGGGGCACATTCCACCCCAATAGCAACAAAACTAGGGGCACATTCCACCCTACCAACAACAAAATCAGGGGTACATTCCACCCCAATAGAAACAAAATCAGGGGCACATTCCACCCCAACAACAACAAAATTAGGGGCACATTCCACCCTAACAACAATAAAACCAGGGGCACATTCCACCCAAACAACATATTATCCAATCCACAAGTGCACCAAACATGCAAGAATGGAATTATATGAAGGAGATTGTCCAAAGATTGGAGACAAATAATAGAGTCAAAAAGTATAAATTTGATGAGATATGCCTATATCCATTTGACTTATTTATTCTCCAAACCCCTTTCCACCTCACTTTTAGGCACCCAAATTTAACAAATACAAAGGGAAATGAGACCCATGTGAATGCATACAAGCATTCTTTGTCTTGTGTTAAGAGGTTGCTTATAGTAGCGAGTACTTGTCATGACTATTTCCACAAAGTTTAGTAGGACAAGCTCTTGATTGGAAACTTAAACTACCCAAGGGATCAGTTGCGGATTGGAACGACTTATCAAAAAAAA
Source organism: Torreya grandis (assembly GCA_037957365.1). Taxonomy (NCBI): domain Eukaryota; kingdom Viridiplantae; phylum Streptophyta; class Pinopsida; order Cupressales; family Taxaceae; genus Torreya; species Torreya grandis. The sequence continues at coordinate 1,879,808 of JARHVA010001907.1, read as the reverse complement.
TTGTTAATCATTTCTCATACAACATAGAACATGAATTTACCGTTGTTGACTTATGCAAAGCTAAATAATGTGATGGAGAAAGTTTTACTGCATATCAACAAATGTGGATAGCATTGGTGGGCCACTTTCAACATAATTTACTAGACAAATAATTGGCTGATATCTTTGCACATAATTTGTTTCCTAAAGTTGAATATAATCTATAGTTAGCTTGTGCTAACTCATTTTAATAAATTATTAACAAAAGAGTGCAAATTGAGAAGGCTCTTATTGCTAGGGGCCTTGTTAAGATCTTTGCACAAGGACAAACATCTAATTAGACTAAATCACCAGCTCCTCAAATAGTTACACAAGATAAGTCTAAGGGCTTTCACAAAAATAAGAACATGGTTGAAAATGAGGTGACAAAAAAAAGACATGTACAAATGGTACAGACTATGCCTCCTCCAAATGTATAATTAACTCCTTCAAATCTGCTATCTAATTTACAAAGAAAACCTCCATGAAGGATGTTTCATAACAATTTTAGAGTTTTTAGCAAGTTAGGAGAGTTAGTTTAAGCAATATTACAAAATCTCATTGCAATTAACTTAATTATATGGCTAATATTAAGGCCATTTCCTCAAGATCAACCAAAACCAGACTGGTACAAAGAGAATGAATGGTGTAACTTTCATCATGTTGTTGGTCATGGTACATATCATTGCATTCAATTGCAACATATTATTGAGGACTTTATTGAAAATGATGAGCTAGAAATTAAGTTGGCTCTTAATCAGGACACAAATCAAGATATGGGAATCTACAAAGACCTCTTTCCTCAACATAATCCACCACCACCAAGAAATAATCAAAATGGTCACAATCAAAGACAAAGGCAAAATCAAAACTAACAACAGGGTCAGATCACAATGAGTATAATCGAGATCATGATCCCCACACTAATAATGCGGCTTATAATAATGTACCTTTTAACTATAATAACATTATGGGATGCATTTTTTCACCCACATTAATATTGTTATTGTGACACCACATGGCCAATCTCATGTTCCTCACAACATGAAACCTATCATTATAGGGTCAGTACCCTCTCCCCCTAGTAATACCATGTCGAGTTTGCATCATCATGTTACTACTCTATTTGCATGGGTTACTAATCCTAAAAAATAGTACCATTCTTTTATAGGCTCCTCACTAACCCACAATTATAGAAATATCATTAATCACCCATGAATCACCATCCAAGGCCTTTGCCTCGTCCTTCTAATTATAATGACTCCTTGCCACCTTTAGGTTGTGCAGTCACAACTAGACGCCCACGAGTTACCATCCAAGGCCCTTGTCTCGCTTCTTTCCATAAACCCCATGAGAAAATTGTGTAAATGGTTCCAAAGCCAAATACTATTCCAAAAAATAATAAACTACTTAAAATCCTCAATTCAAAGGCCTTATAGTCTAATGGACTAGTTAGATAAAACCCCTGTGCAAATTTCCATATTAGAACTCTTGTGGACATCTGACATCCATAGAACCATCCTCAATAAACTTGTACAAGAGTTTATTGTGCCTAATGATATAAACCTTGATTGGTTCCAAAACCTTATTAGACATTTGTCTTCATTTCGGCAAATCATGTTTGATCAAAAGGACATGTCCACCCTTGGCCCAAACCACAATAACCCACTATACATTGAGATAATCATTACAAATCACAAGATCAAGAGGGTTCTTATAGATAATGGTTCAGGGTTGCACATTATATCTCTTAAATTGGTGTGATGATTGGGTTACATGGACAAAGACATTTAGCCAAAGACTATTACAATCAAGGCTTACGACAATGCTGAGAGGGAGTCATCTGGTACAATTTGGTTGCTAGTCATGATTGGGGCTATTTCTCATCACATGTTATTACATATTGTGGATATTGAGCTTCCTTATAACATAATTCTTGTGTTGGGAGAGGATACACCGGAAGCACACAATTTGATTACTAATACCAAGCAACTTAATATGCGGAAATTAACCAGATTCACCAAGTAACTAGAATTCAGAATAACACATGATATGAGAGACAATACCAAATTGTATTAACACTTTATACAGAAAAGAATACAATAAAGAAGATGCCACTTCTTCTCCACCACCTTACAGAGGTTTCCCACGCCTCAAGTGAACAGTAATTCTTCTCCCCAAAGCTCTCCCTCTCACAGGTCCCAACACCCAACTCAAATACAGAGTTGGTGTTCACCTCCCGTGCTCCACGCACACCACAAGTGCTCCACGCACTCCACAAGCACTCCACGTGCTCCACAAGTACTCAAGGTACTTCAAGTAGATCTCCCATGAATCTGCAACAACCTGCAATTCAACAGACCATACTTATGGAAGGAACTGCCTTGCCTTCCTCTTGCTCTATCCGAGTACACACCTGTACTCCAAGTAGATCCTGCCTGATACTGCTCCCTGTATTGTTGCTGTCTGTATGACCTTGCACACCTGCAAGTCAAGCAATGGTTCCAATCACCTGTGAACCTCGACCTTGCACACACATACACCTGCAGATCAACGATCTTACTTATTGAAGAACCCAGCTGGCTCTCCAATCCAGCACCAACACACCTGGTACTGTGGCACTAGGAGGAACGCACCATAGCTCTACCTCACACACAGAAGGAGCTTATAATTATGCTCTCTTACTCCCTAGCACTCTTTTACAATACAACCATGAGTCTATTATATAGATCTCATCCAAACAGTGATTAGACATCTAATTACAATAATTAGATCCACAGCTCTCAGTCTAAAAATAGATCTCTTCATGCAAACACTTGGTTCGTTAGCTAACTGCCCGTAAATAGCTCGCAGTCGAACCACACAGGCGACCGACGCCGGTCCCTGTCCGCCTGGAGGTGACCGACGTCGGCCGATATATGACCGATGTCGGTTGCTTCTCTGTGCTATCCCGCCGACGTCGGCTGATCAGACCGACCCCAACTTCTTCTGCAACTCAGCAACCTTCAGCAACCTCCTCTCCTGTTTGCATCAGTGAAGCTTTTAGCTCCACAATCCTAACAATCTCCCACTTGGAGATAAACAGCTGCACTGTACCTGTACCTGTACTCCGTCTAATCTGTTTCCTGGTTTGTATCCCTCTTCAAGCTCCCACCTGAAGACAACCCACCACACATCCCGTGGTGTACCACCTGTCATCCGAGTACCCTGCCACATCCGAACCTACAACACCTGTAGTGAAGTCCTGACCCTGCATAGCAACACCTGCTGCCGGTCCCTCTCAGAAAACCTGAGAACTCACTTCCCCGAATTGGCTCCTAACTCTCTGACAGCTCCCACTGAATGGGAATACTCAGGTCTATACCAGACCTCATGTGATTTCGGACACTGTACCTGTCCAGCCCTTAGTGTGCTCCGGCTCTGTATCCCGAACCTCGCCAACACCTGATTCACATCAGCTCCCACTCGAGACAAAATCAACCTGTGATCTCCATGCCTCCCATGTCAAAGAATTTCGCTGCTCCAAACTCCTCATGACATGCCACTGAACTAATCTTACCCTTAGCTCAGCAAAACCCTGTATGTACACACCTGCTATAGCAAAACATACCATCCGCATACAGCACAGAATGATGTCATGACTCATCATCCCCCTGGTAAGACAAAACCACAGTAGTTACCCTGACATTGACTGAAGCCATGCTCCGTCCTCCACCTGTCAAACCTGGTACCACTGTCCTGCAGCTCCACAAGACCATATAAATGATCTTCCGTCTCATGTATCCGTTCTCTCCATTCTTCTACTAAGGAATCCATTCGTCTCTGTGCTTTTATACCTGCTGGCAACTCCACCAAGACACACCTGTCTGGTTCTCCTCCAAGGAATCACATCCTCATCCATGCCAAACTCACACCTGTTTCCTGGATCCTTCCTGCTCTACAATCAGCAACAAGTATGAAGAAGAGGAACAACGAATTTGAGGGCCTACTTACGCCTTCAGTCCTCCGTATGGGTGTTTGAGACTCCTTGACAGCTCGCTGTCCACCCAAAATTCGTTACAGTGACCGACCTCGGTCACCCCACAGTCTGCATCCGATCGACGTTGATTTCATGCGTCTGTACCTGACTACCAACCTGCCTGCGCTGGTGTCCCTGCTGCCGACGTCGGTTCTCCTAACCGACATCGGTCTTACAAACTGCCGACGTCAGTCCCATGACCGACATCGGTCTTACCCTGCCCGACATCGCCGGCTTCGGTCTGCACATGACCGACATCGGCATCTGTCTGTTCGACGCCGGTTCCTCCTGACCGACATCGGTATCTGTGTTCGCCTGTGAGTGATGACTTTTTACCCGCGAGCTTCTTTGAATCAAAATCCATGTCCAAACTGCCCTGCTCAGAAGTATCCAGCCACATCCACTGGGTTCTGTCCGCCATCTCCTCCATAAACACCAAGGCTTTCCAGTTCTTAAGCCTGTCAAATATATCTGTCTTCCGCTTAAGAACATGCATCTCCTTCCTGCTCATGTGACCAAGCCTACGAAGCCACGTCTCCGCAACAAAAGAAGAATCAGTAATATAAACAAGTAGATAAAGGATACCTGTTTTCTTACCACCAGCTAATTCAAGTGCATCCGCTGTGAGAGTTCTTGTGCATCTCTCATCACCCAATCTTTCTGAAGAAATTAGCCATATCTCCAGACCTGGGACCTGCATGACCTTCATCAACACCTGTGTGTTGGCCGCCTGCAATTTCAGCTTCACTTTGCCTTTGCCAACAATCTGACAAGGCTCACCAGCTCCTCTACCTGGAACTGCATGGAAAGAGGCAACCGAATCTTTTATCCAAGATTCAACTTTATCCAAGAAACCTGCAAGAACATCCTGTGCAACAAAACCTGCTACATCTGTATCTTTAGTTTCTTCATGCTGATCTGTTACCAACCAACAATAATCTTTTACCTGCTCTTTCTTTCCATAGGACCGTGAGTGACCATCTGTGCTTTTCAACTCCTCCATTCTTAGCTTACTTTGATCTGCAGTTGCTCTACTCCCACTCGATCAGAAACCCCTGAGAGTGCCCTGTAACCAAAAACAAAACCTGCTTCCTCCAACCTCAGCTCAGATACCACCTGTTGGTATCAAGCTCAAGAACCTACAACCAAGGCTCTGATACCACTTGTTGGGAGAGGATACACCGGAAGCACACAATTTGATTACTAATACCAAGCAACTTAATATGCGGAAATTAACCAGATTCACCAAGTAACTAGAATTCAGAATAACACATGATATGAGAGACAATACCAAATTGTATTAACACTTTATACAGAAAAGAATACAATAAAGAAGATGCCACTTCTTCTCCACCACCTTACAGAGGTTTCCCACGCCTCAAGTGAACAGTAATTCTTCTCCCCAAAGCTCTCCCTCTCACAGGTCCCAACACCCAACTCAAATACAGAGTTGGTGTTCACCTCCCGTGCTCCACGCACACCACAAGTGCTCCACGCACTCCACAAGCACTCCACGTGCTCCACAAGTACTCAAGGTACTTCAAGTAGATCTCCCATGAATCTGCAACAACCTGCAATTCAACAGACCATACTTATGGAAGGAACTGCCTTGCCTTCCTCTTGCTCTATCCGAGTACACACCTGTACTCCAAGTAGATCCTGCCTGATACTGCTCCCTGTATTGTTGCTGTCTGTATGACCTTGCACACCTGCAAGTCAAGCAATGGTTCCAATCACCTGTGAACCTCGACCTTGCACACACATACACCTGCAGATCAACGATCTTACTTATTGAAGAACCCAGCTGGCTCTCCCATCCAGCACCAACACACCTGGTACTGTGGCACTAGGAGGAACGCACCATAGCTCTACCTCACACACAGAAGGAACTTATAATTATGCTCTCTTACTCCCTAGCACTCTTTTACAATACAACCATGAGTCTATTATATAGATCTCATCCAAACAGTGATTAGACATCTAATTACAATAATTAGATCCGCAGCTCTCAGTCTAAAAATAGATCTCTTCATGCAAACACTTGGTTCGTTAGCTAACTGCCCGTAAATAGCTCGCAGTCGAACCACACAGGCGACCGACGCCGGTCCCTGTCCGCCTGGAGGTGACCGACGTCGGCCGATATATGACCGACGTCGGTTGCTTCTCTGTGCTATCCCGCCGACGTCGGCTGATCAGACCGACCCCAACTTCTTCTGCAACTCAGCAACCTTCAGCAACCTCCTCTCCTGTTTGCATCAGTGAAGCTTTTAGCTCCACAATCCTAACATCTTGGTCATCTTTAGATCCATGAAGTATAACTAGTTCCATCTACCCTTCACCAATGCCTTAAGTTTTTCCATGATGGGATCGAGGTTACTATTCTCACTGATCAACATCCATACTAATATTACAAACATCTCAAAGTAGAGTTTTGAAATTATAACTATTACCCAGGTTCTAAATTCATTGCAAAGAATAACAAAGCCATCATTTCTCATCCATCTCCATCTAATTATATAGACCCTGGTGATTTAGCCTCCACCTCAACTGATCTATTCCCTGTAGCTCTAGCCAAGCAGGTGGTTATTAAAGACACAAGCATTTCCATGTATCATCTTAAGGATGTCCTCCATATTATAAAATTACCAAAATCCCCTAAAACATTTGGTAAGCCTAAAACTTCCCAGACTCTTAATAGACCTTATCAGACTTGGCAACCAAAGAATAAGCAACCAAAACCTCCTATGGTTTTTGTACCTACAATTGCACCAAAGAAAGATTGAGAGGCTTTTACAGAGGGAGATTGGTTATATTTTGAGGGCCTTGCAGATTGTTTTCATAATCTAAAGTACCCTATCCCTAATAGGATAATGAATCGTAATCATATTGACTATATAGGGAAAGGCCTTGACCCCCAGGCACAAGGAATTTTAGAGCCCTTATCAGCTAGAGTTGTCAATGAGAATCATGGTCTTAGATTTAAACCATCAAAGGATGAGCTCATAACATTTGGTAGTGATTCTTCTGAAGTGACTGGTAACAAGACTCCTAGTAGTAATGCAATGTCCCATTATAGCCTTTTCGATGATCTTGTTGACTCAAATATTTTTGATTCAAATTCCATATTGACCATAACACCTATTGGAGCTTTCTATCCTGAAGTAAAAACCCATCCTAGTGGTGCTTCCCTTCCTGAAGTAGCACATTATATCTTTACCATTGGTGTTTACCATCCTGAAGCAAACCCTCATTGTAACTTATGCCTTTGCTATCCTGAACTCATAGATTGGGATCAGTAGAATTTAGTCATATGCCTCAATGAGTTTCAAAATGAAGAATCAATTACAGAATACATGGGCCTACGAGATGCATTCCCCATTGTTGATCATAAACAGGGTTTTTATTTTTCATTGAATCCTTTTGCCTACTTTGGAGAGAAGGCTAACTTCCTTGGTCATAATAAAAAACAAACATCAATATATTTAGGTGAAAACCTCTTTGAGGCACTTGTTAATCAAGGGAAAAGTAAAGAAAAAGACAAGCCTTTGAGTGAAAACTTGTTTCAGGCACTCCCAGGTGAGAAAGTTTGCTCATCCCCTCAAGACATAGAAAGTCCATCTATCCCAAGTTCCATAGCTAGTACAAGCATCTCTTCAGAACAACATCAAATATTTGAGCATCTTACTCTTGAGTTTTTAGAGGTCTTTTCCAATTGGCCTTTACTTGAAAAGGCAAATTTTGATTCTTCATATTATCTAGATCTTTGGGAGGAGCAAAAAGAAAATATAGCATAAAAAGATGATCATGACCATACATTGCCTAAAATTCTAGAAGATGGATCCACACTCCTTATGGAGAGCATAATAAAAGTGAATTTGGGAACCCATGAGGATCCCAAAAATGCTTATCTTGGAGCTTCCCTTACTGAATTAGAACATGAACATATTATATCCATTCTTAAGGATTATATAGACATCTTTGCATGGGCATATTTTGACATGTTAGGCCTAGATCCAGATTTAGTTGTGCATCGTCTAGTTGTTCACCTTGATGTTAAACCAATCAATCAAAAGTCAAGAAAGATACATCTGTGCATCGCTCTGTTGGTTAAAGATGAGTTGGAGAAGTTGCTAGGAGCCTATTTTATCAGACCACTAGACTACTTTGAATGGATTTCTAACATAGTGCCAGTAAGTAAAAAGAACCCAAGATACATGTTTGTATTGATTTTCATGATATCAACAAGGCATGTCCCAAAGATGATTTTCCTCTACCCAACATCGACATGATTGTTAACTCAACTGTTGGGTATGAGATGCTATTCTTAATGGATGGATTTTTTGGTTACAATCAAATCAAGATAGCCCCTGAGGATCAACATAAGACCACATTCACCACTTCATGGGGGACATTCTGTTACCAAGTCATGCCATTTGGTTTGAAGAATGTTGGAGCCACATATCAACATGTAATGACTATCATCTTCCATGACATGATGCATGACATTGTCGAGTACTATGTTGGTGATATACTAGTAAAATAAAAAATAAGAGCTGGACACCCTAACATTCTGAGAAGAATATTTGAGAGGCTTCATACATATAAAGTTTGCTTGAATATTAAGAAATGTGTATTTAGAGTCACATCAGGATAATTGCTAGGGTTCATTGTATCACAATGAGGGATTAAAGTCAACCTTGCAAAGGCCACTGCTATTATAAAAATGCCTCCCCCCAAAAATCTTAAATATTTACGAGGTCTAAAAGGCAAGATCCAGTCTACACGCAAGTTCATTTCTCAACTGGAAGATAAGTACCACCCATTTACCCATCTCTTAAAGAAAGGAGTGACATTTTAGTGGGATGAAGATTGTCAGATAGAATTTACAAAGCTTAAAACATACTTGGCCAATCCATCTGTTACACCCTCCAACACAAGGAAAGCCACTACTTCTTTTGATCCAAAACTCAGAAGTTCTGGTTGACGAAGATTGCAATAGCACAAAAATAACACAATAACAATGAATTCTCTGAGAAGAGATGTCTTGCCAAAACATACGCTTATCTCTAAGAAGAGATGTCTACCTTCTCCTTTTGGGTTACAATGCATTTATACATATTTTTGAAAACAACCTCAAGAGATTGCATGGCTCGAGGAATTAACGGGTGATGATTTAATGTCCCAGCATTAAAACCATACAATGCTTGCATTAACACAATACAACGCTCGAGGACATATGTCCCCAGCATTAAAACAATACAACGCTCGAGGACATAATCGCCCGAGGATAAAACTATCACCGATAATAGAAAATGAAAACAATATAAAATTCAAAGAATTACTGCCACCGAATGGTCACCTTGAATTGTTGCCTGGATCATTCCTCCTTCCTTGAAAAGCAATGGTCCCCATTAATATCAGGTGTGGTAGTTGTGTCTTGATTTGATTCCCGATGCACACTTGGAAGGGACTATGGTTTATGGAACTGTGCGGGGCCCGATTGTTCACCATTTCTATCTGACCATCAGTCTGTGGATGGAAAACTGTGAACTTCTTCAGCGTGGTATCTATTTGCTTTTGTTGTTGTGTTGTCAGGGCTATAACATCGGCCCTTTTGGATTCTTGTGGCTTGACCACCATGAAAACAAATTTCTTGGCACTAAGCAGAGAGACAGATGTGGAAGGTGGTACTTTTGGTACCTTATAGCACCATGTTCCAAGAGTGAGAGTGATCCATCTAGTTCTTGATTCGTATATACCATGTCGACCATACATGAATGGCTGACCAAAGAGTACATCAAAAACATCTAGATTGACCACATCACATAAGACCTCATCTTGGAAAGGTTGTATTGCATATGAGAGAAGACATTGGTGGGTGACACGGAGGTCTCTCCCTAGGCTCAACCATCCAATACTGTATGGTTTTGGGTGAGGCTTCATGGACAAATTTAGGCTTTTCACAACATTAGTAGAGATTAAATTCTTTTGACTTCCGTTATCAAGAATGAAATGCAGAGGCTTACCTTTCACCCATACCTTAGAGTGAAACAACCTTTCCTTGTCATCTAGCATCTCGTCGTGTGTCTGTGATGAAGCTACAATGGCTTCAGGATCAACATCTATAATTTCTTCTTCAACTTCTTCAACTGTAGAGTTTGTATGAGCTAGAGCAGTAGATGTTGTGGATGGCGACTCAGAAAGCAGTGATTTGATAGCTCAACATTCTTCTTTGGAGTGAGTTCCAGATTTGTGATAACCACACCACTTCCTGGTCTTTCCTTCCTTTTGCTTTCAATTTTGGCCTTCTTTATCACTTTTCCATTTTTAAAACTAATTCTTTATATCCATTCTTCCATGCTTCTGCTCAATCTTTACTGCGAACTTGTATGCCTCACCGATGGTTTCCAAATTGAAGAGATCCATTTCCCCTTAGATGTACCATTGTAGTCCACCACGATATTTGGGAGTTTTATGTTTCTCACTTTCTTCAATGCCCAGTCTTGCAAACAAAGAATGAAAAGTGTCTGTGTAATCTTGCATAAATTGGTCCTTGCCTTGGCGAAGTTTTTGCCACTGTATGTACAAATTGTCATACACGCCGAGGGGATAGTATTCTTCTTTTACTACTTCTGTAAAATCATCCCAAGTGGGTTCCACCCCAAGGCCAATGATATCCACACTGAACCTCTTTTTGCACACTTCCCACCAGTTTTTCATGGGCAATGATGATTTTAAAAGAGCAAAAGTGATCTTTTCTCCATCGGTGAATTTATTTATAGAGAAGTAGGATGACAGTTGATCCAACCAATTTTCCACTGCATCAGCATTGATTTTGCCTTCAAATGTGGGAATATCAAAATTTACCTGAACCTTAAAGGGTGTTGGGGCACTAAATGGAAGCTCCCTCGATGAGGAGGCTGGATGTGTTGCCGCAGAGCTAGAATTTCCCATCAGAAGTGTTTGAAGAATTTGAGCAAATTGTTGGAGCATCTGCACTTATTGCCGCTAGAGGGCTTCATTCACCATTTCTTTGAAAGGATTGGATGTCTCGATGTTGTCCACCATTTGAGGTCATTTGGGGCACACAGGTGGAGCATTTGGAAGCTCTATCGCTTCCCACCCAAGTTTCCTATATCCTGACCTTGTCCTCGGGAACATACACTCTCAAGACAAACTGCTCTGATACCACTGATCCAAAACTTAGAAGTTCTAGTTGATGAAGATTGCAATAGCATAGAAACAACACAATAACAATGAATTCTCTGAGAAGAGACATCGTATTACTTACAGATCACAATACAAATATAGGCTTATCTCTAGAAAGAGATGTCTTGCCAAAACATATGCTTATCTCTGAGAAGAGATGTCTACCTTCTCCTTTCCGGTTACAATGCATTTATACGTATTTTTTGAAAACAACCTCGGGAGATTGCATGGCTCGAGGAATTAACGGGTGATGATTTAACGTCCTAGCATTAAAACCATACAACGCTTGCATTAACACAATACAACGCTTGAGGACATACGTCCCAACATTAAAACAATACAATGCTCGAGGACATAATCACTCAAGGACAAAACTGTCACTGATAATAGAAAATGAAAACAATACAAAATTCAAGGAATTACTGCCACCGAATGGTCACCTCGAATTGTTGCCCGAATCATCTTTACATATCGGCCACGAAATATGCACTGGGGCACTTTTGGCTCAGCATGATGATCATGATAAGGAACACATAGTTTATTATTTAAGCCACACATTGGTCACCTATGAACATAATATATGCCTATTGAGAAGGCATGTTTCGCTATGGTGTTCACCACTCAAAAATTGTGACGTTATATGCTAAATAATAAAACTTTTGTTATCGCCAAGGTACATCCTCTCAAGTTCCTCTTATCTAAAGCAGCTCTCCAAGGATGCATGGCTAAATGGATTATGCTCCTCAGTGAGTTTGATATTGAATACTAGAATCATAAGGTAATGAAAGGGTAGATTCTTGTGGACCAACTTGCAGAAGCTCTTATTACATCCACTCAACCTCTCAACTTTGACCTTCCAGATGATACTATCATGACGATAGAACAAGCATCATAAGAACTTGAGTAGTGGACACTCTATTTTGATGGATCCCTCACATCTCTAGGATCTGGGGCTGACATATTGTTGATAATGCCACAAGGGGATTTTATACGCAAAGCCTTCCATATACAGTTTCAGTGTACAAATAATATGGCTGAATATGAGGCATTAGTTGTAGGGCTCCGTCTTGCCATACAATGGCATATTCAGAGCTTAAAGGTCTATGGAGATTCACAACTAATCATAAATAAAACAAATGATTAGTATAAAATAAGAGATGATAAGCTTGCCCCTTACAAGTAAATTATTGATAACCTTAAAAGACATTTTAAATCTCTACAGTTTGAGCAAGTTCCACAAGTCAACAATAGGTCTACTGATGCCATGACAACAATTGGTTCCATGATTCAAATGCATGACAATGCTAAAGAGTGTTAGTTCCTGATTGAAAATTTTCTTCAACCAACACATATTTTATTATATTCAAAGAGGATATACACCATTTTTTATCTTAATCTCTCCCCTGAGCTACCATGGTACCAAGATTTTTATAACTATTTCCATAGCCGTGTCTTTCTTGACAACCTTTCCAATAACCATTAAAACCTTTTCCTTCATCACCTAAAACATTATATCCTCCTTAGAAACATGCTTTATTGAAAAGGCTATGATGGAATGCTTCTTCGTTATTTATCTTTGGGAGACTCTAAGCTGGCAATAAAAAAGGTTCATGATGGAATGTGTGGGGGCCATACCAATGGTGTAGTCCTAGCCAAGAAACTTCTCAGAATAGGCTATTATTGGCCCAAAATGTATACATATGTTTGTAATTATGTAAATAAGTGTGTTCCTTGTCAGTAGCATGGCAAATTCATACATGCACCTTCCTTACCATTGCATCTAATTACAACACCATGGCAATTCATAACATGGGGTCTTGTTCTAATTGGGAAAATTAACCCCACATCTTCAGATGGCCATAAGCATATTTGAATGTGACTGAGTAATTTACCAAGTGGATTGAGGCCATTCCTCTCACTTATGTTACTGGAAAACAAATATCCAAATTCATTAATTACCATATCATCTATCAATATGGCATCCAGCTCGTATTTTATCTGATAATGGCAGATCCTTTGTAAACCAAGATGTAAAAGCTCTTTATGAAAAATTCAAGATCAAGCACAAGAAATCCACTCCATATAACCCGTAAGGCAATGGACAAGCTAAGGCATCAAATAAAACCATTCTATCCATCTTAAAAAAGATTTTCAATGATGTTGGCCATAATTGGCACTTACAACTCTTTCCTGCCCTCTGGGCTTATAGAACCAATCATCACACCCCAACTGGAGCTACTTCATGCTCCCTTATTTTTAGTACTAAAGCTATCATCCTAATCGAGATTGAGATCCCATTATTAAGAATATCATTAGAGCACACTGAAGATGATGAAGACTATAGATCCTCACGGTTGTAAGAACTATAACTTATTGATGGGATGCATTTGGCTACCTTAGAAAACTTGTAGGCCTATCATAATAGATTATGGAGAATCTACAACAAACACATTCTCCCTCAAGAATTTGATATTGATGACCTAGTTTTGAAAGAGAACCAGAAAAACACAAATGTTGAACCCAAAAAGAAAGGCAAGTTTCAGCCTAATTAGTTAGGACCATATATTGTCATGGCAAACTATGGATTAGGAGCATATCGATTGGCTAAACCTAATGGTGAAGAAATTTTAGAGCCCATGAATATCGTAAACCTTAAGAGGTTCTATGCATGAACATATTTGAACCATTATCTATAAGACCGTTGACTTGGGGGAAACTTGTGCTATCATTATCCCACCCTTTTATCCCACCTTGAATGCATTTTATACTACCCTGGTCCACTTTTCCTAAATCCTGATAGTAAAGGCTTTGAAATCTTGGTACTTTGAACACATTCTTCATCCCATTATGGATTTCTCTCTTTAAGAGGCATATTCTTTATTTTGTCTAGGACATGTTATAAGCTTGAACACTTTTTGTCCCTTGACCAATTATGATCTCGATTATGTCTCATAAGCATTATGAACATATTCAATAATGGTTCTTCAAAGAAATTTAGCTAGGACAATCTTGTGCAATTTTTGATAGGTAAACAACTGCATCTTCTTAGTTCAAGTATTTTATTGTTTTCTTATTTTATCAAGATCCTCACTTTCACTGATTTGTGAGCATGGGTTGTTGTAGTTGGCTTAGCTATCTTATTGAAACCTCTACTCTCAAGACATGCATCTCCTTGACTAGATGGTCCCACCTTGTGCATATTTTATCCCAAAAACACCAAAAACATTAGAAATACTTTGAAAATACCAAAAACATCAGAACATGATCCATAAAAGAACAAAAATATTGTCTCATAATTTTGTACATTTGTACATTCCCATTCCACCATCCCATGCTCTCATAATTTTGTGAGCAACCATTAAGTTTGAATGCTCTCATCATTTTGTGATCAACCATTAAGTTTGAATGCTCTCACCATTTTGTGAGCAACTGTTAAGTTTGAATGATCTCACCATTTTATGAGCAACTATTAAGTTTGAATGCTTTCACTATTTTACGAGCAACCATTAAGTTTGAATGCTTTCACTATTTTACGAGCAACAATTAAGTTTGAATGCTCTCACCATTTTATAAGTAACCATTAAGTTTGAACACTCTCACTGTTTTGCAAGCAACTGTTAAATTTGAACACTCTCACTATCTTATGAGCAACTGTTAAGTTTAAACGCTCTCACCATTTTGTGAGTAACTATTAAGTTTGAATACTCTTGCCATTTTTTAAGCACATTTACACTAGTTCATCTCATCTTGTCACACACACTTTCCATTTTGCAAGATAATTCTTTCTTGTCTCATCAGTTTCTTTTTTGCTAGACCATTCTCATTTATTTGTTGTATCTTCCATATTATTCTATAACATTAATCATATTGGTCTGATCATAATTTTCCTTCTATCTCATTTCCTAGGAGAACTACATTTGGCCTGAAGTTCATGTTGAAACATGCATCCATGGAACTATGTAGGTAGCGTCCACTTGTCTTATACATCTAGAGTCAGCTCAACCAACCCCTTCCTTTTCTTCTCTCATTGTTCCTCTCTAAGTAGGGAACAATTATTGTGTCATTGTTATTTGTTATGGTGTGGTGGAAAGTAACACCTCTACTACACATGCATGAACATTTATCTTTAAATTGGACTAACGTTTTTTTTTTTTGTTTGTGTGTGTTTATTTGAGTTTTCTTGGTGTTTTGTTGAATTTTATTAGTGTTTTGTTGTGTTTTTTTGTGCTTTTGCACCTCTCCTTTTATTGCTTCTCTTTTGCTCTTTTTGTTATTTCTCTCTCCATTCTTGGTCTTGTGTTTCTTTGTCTTATTTTACTGCTTGATTTTACTTTTTTCTTTTGTGTTCAAGAATACCTTGATGGTCCACATGGATCTTGATTATTCATATCTTGGTCTCATGTCGTTAAGATGTTATTGACTTTTATTTTTAAATATTTTTTTTGTTCCTACTTAAGTCCTGATAGATCATATCTTTATTTCAATTTAGGTTCATTTATGTTTGTCTTTTTCTTTATTTTTTTCTTTTTTGTTTAAATGCAAATCACTGTAACTCTAGTTTTGGTCATTGTTTCACCATTATCCTTAGTTATAGATATTCATGTTTGAACTGTCTCAACGCAATTATAATTTTATGTCATTCTAAGTTATTCATACTTATGATGCCTAATTTATTTTTTCTATAGCAAGCACTTTGTGCTCAGGTATTAAAGTCTTAACATCAACATCAGCTCTGATGAATGATTCTCAAGAACACTTTGCAAAACCTAGGCTTATGATATGGAATTAGGATTCTAGGTAGCATGCATTTTAGGCTTATTTGTCTATGCTTAGACGTGCATATCTTCTCATACATTGTGATTCTAATCAATTCTTGGTCCGATTTTCATCATTTCTCATTCCATTCTCTCCCAAACTTGGGTGAACTACATTGGCCTGAAGTTCATGATGGAACATGAGTCCATGAAACTATGTAGGCAGTGCTTAATTTCTATTAAGGTTAGCTCAACTATCTCCATCCTTATTTTCATCTTTCTCATCACTTTGTACATTCTCATATGTTTGGTTTTATATGGCTTTCTAAGCCATTACACCATCACATGTATGTTTGTGCCCGCTCACTTTAACCTATCTTTTCGGTTATATCCTTGAGTTATTTTGCTTGCCAAATGCCCATGCTAGGGCATAACATCTGAACCACATCTGAATGAAATCATCTCTACAGGGGAAAATTCATTCTTTATTCTTTATCAAAGATCAATATTTGCCCTACTGGGGCATAACTGTTTTATCATGATCAAATCTACTCTACTGGAGTACTTCTTATTATCTTCTCCTTGGAGACCCCATTCTAGTGGTGCTTCCCTTCCTAAAGCAGAACATTCTCCCTTTTACTCTAATTCCAAGCTCTCCACATTAAAGCCCATGATGGCATTATTTTAGTGTGCAACTTCTCTCAAGATTGATCAATGCTGTAAGCACACAGCTTGCACTCTCGAATTGGGTATGTTTACAGTGTATCCCTTACATTTATGGATTATATCTTACACATTAAACCCATCTCTAAGGCCTATTATATATATTTTTATCATTGATGGTAATTATGTGTGAAAACATTAACTCATCTGGATATGATCTATTCCTTGGGTTAATCTCTCACTTTCTCTCTCTTTTCGAGAGTCCATCTTTCTCTTTCATCTTAAGTATGTCCTCTGGAGAGGGCATCATGGGTCTATTCTAATTTATTCTTGACAATTTTTTTCTTTGAAAATACGTTGCTTCACTTGAATGTCTCGCTGTACCTTCTCAAATAGGGGCAAAATGTAGACATCCAATTCCTAACACCATTTGTGTTGAAATTATCATTCTTACGTAAATTGCACTCAAATGCACAAATTAGGTCAAAATCCATAAAATTCCCTAAATGGTTTGAAATTGTCATTTACAAGTACATTTTAGGTTAAACTATCCCTAAATAGGGCAATGCATTTTATGGGCCAACTAACTTTGATCAGATCATTTTGAGTCAAAATGACCATTTTGCCATTTAGTGCTCTGGATCACTCTTTTCTTCTAATTCATTGGTATACATCATGTACCTTTGTTATTTACTATTGGAAACATACTAAATGGGAATATGGTTCCAACACATCTAGCATCACCTTCTAATTCTTCCCAAGTCAAATTATGACCCAAGAATATGACTTTCTAACCATTTTGATTAGTTGAGGGTCAATTTTCAAATAATTGCACAAATGTTGATTAAACTTGTTTAAGGCCAATTAATCTAAATCAAGATCTTAAGTGGATTTTCCATGAGAGTTTTTGAATATTTCTTTTTGAAAATTTATTCTTATTATCTACATCACCTAGTAATATCATCTATGGGGTGGCATCCATCAAGCCATAAGTGCATAAAATATCAGGATTATGGGTCACCCATGCCTAGTTAATGCATCTCATGCCTCTTCAATGCCCCTTCTTCAAAGGTCATCTTAAGGATAATTATGGATTTAATTCCAAATATTAGGATTATCCTCAACCACACATCTCAATCTTGAGATCGATGATTGAGGTTGATCCTGACCAATCTCAAAAATATATAAATAGAGAGGCCATGGACATCATTTCTAAGCTATTTTGGTGCAAGTTTATTATGCTCAAATATCTCTAAAGATTGAACATTGCAAATTTATAATGCTAAATTGTTCATACAAAGCTTCATTGATAGGCTAGTTTAGTGATTCCACATCAAGAGCCTAGGTTTTGTGAAGTGTTTTTAAGGCATTGGAGGATCTTACCACCATTATTGACAAAGAAAAGGATTATCGATCAAGAGAGAACATGTTTTTGATCCACATGGGCATGGTGAATCCATTTGAGAAGGTAATATGGTGTTTATTTCTTTCATTTATTTCTTGATATCCTTTGTAATTCCATAGGAATAGATAGGCTTGGTTAGTTAGTTCTTTATGCATGTTTCATGGTTTATGGAATAATGGTTGACTAACTTGATTTGTAATCCTCTCTACAATCATCACCTTCTCTTCCTCAAGCTGCACCTCTACCGCTCCCAATTGCTCTTCAAGCTTTGCTTCCAGTAGCAGCCTTGGTTTCTCAAGTTTTGCTTCCACTAGCAGTCCTAGTTCCTCAAGATCTGTCTCTGCCTCCTTCATATGCCACTCCAAAGATATTTCATAATATACTGAAGGATTCCATACCACCTTCTCCTCATCAATCTTCCCCTTCACCTCTTCCACTTTCTCCTCAAGCCTCACTTCCACTGATAATTATGATTCCTCAAGCTCTGCTTCCCCCAACAACACTAGTTACTCAAGCTTCACCTCTGCCTCTGCCTCCTCCACATGTTTTTAGTGATCTAACTCTACCTACTCTAGTAGTTCCTTCCACCAAGCCCCAATAACCATGAGTTTGGACTACATAGTGCCAAACAACCTAAGTGCAATCTGCTCAATCAATAGTGTCATAGTGTTCAAGATTTGGTACCATGATTAGCTCGATAACAATCCCTGAAAATGACACATAATAGGTACCTATCCAGGGTCAGCCACTCACTCTTCCATATCTTCCTATTTTCCTTCTACCCCTTACTCCTACTATGTTTCAAATCTCTATTTTTACACTTGGTACTTCTACTATGCTTTCTCTATTTTTTAGTTTTTTCACTTCATCTTTTGCCCAAATACCCTTGGGCTCAGTTTTTCTAAGTGTTGTCACTTTCTCTTTCATTCCCACTCCACCCATCTCACAACCTAAAGTCTTCATAGTTCCTTTTATAGGAATTCCCTCAATAACAAGTGTGGCTATAGCCTTTGAAAGTCTACCACCTCTATTAGAGATGCTCTCAGCCCCCACTTCAGTTAGCCTAATGATTCTTTCTATGGTTCTAGGTCATCCATCACCAGCTCTTGAAACTATGACTATCACAGTGGGACCATTCATCTTAGCACCCATAGCCAATTTAGATAAGAGGCCAAAGAAAAATCAGAAGGCAACCCATCTTTTGAATCCTCCAGCTCTAATAGCAGGAGCCTAGCAACTGGCTCCCCAACCCACTCTCTCCCTCACCCAAAGCCCCATTGGCTTCACCTTCAATCATCCCATATCATCTCTATTATTCCATGATTCATCTCTAAGATCACTTCTGTCTCAGGTCAACTTAACCTAAGAACAATGGTGAGCTCAATTCTTCATATGGGCTTTTCCTTTCATTATTCTTCCCTTCTCTCCCATGCTACATCCACCTCTAATCCTTTCCTCTTTCACTACTTGTACTTCCTCTATCTCTCCTCCATCTCATTCTACACCTTTGATCACCATTTCACCCACACCTCCTATAACCCTAACAACTCAAGGGATGATGCTAAGATCACATACTCCATAAATGGATACCTAGGGTGACTTAGATGGGCAATGGAGTTTTGACAAAGCCTTTGAGAGCAGGAAGAGGACATTGACTCAAAGGTTTGTGTAGGAGGGGAACCCAGTGATATGGTAGACCCATAAAGATCTATTTTCCCTGATCAAGGTGAGGACTACTTTGGGGAAAAGAAGATATCTGAGGACCATTGTCTATGTTGCGAGCTACCCATGACATGTTCAAGAAACTTCTCAAGGATACGTAGAGCCAAGTTTGGACTCTTGAGGCTTAAGTGAAAAGCACATTCCTAATCAAATTAATTATGTAGGTCATGGATGCCATTCTATTTCTTTTCTCAATCTTGGGGAAAGTAATATAGACCCAAGTTGAGATGGATTCAATTGTACAAAGGACACGGGCTTACATGGAAAGCATCATGGACATTGACGAGAAATGCCAAAGGTTGTAGGTTGTGGTCAAGAAGGGGATGTTCCCAAAACTCAAGCTAATTCCTACCTCAGATTTGGAACTACACCAAACTTATTTTAGAAACATGAGAGCATGGATGGAAGAGTGGCTAGCCTTGGCCCGTACTACCATATAACCCCTAGAAGAGGGAAAGAAAAATATACTGACATACTTATGGGAGGTTAATATCTTAGTATTATTCCACCTGGATGGAAGTCTACTCAACCAAGGGGAATTTAGAGTCCACCTACATCAATTTGACCAATTTATGAGGGAGAAAATGACTATTGCAAATCAATAAGGAGCCCGAGTGGTGCTAGATATGTCAACCTAATGCACTGTGAGCATCAACCAAGTTTCAAGAGTCTAGGCCTCAATGGATGTCAGTTTTTAGGTCTCTCAAGACTATTAAATCAATCAAAGGTGACGTTTATAGATCTTCCAATGAACCTGACCAAACTAAACAAGGAGTTTGATCTTATATTGATCATTCTGGAATATGGGAATGCCCAATAAAAATAATTAGGAGTCAATGCCTCTTAGCTGCCTCTACATATTTGGAGATGATTCCCATAGATTTGTTGTGGGTTTATTCAAATTTATTTTGCTTTTTTTTTTTTAAATGTGGTTGTGATTGTAGTGAGTGGCCATCATGGCCTAGGATGAGATCATCATGCTTTTTGGAGGTGATCCCCAGTCCTTGTCTATTTATAGAAGAGTCGTTTTATATTTTAAGGATGAGCAAAAAATGGTCAAAAGTGTTCTTAAATTATTGCATGTTCCTCTCTTCACTCTAGTCTATAACAGTGATCTAGATTGATGATTGTAGCAGTTTTTCATTCTTTTAACAAATACAAGTTCTATTTCTACAAAAGCATATTTTTTGTGTTCAATTTTATTTCATTTGCATGTTTAAACTATCAATAATGTTATGATTGATTGAATCAACACTTTGTGTATGTCATGATTATGATGTGATTCGTTATTGTATTTTCTCTATAAGTTCTTTCCTTTTATTTTGATAAGTATTGATCCTTCTTGTGTTTACTTGCAAGTTTTTATATGGTGTTTATGTGTTTTTAACAATAAAGCGCTAGTGTTAATGTCTAGTAGGAATTCACATTGAAACCATACTTTGGTTTTTATTAGGCTCTCTTTATTTTATGTTCTTGGAGATAGAACTTTAGTTAAATTTGGTTTGGAGAGATGTAGCTATGGCACATAATAAAAATCCAGCTCCAATTAAACACATTAGTTCAATTCGCTATTTAATAACTCGATATTACTATAACTTTATTATATTTTAAATTTAACCAAAATGCCAAGGAATCCCATTTAAAATGATGCTAGGTAGTTCGTATTTGCTACACATATTTTATTCACAATATTATCTTAATTCCATGCATGTTCCAAGTATATACAAGTATTTCATAATCCAAACTAGACAAACATATTTTTCTTTATTGACACTGAAATCAATATAATTAATTATAAATAGAGATTTCCAAAGTACTAATATTTTAAGTTGAAATGCATTCATGTCCCCATTTAACAATGAATCTCAATCACAACCTTTAATCTTATCCACTACATTGAAACACATAATTTAGTTACATCTCGTAATTGTGAAACCATTCTAATTCTAAGAAGAATACTAATACTATCTTAAACATAATAATAATTCTAATATTCACTTTGCTTATTTGATTATCACATAATTTGATTTTTCCAATATCTACACATAATTATATTATTATTGGAAGCAACTATTAATTGAATAGGCAACTTAAGGCATTATGGCATCTATGCATGATTACAATAAAATTGAAATAATTTCTTTTTCATACCCTCATAAATTATAAACTTAATCTCTAACTAGACAATTACCATCAAAATTGGATACAATTAGCCCCACAAACATGTATTTATATACTGATCAAATAATAGAACCTTTTGAAAACAAATACAAAAACCCAAGTTCCTTCACAAATATAGCAACACAATAGTAACTATGCCAGCCATAACCTGAATACAAAGCTCTGACTGATTTCAAATATCATAGTATAAACCCATCTGGTCAGGTATTTTTCATATTTTAAGCATGGCAATAATTATGTGATAAAACCATACTCCAAAATCAAGGACCTTCTATGACATCATTACCTTTAAAAAATACAAAGTAGTAAAATAAATTAAATCTAAAACAAGAAATTACAACCGCCAAACTAGAGTTAGGGTTTTCACTTCACTTATTTGAAATGATTACATAGATTATGATAAATGTAATGTTAGATCCAAACACATAACATTCCCAGAATGAAAAAAATGGATTTTAATATGAATGGCAAGTTCTTGGCCCATTTGTCAAACCTAAGAACTTTTAATTAATGCCATAAATTTAGTTAGACTGTGAAAGACCATCTGAAAAAAAATTCAAGCTATCTTAGACCTATCAAACAATGTTTGAATGATTGCACCAAGTTTATAAAAATATTGATAATCATAAAGAAATAATAATCAAGAATCATAAAAAAAATTTAGATACTTTTGATGAATAAAAATATAATGTTAAAACAATACTCATGAAATGGAGTCATATGACACAAACCATAGTCAAGCCAAAAAAACAATTATTATAAAGAAGTCATTTGTTGGAAATATTGTCATTGATGTCAAAGGTCTAGCATTATTGGTGATAAAGGCCCCATTACATTTAATGATGTTTGTAATAGTTATATCTTGCCTAATGTGTGTTAATATTTATTTAATATTAATGAATACATTTTTGGTTGCATATAAGTCAAAAGAGGGCCCATGGAGAAGTAAAAAAGTCACAGGGTAAAGACAAAAGAGGAATGGGATGCATTTTCCCATGAAGAGTCATCTTGGGGAATTCCAAGAGTCACCAAGTGAAGACAAAAGAGGAAGGGTGCAATTTCTCATGAAGGGACACTTTGAGGAATAAAAAAGTCACTAAGATAAAGACAAAAGAGAAAATGACACTTTTGCTTATGAAGAGTCACCATATGACTTTTCAAATGCAAGGATACGAAGGGTCATGCAAGTTTGTCACCATTTTCCATGAGGATTGAGGGTCACAAAGGGTGAAGGCCAAAGGTCATTTGGAAAGCTATAAATAAAGGCTTCATAAGCCATTTGTAATGTGAGAGATGAGTATGATTTCTATTTGTTATATCTAGCTTAGAAGAGCAAAGGTGAGAGAGGAAAGAGATATTGTAATGAACTATCATTTGTTGAGATAACAACATTGAGAGATAGTTTTGTGGTATACACAAAGGGGTTGGTGCTCACGAATTATTGTTGTGTTGATACTCAACAAAGGGGTTGGTGCTCCTGTGGGTTGGTGCTCATGAATTATTGTTGTGTTGGTACTCAGCAAAGGGGTTGGTGCTCATGAATAATTGATGTGTTGGTGCTTAGCAAAGGGGTTGGTGCTCCTGCAAGTTGGTGCTTGTGAATATTTTAGTTTAAGTTGGTGCTCATTCATATACTTGAGATTGTTCTCCATGGTTTATCCCACATTGGGTTTCCACGTTAAATCTGGTGTCTCTCTCTATCGTGTGTGTTGTTTATTATTTCAGTTTTATTGCATATCTTGAATGTATGTTAAAGTGGAATTTGATTAAGGGAAAGTTTATAAGATTTATGATATATTGATTCACCCCCCTCTTAGTATATCTCATGCTTAACATCAGTTTCACCTAAATTAGAAATGCAACTAAAAGAATCTCATCACACTTATTTATATTCTACATATGCCCTAGCTTATTCCTGAGCTTTTTATTCTAGAAAAAAAAAATTAGCGTACACATCTCTGTATCTATATAGGGAGTATGTGAGAATAAGAATGAAACATTCAAAAAACTATTAAAAATTTGTCTTGATTTATTAACACTAAAAATTCCTTCACGATCAAAATCATAATTGAAACATAATAACCAGTATTAAATATATAGTTTACACTAAGAGTATTAAAATTATGATATCAATAAATGACTCCATCTTATAGGAACCACTTACAAGTCTAGTCTTGCCATTCAAAGCCACATCTATAAGTATTAAGAAAGGTCAACCCAACATAGTCAAACATCAAAACACATAATCCATGAATGTCACTCGCAATCAAGTTCTCTTCCTAAAATAACTTTGAAAATTATACCAAAAATTTATTTGTACAAAGCCATACACAATAAACAAATCATAAACGCTGAATCGTCACATAAAATTTAGAGATAATGCTTAAGACTAAGTTTTTTTTATGGAAATGTCATAGTTAAAATAATATATAATAGTCATTACCATATTAACACATCTTTCCCAAGATCAAGAATAAGATTGAACAAGGACAACACATTAAACCAAGACTCATTTTTTTACACTTTAACTGATCAAAACAAAAATATACAAGATGAAAAAATTGTCTCACCACATAAGTCATACAATCCTAGTTTATCAACCAACTTTTGATCCATACCTAAAGCTAACTAGAACGGGCACCCACCCTAGAGTTGATATGGCCACATTAGGAACAAAGCAAATCACACATTGATAAGATTCAAATAATTATAGATTTGATAAAATCAATAATAGTTATATGATGTTCGATAAGGTCATTATCATACAAACACTATCATTGCTTCAACTGAATACAAGATCACATGTGTAGCTAAAAATAAAGACACAACAATACTTTTCAGAAACTTTGTTGTGCAATCAACTAAGAAAAAATGAGAATAAGATGGGCCCAACCATTAGTGTCCTCTATTTTCCAATCCATTGGTCATGATGTTTAAAAACTTATTCAAACAATAGAATAAATATATAAATGTGAAAAGATTTAATATGTAAGAACAACTTGCTTGCACTAAACAAAATATCTATGAATTTGTTGTTCCTATCATTCTCTGAATTGTAAACATACTCCCTTTGATTATGCCTTTAAACAAGTATTTGATACTTTGCAATCCAAATACATGATCTTACATATGGTCAATTGCTTGGTGCCCTATAAAGAAATGAAAATCAAGGAAAGTGTCAGTCTTTATTGAAATCACCAGCTATAAAAAACCAATTATAGTAATAAAAAATATAATAATAATAATAAAGAAAAAAAGAAAAAGAAAACAAACACTACACACACATATTAGCGAACATATCACTTGATTCTAAAAAAAAATAGATTGTAATCAATGCGAGTGATAAATCTGTTACTTTGGTTTTTTTGTTTACCCTTTTTATTTACAAAAGCAAACAACAAAAAAATCAAAACACAAGAAGAAATAAATACTTGCTAATAGATATCATGACGTTGTCTAAAGCTACCACGTAGTTGAAAGCATCGTAGCAAAAATGTGACAACTGATATATCTTCCCTGTATTGGTCAAAAGAGATTTTGATGAGATCTGGTAGTTTTTCACTCAGAAATGTAACATTCAAAATGCAATCTATGTGTCTATTTTTTGTTTGTACAATGCATCGCAATGAATGCTGATATGAATACATTTGATTCTGTTGACAATTTATGTAATATACATGATCATTTGTTGAAGCAGTGCTGACGATGATCATGAGCTTGCAATGGTTGTAGAATGGATGGAAAGGTGAAGCACAATTTTTTTTACTTTCAAGAGGTCTTTAACCTTAAAAAAAAACTAAAACTATCATATTTCAAAACTATTAAAATTATATTGTTTATATCTAACCTTTTTTTTTCCTCATTAAAAATAATGAGTTAGAGATAGATACTAGCCTCAACATTGTTTTTTGCTAAACTTTCTTAATAAAATTTTGTATGTTTGTCATTCAATTTATCCAAAAATGTGGACTACCCTACACAAAGCAAAGGGGTGCCTTTCATACTGTTTCTAACAATGTTATTGAACAACACTATTGTGTGTTTATTGTTGAAAATATTTCATGAACACAAGAATATACATGTTTGTAATTGTCATTTATGATAAGTTGCAAAGCAATTGTTTAATGTTAGTATTTTGGAAAAGAAAGTGGATATGTATATGTTAGCTCAAAGTGAACAAATTTTCAAAAGATGAAAAAACAAGAGCAATAAGCTTCTAGCATTAACATTTACAGTTGCCATGTCTTCCTCAGTTTTGTTGTCTTTAAGACAAAGCTCATATTGGTTGTAACATTTTTTATACCTAACTATCACAACAACTAATGAACTCACTGCATATGCATTATCTGATTGCAAAGATCATGTATGGTGATATCTGGAGTGATTTTATGCTCTTTGCACATAATCATAGTATTTTCCATGGTCAATTTCATGTTCAAGACAATGCAACACTCAACATCCCCTCTTTCATATTGACTTCTATTTTTTTTATCATGAAGTCTTTAATGCGAAGACTATTACTAGTCAAAAATTGGCATAAGAACGTGTCAATTAATTTGTTATTAATATTTATAGTTATTATAAATTGACCAAATTTGTTAATAAGATTTGCATGCATTATCTCTATTTTCAATAACGATTTTAGATTCTTGATGAAACCAAGACCATAAATGACCAATACATCACCTTCAAAAACATTGCTAGTTTTTTATCGAGAGATCAATGATTGACAATGGTATGTTATGCCCTCCATTTCCATTACAACAACATTTTTGAAATCAAAACCATGATTACAAATATTTTATATTATTATATAACGACATTTTTTTCCTTTATTTTGGTAAAAAAATAAAAACCAAATCACAAGTTACATGCAAATGAAATAACTAACTACTTGTTATGAATGGTAGAGCTCCACATCAATTTATGCAAAGAAAACAAATACCATTTTTTTGGTCTCTACTGCTTTAGTTACGTTTCTAGATTCACATTTTATTATTTTGATTTAATGCATTGTTTGATATTTATCTAGTTTGTCACCATTTGTTGGTTGACATTTTCTACCACTCACATATTCAATTTTTTTGTCACTGCACACTAACACTAGTAGCATCCTAGATTTTGTAATTGTTAAAGAGAAAAATATGCAAAAAAAAACACCAAACAAATATAACCAATTTATCACAATCGAGAAATAAAATATTACCATTTTGTTAGTCTTGTTTTTCCTATTTACAGATCCTGCTCAACGCATTCAGCTAGATCCATATCCACTTTCTTGGATATGTTTTTTTTCAAATTTCATAAGTATCTTTTCGACTCAAAGAGGGAGAAAAAAAAGTGCATGATATAAGTGATGTGTTTTGTCCATTGCTATGTGTATTTCTTTTTTCACATGTATAGTTTCACGTTTATATCATGGCAAAAGCCCTTAGATCTTCTATATATGACATTCCTAATTGATAAATAACAAAAATATATTAAAAAAAAATCATGAGCATGGAAAAATAATAACTTGTCATATCCATGAATACAGTATTACCATTCTAACATGTTTTATCATGCAATTTCTATTTATCAAATAATGCACAAGCTTGGCTCCATATCCATTTTTTTTGCAAGTTTTTTTGGGACCGCATAACAACTGAAGATTATATGCAAATGCAAAGATAATTGACCTTTGCACTATGCAAGTGGCACACAACACTTTTTTTTTTCTTTTTCTTCATATGTTTATTCCTTTTTTTTATTTTTACTGTTTTAATTTGCCATTGATTATTGATAGTGATAAATTCCATTTTTAGTTATACTTGACATATGCAAATGACATTGCACATACTAAACAATAATTTTTTTTTCATATTACAAAGGCATTATTATTGTTTTTTTGTCAAAGAAAAAGTCAAAGGCAATATACATGATGATCCGTCCAATATGCATAAAAAACAATGAATTGAGTATTTTGAATATTCATATTTATCCAAAAGTGATCTATTAAAGTACCTACATTTATTGTTGGCATATTTGATATCAAAGAAAAACCATGCCCATGCATTGTTTTTAAAATCCATCATTTAGATATTATTTCTTGAAGCATGTCAATATTGAAACCACCAGCGAATAAATTTTACTTTCAGGGGTCAATCCAATAGTTGTTGTATCTATAAATCCAATAGATCATCTATTGGTACATTTGGTACCAAGTAAATATTTACTATCCGTATTGATGTATCTAAATATGATATATCATGGGTCATAGTCTTCATGTTTGGCATAACAAATACTTAGTTTTTTTTCACCACAATGTTTTTTCTAAAGCGTGACATTATTCTATGCACATCCATTGACAGGGGATAGTCAAAATTTTGTGCAAGAACTGAAGCATTTTCTACATGCATAGTTTTCATTTCCCAAAAACATAAAATGCTTACATCTATGATCTCATAATCATATGTTATACATTCCAAATGCAATCGCAAACTTCGTGTATTCAGTGGTAAAATAGTATGGCTATCACATGTTTGAGAAGCATTTTCAAAAAGTGGCAACCACTGTGCATAAGTTTATAGTCTTTGCATCTCAACATTTACTTTTTTGCACTTCACAAAATTGCCAGGGTCTAATTTATTCACAAGATACAATGATTTAATGTTTTTTACTCATGAAAGTGCAATATAGACAAGTCCATACCACTTGACATCGATAACATCAAATGCTTATGCTTCCATTGTGAGTCCTTACAATCTATGTATTGTTCGAGCACATGTTATATGTATTGGAAATTGTTCTTGCACCATGGCCATAGTTTTTTAAAGTAAATTTTCCTCAAAATTCTTGTTATTAGAGTCCAATTTTTGGGAATCTGGTCATTATAAAAGCTTTACATTTTTTTCATTGCAACACTGTAATTTTAATGTCATTGAATTCTATCCAAACTATGTCTACTTGTCCAGGTGTATAATGTTTGATAATTCCATCAACACCATTCACCAATCTATATTATATATCATAGTTTCCACCAATCGATTCTACCAATATGTTAGGTTGCAAAATAATTGTATTAAGCGAGGAATTCTTTTCATTATTTGTAATGATTTCATCAGATAAATTTGATTTTTGATCAACAAAATTCAATTTATAAGTCTGTTCATTGACAAGTGCAAGCATTTTCATGTTATGTTTTTTAACATCATCATTCTTGTGAAATAAGGATGGAAATGTCAGTTCATAAGGAGGAGATCTATAGCATAGATTATTTAAATATTCAAAATATGATATTGTATACTGACAAGTTCTGATCTGATTCAGGATGGAAACAAATTGAATATTGCTTTGATGAATGACTTGTTGAAGCTAAAAACATTTTACATTGTAAAGCCAAAAATTATATGAAGTTATTTCTTCATTTAATATTGGCTCTTGAAAAACCCATCTATTTCAAATAGGTTCTGTTTGGTAAAAATCACCGACAAATATGACATCAATATTTACAAATGCCTTTGTCAGTGTATACATTATTTGTCAAATTATTTTGTCAATATTACAAAGCATTTGATTTCCCAATAAATATATTTCATCAATAAAGAACACACTCAATTGTTGGTAGTGTTTACTTAATGCATCCAAAGTGTTTGAATCCAATGATAATATTTGGTTAGATGTATATAGAAGTTGAAAAATAGAATGTACAGTCAGGACGTTTGTATTGTATGTCACTTTGTTAGTGTATGCAATAATCAAGACTTTGATTTTCAAATGATTACTTTCAAGTTCTTTGTTATAGATGTGTGTCAAATTTTAATATATCACTTTCATGGTAAATGTTTTTCCTATACCTGTTCCTCTTGTTAACAACAAATAGATTAGCTTGTCTAGCTCTAGCATTTTTTTGATTGCAATGTCCTTCACAATGGCTTCTTAATCTCTATTTAGCTACTTCCACAAGTCCAAGTATTCTTCTCTGCTCATCCAAAAAAGATAATTAATTGTTTGAAACATTTTCAAAGGCTAACTGTTGATTGATTGATGATCTTTTATGCAATGCAAATTAGAGGCTATGTCATATGCATGAAAATTATTTTTGATATGATCACTCTTTTCATCCTCAACAATAGCAAACAATGAATCATAATCAGTTTCTATATTTTCTGCAGCAATGTCAATGTCACCCCATTTTGTTAATGGTTTTACAATAAACATGCTTTCATTCCTCGTTACTTATTTTTTATGAGAAATATATGCATCATTCCACATGTTTAAATTTTTCTTCAGTGTATCTTCCTTGTCACGATAAGGTATAAAAAACATCATCTTTTATCTATAGTAGTTCTCAGGATCCATATGAATATTGTATCTGACACATTGTATAATGCATAATTTTTTATGTTTCTTGTTGTTTGGGCATTTACCTAGATAATACGCAACAAATTCAGCTAAACATACATGTTTTAATTGTGTTGGTATCACCACATATTTTTCTATGGGAGAAACACATATTATGTCTTCTGAAGTGTCTGGTTCTTGTGCCAAAATCTTTGGAATTTTCAAAATATAAGTTTTTTTTTCCATTGACGATCTGTTTATGAAAATTATTTCCCTTGAACTATGATGTAAAGGTAATGACAATACAATATAAATGTCCTACCAAATAGACATCTATTGATGTTGTAAGAATGTATTCCCTAATTTTATTATAGCTTGCAATTTGTTGTCATTACTATGAACAATTTCAGCGTGCATTTCCCAAAATGCGTTTGTTAGCGTACAATCAAATTTTGTCATATAGGAGCAATAATATGTTGCAGCAGCATATGCATCAAGAATGAATTATGTATTTGTATTAACATACCATAATGCTAGAATTTTTTTTGAAAATGCATTCACCTAAGCATCAGATGGATGTATTTTTAGTATAATAATTGATCGCAAAATACAAGATTGCAATGAGAGTATGTATTCTATTTCAGACAAGTTTGCCTCTTGAAAAACACATGAAATGTTGTCTTTGTTATATTTTTTCTGCTCAAGCCAGGAAAAAAAATTTGTAGCATTTTCTTTGTATAGGTCATTGGTTTCATCTAATGGCTCTAATATTCTTGTTTTTTGCATTGGAGGCAATGGAAAATTGAATCTACAACGTGAATTTCTATGATTTTTGCATGTGATTGTATGATGATGTGTTTGTATTTTAGTCAAATCGCTATCAAGCAATGTTGAATTACAAGATATGTATTTATCTACAAAATACTCAATTTCAGTATTACAACAATCTCCATATATAGGTGCATCATATACCCAGATTATGAAATGCAAATGTTTATTTACTCTATTTTGAAACTTTGTCACAAAAAAGAAATCCAAAACCTTTCCAAATAATGTGTCTTGTAATAACATCTTTTTTAATGCATTATATCTATGGTTAAAGTAGTGACTACAAAGAACATGATTTTTTATTATCATCGTACCAATATTGTCTTCTTCAATTGTTTATTTGTGTTTATTTTTTTGACACTGGAGTCATTTTTTGCAATGCCTACCACAAAGGTTCCCAATAATGTTCAACACTTGTTATAGTTGCAAAAAATCTTGGTTGTATCAATTGCCTAATCATTGCAAAAATATTATTTTTTGAATTTTAAAAATAGTCAGGTAATGTTCAAATTCTTTTGAAAGCTCTATAAACTATGGGCGATTTTAGGTTTTTTTCTATGTTGGCTCTATGTCAAACATCTCTGGCATAGAGTTGTTATCTTTCAATTTACCTTCTTGTATGCATATACAAGAACAAGATGACACCTGACATATAATTATTTTAATATATTTGAAAAAGATGTTAGTTATGTGTGTTGAAATGTTATTTTCCTTGTGCAAAAGCTCCCACTTTGATATTTTTTATATAGCACTTTGTTCGTCATATCTTGAGGATGATTAAAACTATAGAACATAGTTGGGAAGCTCGTCTCTTTTGAGAATTTGTATTCAAATATATGTAATGGTTTGAATCTTTCTAATGGGGAGATATCAATGATCTATTCCTAGAGATCATGTATTGACTACACATTAGCAAAAATATGTGCCAAAGATTTTGTAACAAGCTCCAATTCATTTTTGCAAGCATTAGATGTCTTGTTCTCAATAGCCACAACCTCACCAATGTATTTTTTCCTTATTTCCTCAAAATTGCTTTGATAACCCCTATCAATAGTAATATTTTCTTGCTTATACAATGGGTCTTAACAAAGTTGAGACAATGCTTTCATCACATATGAAGGCCTTACATTTTCTGTCAAATATGCATTTTTGTATTCTAGCTTGTGTTTTATCTTTATTGCAATTGTTTATGTGTCATTCATTTCTCTAGGCAATGCTTTTTACACTCAATCTAAGTCTATCAGAACATTTATAATCATTCCTATTAGGGCATATTATGAATGTTTATAGCCAAGCTCTCGCACCTATGTAAATGACATTTACAAAGCAACCAAACTTTCTTCTAAAAGTGTTAATCTCTTCACAATAACATTTTTTAAATTTCTCCTAACATTGAAAGGAACAAAAAATATTTTCACTTTTCCATTTTTAAGAGATCTCTTGCATTGCTTGCATATTTTCGCACCCAATGCAATTTTTTTCAATGTTGAATGTGCAAAAGTACAATCAAATGTTTAAATAATGTCAATGTCAATTATACAATATCCTTTTTGAAATATAATTGTTCACAAACTACACAAAAATGAATTGGTGTCTTTGATCAATTTTAAGTAGTTGTTTATTACCTTGATACTTCATCGATCACACTGTGCGCATCCCAACTGCTGATTTTTTTGAGAACATATCATTGATTTCACCAACCACAACGATTTTCCATGTCCGCTTAAGTTATTTTTTTTAGTGTTTACATTATAAGTTTTTGTTACATTATTTTTGATTTTTTGCTTGTGTATTACTTGTTTCAAATAATGTAGAGAAACATGACACCTTTTAATAGTTTAGACATCTCTCTAACTGAAGGTTCACTTGCAAATTGTTTAACACGCTGAAAAGACATCGTTCTTGTTTCTAAACCTTTGAATCTATCCCTATCTGATAACCCTATCAAAATATCTACTAGCAATGCATATATAATCTGATCTATGTGAATTGCTTGCAATGACTCATAATGAATATGAAATGTAACTATCTATAAAAAAAACAACCTTATACATTTTTTCTGGAATAAAACAATTGCAACTATTTTTAAAATGTTTTTAGTTTTTGTTGACCATAATCAAATATTGCTTTGTAAACTGTTTGAAATCTATGAAAAACACAAGCATTACCTTTAAGTCCACTTTCTTGATATGGTATTCTAATATTTGTAACCTACATTTTCTAGTCAAAAAATATTCCAGTATCTTGTTTTCACAGTTCTTGTTTGCAAAGCCACAAACAAGTCATTATAAAGCTATCTAACACTATAATAACATTTGAAAAAGATTAGACCATATATCGATGAAGAGCATAACCCTCAAACTCATGTTCAGTTAACAAACTAATGTCATCAAATAAACTTTCACCACAACTGGAGCCTAAACTATTTGCTTTACACATGTCATGTGCCTCCAAGTCACAAAAAATAGTATCTCAGTACAAAAAAGAATTTTGTGAATATTTGATAGCTTTGTGTTAGAAATCATGCTCTGAGTGCATATTTTTTTGCAAAACAATGGTTCAAAATGTCTACATGCAGGGTTTATGTCATGGAATAAGATCGAATACAGTGGAATATAGGTTTTTTTATTGAAATGTAGATAGTTTTTTTCTTCTTGGCACAAACCAAATAGAAATAGTAATGATTAACTATTTGCATAACCACTAAATGCACAATATGTCACCCCATATACCAATCTAATCCTGATCTGTAAGTTCATTTGCAAAAAATCTCATTCGATGAAAGTAGGTGATTATGTCATGTATTTGATGTAAATCATATAATATATTTGGATGTAATTGGGTTGCATATGAGTATCTTGCCTCTGCATCCCCATTGTTCAAAGAATCCATAAAATCATCAATGATACTAGTTCGTAGCATTCTTGATGTGTAACGAAAATGCAACAACAATTCAAATGCATCAAAAAGGAAATCACCAAAAACATAATTGAACGATGTAATCCTAAAAATATTTTTATGTTTTAAAGCATTGTCAATATTTGTAAACGCTTGTGTTTTTTTGTCGATACGTGTCCACATCAATGCTTCCCTCCGAATAACATAATTCAATCACATTTGTTTTTATTTTCATGACTATTTACCTTTTTTTTTTTTTAAATCTTTATTTTTTCTTCTTCTTTCAACCCTCTTTTTTTCCCCTCATTTTTTTTTTGGTTATCTTTTTTTAGCAAATAATGAAGAATAAGGTAAACTATCAAGAAATGAAATACCAACTCTAAAATAACATCAATATTATAACACTCCTGATTGCCACAGGGAAAAGAAACCACCCAACAAGATATTTACATTATCATTGTAGAACTTAAAAAAAAGTCCAGTGACCATCATATCTACATAGTTACAAGATACCTGCCTGATTTTTTCTAAAACTTGGCAAAAGCCTTAGATGGCTACCATGAGAAGAAAACCTACATGTTTCAATAAATTACATTATTAATGCCCATTTAAATTAAAAAAAAGGCAAGAAATATTTAATTTTTGTTTTGTCTAAAAATAATTTAAAAAAAAAACAAAATATGGTCACATTTATGATAACATACCCACTCTCCACTGTCCACAATCTCACAGACCTCTCGGGGATGTTAGAGCCTGAGAAACCCCAACTGAATGAATAAGCATCACATCATTAGCTATTAGCATAGCAAGTCCCCCTGAACTTACCAAAAATGTCAAAAATAGAAAGAGTCTAGTCAAATAAAGAGGTGCCACCTCACCATTTGTCAGCATAATTGATGCCCAAGCCCTGATAGAGATGTCAGAACTAGCTAGAGTTTGGACAATGAAGACATCGTGTATTACTAGATGCCATTTTGGCCAATATCTTGTACTTGGTAGAGATCTCAGAGTTGAGAAGTCCCCAATCGATTCAAGACACACTACATTGCCACTATCTAGTATGACTAGTCCCCTGGACCTGTCAGAGATGTAATGGCCTGAAAAAGCTAGTCCTATAAAAAAATGTGACATATTTCCATTTGTTAGCATGACACATCTCTAAACTTGCTAGATATGTCAAAGCTTGAGAGAACTTGGTCGAATGAAAAGGTGCCACATTGACTAATATGCAGATGAAATGGTTGCCACCAAGGGAAAAAAATAAAAATAAAATAAAATTCAATTTTCTCATTCTTTCCCTCTCTACTTTTTCTTTCTTTTTATCCTGGTCGAAAAACCCAATCAACTATTCACAAAGTATTGCATAAAGAACATAAACCACACAAATTGTTATTTTCTTCTTCCTTTTTTTCTTTTTTAAATTAATATAATTAACACTATTTTTTTTTTGATTTCAATAACACACAAAGCAAAAACTAAGGATAGATACACCAGCTTTGCATATCGATCGATGATTGCATCGGATACACAAACGAGCAGATGTTGTTGCATTACACACACACACACACACACACACACACACACACACACACACACACATGTACATATATCTATATATTTTAATTGTAATTTTACAACTAGATAGTCACAATAATATATAACTTATTATATTCCTAAACATATTACGTAATATGTTTCATCAACAAAGACATTACAACCAACTTGAATATCTACCTCAGCACCAAGCCCAGAATGAAACTGGCAAGGGTTAAAGCCACCTCTATTAGTCTCGCAGCAGCACCTTGAACTATACATAAAGAGACCATGGATAAGATTGACAAGTAAAAAAGTCACAAAATCTGTCACAAAAAAGCACCTGAAATGCCATAGCAAAAAAATGCCATCTTATGCTTCTGAGTAAACACATAGAGATTCAAAAAGAACAAAACACAACTGAAAAAAACAAATAACTCAAAATCAAATCCTTCCAAACAAAAATACAAATTTAAGACACTAAAAAACCAATTCAGTCTCACAAATATTCTTGTATAACTTAAAACTTAACAATCCTAATCCTATAATTTATAATTAACCAATATTCATATGCATTATTTCCTTTTTTTCCATTGATTTCTTCAAATAAAAACATCAAGGAGCAAATGCCATATCTAAAACATCTGCATCACATACCTTTTCAACCAAAATCCTAACCACCCATAAAATGGCATACACTTTACAAATCAAAAAATAAAAAGTCTGGATTAACCTAGATTATTGCACATTAACAACGGTTCTCCTTTTTTTTGTCATAAAAAGCCCTAGCCAAAATAAAAAATAGAATAAAAATGCCTTATTAAATATCAATTGCCCCTCCCCTCCGTGTTTGGATTAACACCTCTATGATGGTTTCTCAAATTAATAAATAATTTGAATTTTCCTAGTCAATACAAACACGTTTGAATAAAATTGTAATAATGACTTCATGTACAAGTAACTATTTCAATCAATATTATTAGGAGTCACAAATTATTTTTACAAATTCTTTCTCCAATATCCCTGTATTTTTTCCCCCTATGTAGGTACTAAAAATCTATATTTATCCTTGGGACCTATCACAGAGATCAGATCCTAGGAAAGCCTAGTTGAATGAAGAGATGCCAAGTCACTAGTTGTCATTGTGACCATTCACCTGCACCTATCAAAGATGTCAGGGCCTAGGAAAACCCAACCAAATGAAGAGGTGTCAGGTAGACAATTATCAATATCACCACCCCCCAAACCTCTTAGAGATCTCAGGGCCAAGGAGAGCCCAGCCAAATAAAGAGACACCAAATCAACAATTGTCAAGAGGGTGAGTCCCCCAAACCTATCATAAATTTCATAGCCATGAAAATTTCAATTGAATAAAGAGATGCCATGTCGTCACTTATTAGTGCGACTAGTCCCCTAAAGTTGAAAGAAGTAACTCAGCTAGGGAAACCCTGATCAAATGAAAAGGTGTTGTATCACTAGTTGTCAGTATGATCAGTTCCTTTGACTTGGAAGATAT
Source organism: Torreya grandis (assembly GCA_037957365.1). Classification (NCBI taxonomy): domain Eukaryota; kingdom Viridiplantae; phylum Streptophyta; class Pinopsida; order Cupressales; family Taxaceae; genus Torreya; species Torreya grandis. The sequence continues at coordinate 1,842,741 of JARHVA010001907.1, read as the reverse complement.
GTCAAGCCTTGATAAACTTGCATCAAATGAAGATACAACACATTATTACTTGATGTCTTGGTGATTTCCCTGCACCTACCATATATGTCATAGCTCAAGATAACCTAACGTAATGAAAAAGCACCGTGTTGACTAATATGTGAGTGAACTGATTACCACCCAAGACCTCAGCTGACTTAGAACAAACTACACATAAAAATAAAAATCCTATAATAACATGCCTTCTGTCCATAAACAACACATCACCCACTCCAAGATAATTATATAGACTACCGAGCCTCATCCACATATCAAACATGTCAATAGTCTCACAAATTCAAAACAAATTGGCACAATGTCCAAAAAAGAGACCAAAACTAGCCATAATCCAAATAAAATGACATGAGAATAACCATAGCCAGAGAAACAAAACATAGGCAAACAATCTCTAGTATAAAAAAACAACATTCCTCAAACTCACAAAAAATAGAAATTACAACCAATTCTAAAAATTGCTCACTAGATTAGCAAAAAACCCAGCTCAAAACTGCTTAAAATTTGTTCAATTAACTCGATAACCCATCGCGGAGCCCCAATGAATACAACACCTGCACCACCTCTGAAATAGTAACAACACCTTAAACTACACACAAATAAACTGCTAATAAGATTGACAAGTAAAAAGCCACATACAAGCCCCTGAAATGCCATAGCAAAAGAATGCCATCTTCTGTTTTTGAGCAAACACACAGAGATTCGATGAGAAAAAACACATCTGAAAAAAAAAACCAAATTACTCAAAATCAAATGCTTCTAAACACAAATACAAATGAAAGACACTAAAAACCAACTCAAGCTCATAAACATTCTTGTATAATTTGAAACCTAATAATCCTAATCTCATAATATAGAATTAACCAATATTCACATGCATTCTTTCCTTTTTTTCCATTGATTGCATCAAAGGAAAATGTCAACAAGTAAATGCCATATCCAAAACATCCGCATCACATACCTTTTCAACCTAAATCCTAACCACGCATAAAATCACATAAACCTTGTAAATTAACAAAAAAAAGCAGTTCAGATTAGCCTAGATTATTGCATATTGACATTGACTCCCCTTACCTTGCCATATAAAGGCATAGCCAAAACAAAAACAATAAATTGAAGAATAATGTCTTATTAAATATCAACTACCCCCCTCCATGTTTGGATTAACACATCTACAATGGCTTTTCAAATTAATAAATAGTCTTAATTTTCCCAATTAATACAAAAGTGTTTGATTAAATCTTTACTAGTGACTGTATGCATGAGTAATTATTTTGATCAATACTATTAAATGTCACAAATTATTATTGTAAATTATTTTTCTAATGTTCGTATATATTTTCCCCTATGTAGGCACTAAAAATCTATATTTTTAATACATGAATTTTGCCTTTAATGTAATAAATAGTTTTAATTATCCTGACCAATAGTAACTGCGTGTGTGAGTAATTATTTTGATTAATGTTCACATCAAAAATGTTTTAAATCCAATGTTAAAATTAAAAAAGCACTCAACTTCATTACCTGTAATTAGGTAAACCCATTTGGCTCAACACCGCCATGATGCCATGCAAGTACTAACAATCATATTAGGTTTAAGCAATCATAATAGATATATGTTAGAGATGTGAGGGACAGGGAAAGCTTGACTGAGTGAACATGCGACACATTGTTAGTTGTCAACATGGCCACTCCCCTAGACCTATTAGAGATTTCAAGCCCTGAAAAACTACAATTGAATCAAGAGGTGCCACGTTGCCAGCCATTAGTCCAACCAATCCTTGAGACCTATCACAGAGATCAGATCTTGAGAAAGCCTGGTCGAATGAAGAGCCACCAAGTCACTAGTTGTTAGTGTGATCATTCACCTAGACTTGTGAAAGATGTCAGAGCCCATGAAAGCCCAATAGAATGAAGAGGCACTAGGTCGATAATTATTAATGTCACCACCCCCAAACCGCTAATAGATTTTAGGGTTCAAGAGAGCCCCACCAAACAAATAGGTGCCAAGTTGACAATTGTCAGTATAGTGAGTCCCCTGAACCTATCACACATTTTGTAGCCATGGAGAGCCCACCCAAATAAAGAGATACCACATTGTCAGTTGTTAGTGTGACCAATCCCCCAAACCTGAAAGAGATAACATAGCCAAAAAAAATGACCAAATGAAAAGGTGCCATGTTGCTAGTTGTCAGTGTGAATAGTACCCTTAACCTGACATAGATGTCAGAACAGAGGAGAACCCAGTCGAACGAAGACATGCCACATTGGAAGTTGTTAGTGTGACCAATCTTCCCACCTAGCAGAGATGTCACAGTCAGGAAAAAATTAGCTGAATGAACAAGTGCCATGTCTACAGTTGTCAATGTGGCCAATTATCTAGATCTATTAGAGATGTTAGGCCCTGATGAACCTACATCAAAATAAGATATGACACATTACTACTTACCATCTTGGTGAGTTATCTACACCTACTAGATATGTCATAGCCCAAGAGAACCCATTCAAATGAAAAGGTAATGCATTGACTAATATGCGGGTGATCTGATTACCACCCAAGACCTCAGTCAGCTTAGAACAAACTACACATAAAACTTGAAAGCCTTTAAGAATATTCCTCATGTCTGCAAACAACACATCACTCATTCTAAGAGAATGATATAGACTACCGAGCCTCATATGCATGTCAGACATGTCAAAGATAGGGAGAGCCCAACTAAATAAAAAGATGTTACTTTACCAGTTATCAGTGCAACCAATCTCTTTGACTCATCAAAAATGTCAGAGCCAGGAAAACATGACCAAATAAAGAGGCACCATGTCGCCAGTTGTCAGTATGACTAAGAATTAGTGAAAACCTAGCCAAACGAAGAGATACTACATTGCCACTTGTCAATGTGGCCAATCCCCCAGACCTCTTAGAGATGTCAAGGCCCAAGAGAGCTGAGCCAAATGAAAAGGTGACACATTACCACATACCGTGTGAGCCCTTCAGACCTTTCAGATATGTTAGACGTTGGGAGAACCTAGCCTAATGAAGAGGTATCATGTTGACTAGTATGTAGATGAACTCATTATTGCCATAGCCCTCACCCAACTCAGAATAAAATACTGATGAAATTCAAAGGTCTATAACAACATGCCCTGTGTCCCAAGACAACATATCACCTAGTCGAAGAGAATGATATACACTGTCGAGCCACATTCGTATGCCACTAAGACCCACATCTTTATTTCATCTTGTTTTTTATTTTGATTTTTGGGAACAATATCATATTGCATGCTCAAAAAAATAGATTATAATCCATGTTTAATTTTTCAGATTGCTTCGATTTTATCAGATGGTTCAAGTATTTTTCTCTTATTAATCTAAAATACAATAATTTCTCCATGAAATTAGTGAGTCACCCTATATAACCAATAGAAATTCAATAAACTATTTTATTTTATATTTATTAAAATATAAATTTCAAAGCTAAAGTTAAAATAAAAAGTGCTCACCTTTCATTGATTGCACATTACCCTATACAAATTATTAAGTTAACCCGATTACAAGTGTGAAAGCAAAAATAATCTCTATTAATAAAAAGTCAAAATCTTATCATTTAAATTATGATATGATATAATAAACAATAAATATTTTAAATCAAAAATTTCTCCATCCTAATCCACTCTTAAATTGTACCTAAAATAGACATGTGTAAGGATAAAGAAATAACTTTTTAGAAGTGTGAAAACAAAAGTGGTGTGGATTAATAAAAACTTAAAATCTTATCATTTAAATTTTGATGTGACATAATAAATAATAAATACTTCAAGTTGACAAGTTTCTTTATTTTTACTCATTTTTAAATTATATAATAGATATCATGAATAAAAAATAATGTTTAAAAATTAGTATGAAAATAAGTGTGAAAACAAATACGGTTTGGGTTGATAAAAATTCAAAATCTTATTATTTAAATTTTGATGTATCTTTAATTAATATGATGGTTTAATATAGTTTTTTTATATCCATATACTTTTTTGTCAAAAGTGGGGGGATTTCTTATACAAACCACATCCATTCGTTCTTATGTGTCACTACTTTTTTAAACTTTAAAAGAAATTTGAAGATAAAAAAATGTTCATCAATTTTTAAAATTAAAAAAATAAATATTTTTCCTTAAATTTAATTAGTAAAATAAAAAATCACTTAAAAATATTATAAAACAAATATAAAATATTCTTCCATTTTTACCTATTCTTAACTTATAGACATAAAATTTTAAAAAATAGTTTTTTAAAACTAATATAAAATAAGTGTGAAAAAGATGATTTATTCCTTCCTAGAAGTTTCCTATACAAACAATAACCATTCATTTTTTTATGTTACTCATTTTTTTTTTAAATTTTAAAAGAAACTTGAAAATTAAAAAAAATGTTCTTCAATTTTTAAAATATAAAAAATAATCATTTTTTTCTTAAATTTAATTATTAAAAAAAAATCATTTAAAAATATTATAAAATAAATATGAAATGTTTCTTTATTTTTGCCCATTTTTAAATTATAGAATAAGGTTTTAAAAAACATTTTTTTAGAATTAGTATGAAAAAAAGTGTGAAAACAAATATGGTATGGATTAATAAAATTCAAAATCTTATTACTTGATTTCTGATACTTCTTTAATCAATATGATGGTTCAATATAGTTCTGTATACAAATCACATATTTGGACATAATTTTTATATATTTTTTTTTGTTGAAAATAGGTCTACCTCTCACTTTTAAGATGGTTTTGTATTCTTTCCTAGTAGTTTCCTATACAAACCATATCTATTCATTTTTTTGTGTTACTCCTTTTTTAAACTTTAAAATAAAAATGAAGATAAAAAAATATTCTTCAATTTCTATAATATATATATATATAATTTAATTGTTAAAATGAAAAATTATTTAAAAATATTATGAAACAAATATGAAATGTTCCTCCATTTTTAAATTATAGAATATATATCAGGTTTAAAAAATAGTTTTTTAGAATTAGTATGAAATAAGATTGAAAACAAATATGGTATGGGTTAATAAAAACTTAAAATCTTATCACTTGAATTCTGATGTGTTTGATCGTTCAATACACTTCTTTATACAAACCATATATTTGAACACAATTTCCACACACTTTCTTGTTGAAAATTGGTCTACCTCTCACTTTTGAGATACTTATATATTCTTTCCTAGTAGTTTCATATACAAACCACATCCATTCATTCTTATGTGTTACTCCTTTTTTTAAACTTTAAAAGAAACTTGAAGATAAGAAAATGTTCTTCAATTTTTAAAGTAGAAAAAATAAACATTTTTTTTCTTAAATTTAATTATTAAAGTGAAAAATCACTTAAAAGTATTATAAAACAAATATGAAATATTCTTCCATTTTTACCAATTCTTAAAAGACATCATATTTAAAAAAATAGTTTCTTAGAACTAATATGAAAATAAGTGTAAAAAAGATGATTTATTCCTTCCTAGAAGTTTCCTATACAAACATCTATTCATTTTTTTATGTTACTTCTTTTTAACTTTAATAGAAACTTGAAGATTAAAAAAATATTCTTCAATTTTTAAAATAGAAAAAATAAACATTTTTTTCTTAAATTGAATTATTAAAATGAAAAATTATTTAAAAATATTATAAAATAAATATGAATTGTTCCTTTATTTTTACCCATATTTAGATTATAGAATAAATATCAGGTTTAAAAAAATAATTTTTAGAATTAATATAAAAATACGTGTGAAAACAAATATGGTATGGATTAATAAAAATTCAGAATCTTATCACTTGAATTTTGATGTGTCTTTAATCAATATGATGGTTCAATACATTGCTTTATTCATATCATATATTTGGACATAATTTCTATACACTTTCTTGTTGAAAGTGGGTCTACCTCTCACTTTTAAGATGCAAACTCTATCCAAACTCTATCCTAGTAGTTCCTATACAAACTGTATCCATTCATTTTTTTGTGTTACTTCTTTTTTGAACTTTAAAAAAATTTTGAAGATAAAAAAATGTTCTTCAATTTCTTATATATGTATATATAAATATAATATTTAATTATTAAAATGAAAAATTACTTAAAAATACTATGAAACAAATATGAAATGTTCATTCATTTTTATCTATTTTTAAATTATAAAATATATATCAGTTTTAAAAAATAGTTTTTTAGAATTAATATGAAAATAAGATTGAAAACAAATATGGTATGGGTTAATAAAAACTCAAAATCTTATCACTTGAATTTTGATGTGTCTTTAATCAATGCTTCAATACTTTTATTTATACAAACCACATATTTGGACACAATTTCCACACACTTTCTTGTTGAAAGTGGGTCTACCTCTCACTTTTGAGATGCCTCTCTATTCCTTCCTAATAGTTATTTGGACACAGTTTGCATACATTTACTTGTTGAAAGTGGGTCTACGTCTCACTTTTAAGATGCTTCCCTTGCATTCCTTCTCAATAATTTCTTATATAAACCACATCCATTCATTCTTATGTGTTACACAGTTTTTTTAATTTTAAAAAAAATTTGGAGATAAAAAATGTTCTTCAATTTTTAAAATAGGAAAAAAAAAAAAAAAAAAGCTTTCTTAAATTTAATTATTAAAGTGAAAAATCACTTAAAAGTATTATAAAAAATATATGAAATGTTCCTCCATTTTTACTCATTCTTAAATTATAGAATAAACATCATAAATTAAAAAAATAAATTTTTTAAAACTAATATGAAAATAATGAAAAACAAAAAAAGTTGTTGGGCGTCGTGGGGTTACGGCTGAGCGTGCTACAGTAGATTCCACATGACTTGTAATACAATACTTGTACTACAAAGCCGTTCTACTTGCAACATACTTTGTACTGCAAAGTGGCTCTACTTTTGAGATGCCCGTGACTCAACCACTCCCTTTCTGACACAAACCACAGCCATTCATTCCATTGCGTCTCTCTCACGTCCAATCTTTATTACTTTTCTTACCTCTGCACCTCCAACGCCAACCCTGCTTTCCTTTCTGTTTCTCTGTTCAGCCCATTGAATTCCATGGCATCTACTTCTACCGCTGGTCATGAACGAGGGATTGAGCCTACAAATGCTTCTTGACAAGAGTTGCACCACCATGTGCATCTGAGCATGGAAATAAATGAAAAGTTGTAGAGCTCATTTTTCAACCACTCGAAGCTTTTCTGAGTTGTAGCCCACTTTTTTTTATGTTGGGAAAATGCATGAGCAGATACTCTTTCAACCCATCTGAGATTTGATGAATGTGATAGAAAGCTGAGACAACTCTAGTATTAATTTTGAGCACAAATGAATTTTGAACATGAATGAAAGCTCTGCCAAACACCAGGGGGACTCTGCATCTCTGTTTAAAAAAATTGCTATGTGAAGTGAAGCATTTTACATTGTATATTTCTTGTTATGGGCAAGAACTCTTGCCTCGGCCCTCTCCCCCAATTCAAACTTTTTTGAATCCAGAAAAACCATCAATTTCATGCAATTCAGGGTATTATAGCAAGTGGTGGCGAGTGAAAACATCAAATGGCGGCTTTCTAATTAGTGTTGAGGATGTAGCAGAAGCAGGACATGGTGCGATTCCCTCTAAAGCTTGTATTTTTTAAGGTTGAGTAATGGTAGAAGCAAAGCCATTGAATTGGATTGCAATGAACACAAAGAAAGAAAAAACGAAAAACATTGAAAGCATGATGAAAAAAGGTTTGGTGTTGAGGATGTAGAATATGCATTGCAAAGTTCTTTGCTTCACATAGCAATTTTTTCAAATAAGTATGCAGAATCCCCCTTGTGTTTGCAGAGCTTTCATTTATGTTTATATTGGCACTATAGTTGTCCTTGTTTTATACTACTGTCAGATTTGAGATGGGTTAAAAAATGAGTCTACACTCATGTATTTTCCCAGCATAAAAGAAGTGTCAATACAACTCAGAAAAACTAGAGGCAGAAAAATGTGCTCTATAACGTCACACCATTAATATTAACAAGTGAGTGCCAAATACTCTGCCCAGGGACTTATCTTTTTATGATCAATCTTCCTTATTTACTAGTTTTTGCTATAATGGTTACTGGTAGTGATGTTTGTTCTATTTCTCTTTTATGTTGTTACATATGTGTAGTGATGTTTGTTCTATTTCTCTTTTATGTTATTATATATGTATAGTGATGAGCGGATGCTGCTGAAGAACATTGGAATTGTGTATTGAAAACAATATAAAAGGTGCCAATAGTGGTTGTAAAAACATCCAATGGGTCTGGATGAGGCTGTAAAAGACTTTGAAGTAACTACTACAATCTGTTCAAAGTCTTCACAATGTGCAAATTGTGGGAATAAAGGGCATGGCTGGTTCCTGCAAAACCACTCTTGCAAAAAGACTGTAAAACCAAAGATGCTCATCTATGGAGGGATCTAGTTTTCTTTTTGATGTTAGAGATGCCGCATCTAAAAGCTTGTTATATGACAATCAGATTAAAGTCCTTAGGGACCTTGGTGTCAAAGATGTATCATGGGATTCTTGGAACGTGTTTGAGATTTGTCCCTTTGCTTCTCTTTTTGGGTGATGTTGATCATGTGGATCAACTGGATGCTCTGTTGCCTGCAAAGGAAAGCCTTGGGTCAAGGAGTTTGATCGTTGTTGCAATAAGGGAATTAGAAGTCCTTAGATGTTGGGGCATCTAGTCTGTTTATAAAATGAGAACGCTGGATCCATCTCATGCCGAACAGGTTTTTGGTTGGCATGCCCTTTTTACAACGTTTTCCATTGAATGGATTTGAGAAGCCTGTTAAAAAGTACTTAGATGCTTGCAGTGGATTCCCTGTGTCTATGAAGGTATTTGGAGGACAGCTATATGGCAACTCTCACAAGGAAAATTGGGAGTCTTAATTACATAAGCACTCCAGAATATTGGCTGAATATGTCAAACAAGGGTAAGATTAAGCTATGTTGTCCTAGATGATGAACAGAGCAATTTGGCAATTGAAGTATGAAACGGATCAGGGTGGAGTGGCCTGTACGGTTAGGAAAAGCTTGTAAATAAGTGTGGCGGAGGGATCTGGGAAGGGATATTGCAAGTCAACAGTTACCCTATCCTTTGGTTTCCTGGCAGTTTATTAATGTTCAAAATCAATCACAAGTGAGGTTAATGCTTTCTTTTGTTGTTAAAAACTTGTCTCTTTGTGTGTTTGCTTGGAGAGATTGCCTATTTTTTTAATAAGTCTTTTAACTTTTGTAATTTTTTTATATTCAGAATAGAATTGGCATTTTAGGAATAATGACCACAACAGCTGGATCAACTAGTGATTTTAACAGAGAAGTTTATGGCCTTGCAGCCTCTTTGCTTGGATTGAAAAAAATTATGGTTACAGCACATTATTTTAATCAAGTAATTGACAAATTAGTATCAAGAGAAAGAGAGTTAGTCTAGCTTTGCTGTACTGAAACCGGGCAGAGAAATCTTCCCTCACCGCTTTCATCAAAAAAACTAATTTTTGCTATAATGGTTAACGTTGTTATATTTCTCTTCTAGCTTTTGCTTGGAGAGATTGCCTATTTTTTTAATAAGCCTCCTAACTTTTATAATGTTTTTATGTTCAGAATAGAATTGGCACTTTAGGAATAATGGCCACAACAGCTGGATCAACTAGTGACTTTAACAGAGGAGTTTGTGGCCTTGCAGCCTCTTCGCTTGGATTGAAAAAAATTATGGTTACAGCACATTATTTTAATCAAGTAATTGATAAATTAGTATCAAGAGAAAGAGAGTTAGTCTAGCTTCGCTGTACTGAAACTGGGCAGAGAAATCTTCCCTCACTGCTTTCATTGAAAAAACTAATTTTTGCTATAATGGTTACTGGTAGTGATGTTTGTTATATTTCTCTTCTATGTTGTTCTATATGTATAGTGATGAGCAGATGCTGCTGAAAAACACTGTGAATTGTGTATTGAAAATAACATAAAAGGTGCCATTAGTGGTTGTAAAAACATCCAGTGGGTCTGGATGAAGCTGTAAAGGACTTTGAAATGACTACTACAATCTGCCCAAAGTCCCCAAAATGTGCAAATTGTGGGAATAAGGGGCATGGCTGGTTCCTGCAAAACCACTCTCGCCAAAAAAGGGTATAACCAAAGATGCTCATCTATGGATGGAGGGATGTAGTTTTCTTTTTGATGTTAGAGATGCTGCATCTAAAAGCTTGTTACATGACAAGCAGATAAAACTCCTTGGGGAACTTGGTGTCAAAGATGTATCATGGGATTCTTGGAACCTGTTTGAGATTTGTCCCTTTGCTTCTTGTTTTGGATGCTGTTGATCATGTGGATCACAACTGGATGCTCTGTTCACTGCAAAGGAAAGCTTTGGGTCAGGGAGTTTATCGTTGTTACAATACAGGAATTAAAGTCCTTAGATGTTGGGGCATCTTGTCTGTTTATAAAACGAGAATGCTGGATCCATCTCATGCCGAGCAGATTTTTGGTTGCCTGTCTTTTTACACCATTTTCCATTGAATGGATTTGAGAAGCCTGTTAAAAAGTTCTTAGATGCTTGCAGTGGATTGCCTATGTCTATGAATGTATTTGGAGGACAGCTATATGGCAACTCTGGCAAGGAAAATTGGGAGTCTCAATTACATAAGCACTCCGGAATGTTGGATGAATATGTCAAACAAGGGTAAGATTAAGCTATGTTGTCCTAGATGATGAACAGAGCAATTTGGCAATTAAAGTATGGAATGGATGGCCCGCACAGTTAGGAAAAGCTTGTAAATAAGTGTCTTGAGGGATTTGGGAAGGGAAATTGCAAGTAAACAGTCACCCTATCCTCTTTGGTTTCGTGGCAGTTTATTAATGTTCAAAATCAATCACAAGTGAGGTTAATACTTTCTTTTGTTGCTAAAAACTTGTCTATTTATGTCTGTTTGCTTGGAGAGCTTGCCTAATTTTTTAATAGGCCTTTTTAACTTTTATAATTTTTTTATGATCAGAATAGAATTCGCATTTGAGGAATAACGGCCACCACAGCTGGATCAAATAGTGATTTTGACATAGGAGTTTGTGGCCTTGCAGCCTCTTCGCTTGGATTGAAAAAAGTATTGTTACAGCACATTATTTTAATCAAGTAATTGGCAAATTAGTATCAAGAGAAAGAGAGTGGGTCTAGCTTCGCTGTACTGAAACTCGGCAGAGAAATCTTCTCTCATCTCTTTCATTGAAAAAAATGAGGGTTTTAGATATCTATGAAGACCAGGGGGAACATCACTTATAAAATCTGCGGGAGCCTGATGGCGATATAAGCATTTTTCTTTTCCCCTGTTTTAAATTCATATTTCAAATTCTTTATAATTGTTGTATGTTTTTGGTCCATTTTATTGAATTTGTGATCCAGGTTCCCCTGCAGCTAGGAGAGTTGGTTATTTCTAGATGCCAAAAATTCCAAAGGTTTACAAAGTCAATAGGATGTCTCAAGTATTTGAAAAAGATAGTCCTGAATGATGGCAAGAAACTGGGGAGTCTTCACTGCAATTTGATCAGAAATTATTTTCTGAGTAATTAGTCACGTCTCTATAGACTTTTTTACTATTTTCCTCTCTTATTCATAAGGTATGTCCTTATGATGAGATTGTTCTTCTCTTGTATTTGCTCTCAACTTTCTCAAACTTCCCAGATAGACACAGTTACCATGTTGAAATTTATTTATACTTTCCTTCCAAAAGATATAAAAACAAATTTTAAAATGCGAAAATGAAGGGAACATTTATTCTACCTAGATAACTACTTGAATCAAGATGAAGAGTTTGGATATCCATAACAAGAATTACGAGTGACAAAAATATCTCCCACACTTTCATAATCTCGTTTATGAGGCAAGGTAGAGCTCAATACTACAATCGCTTTAATGTATTTTCTGGAAAGAATCAATGCAGTTTGTTTGTGTATTTATCTTTTGTGTCTTGAACTGAATTTGGTTTTCTATGTTATATAAGTTTTGATCCCAAAGAAGAATGTTTACTTCAACATCACCTCCAATTTTTATTTTTTGAGAGATAACTCGCACAACATTCACCCTGCAAAGATCTTTTTCATCCTAAAACACCTGAAAAAAATACAGCTAAATAGGGCATGCTCTCTTGTAGTATAAATTTGTTATTAAAAATTCAGGTAGTTTTCCCTATTGATTTTAGAATAGCACTTAAGATGTCCTTATCTTATCAATTAAAAAAAAAGTATAAATTAGTCGTCTTCTATTTTTCATGTGCATAGAGGAAAAAAAAACAATATTACAAATGCAACACCTAACCAGTAGATACCTATGTTCACATATTCGCCTACTAGATGGCAAGTGCAGAATTTGTTTGGTCATTTTGACCTTTCATATTTGCATGTTGTATGCGAAGTTTGCTAGACGCTAGCCAAGCATAAGTTTTTCTTGGGTGTGTAGCTGATTTTAGTATCTATGGTGCTGGTTTTAGGCATTGTTTTTGTAAATTTTAAGGCAAAAATGCTTGAGACATACTTCATGTCTAACATTGTTCAATTTATGTCTGACACAAACCACAGCCATTCATTCTATTGTGTCTCTCTCACTTCTAATCTTTATTACTCTTCTTACCTCTGCACCTCCAACACCAACCCTGCTTTCCTTTCTGTTTCTGTGTTAAGCGCATTTGAATTCCATGGCATCTACTTCTACTGCTGGTCATGAACCAGAGATTGAGCTTACAAATGCTTCTGACAGAATTGCACCACCATGTGCATCTACTTCTGTTATTTCTAGAGCATGGAAATAAATGAAAAGTTGTAGAGCTCATTTTTCCACCATGCAAAGCTTTTCTGACTTGTAGTCACCCTTCTTTTTATGTTGGAAAAATACATGAGCACAGACTCCTTCAACCCATTTGAGATTTGATGAATGTGGTGGAAAACTGAGACAACTCTAGTGCCAGTTTTGAGCATGAATAAAAGCTCTACCAAACACCAAGGGGACTCTGCATTCCTGTTTAAAAAAATTGCTATGTGAAGTGAAGCATTTTACATTGCATATTTATTGTTTTGGGCAAGAACTCCCGCCTCGGCCCCTGCCTCCAATTCAAGCTCTTCTGAATCCAGAAAAACCATCAATCTCATGCAATTCAGGGTATTATAGCAAGTGGTGGCGAGTGTATGTTTGACATCGAGACCGCGGTGATTAATGAAAACAACAAATGGCAGCTTTGTAACGAGTGTTGAGGATGTAGCAGAAGTAGATGAAGATGGTGCGCTTCCCTCGAAAGCATTTGTAAGCTTGTAATTTTATTGTTGAGTAATGGTAGAAGCAAAGCCATTGAATTAGACTGCATTGAACACAAAGAAAGAAAGAACGAAAAACATTGAAAGCATGATGAAAACAGGTTTGGTGTTGAGGATGTAGAATATGCATTGCAAAGTGCTTTGCTTCACATAACATTTTTTTCAAATAAGTATGTAGAATCTCCCTTGTGTTTGCAGAGTTTTCATTTATGCTTATGCTGGCACTATAGTTGTCCTTGTTTTCTACTACAGTCAGATCTGAGATGAGTTAAAAAATGAGTCTATTCTCGTGCATTTTCCCAGCATAAAAGAAGTGTCAATACAACTCAGAAAAGCTAGAGACAGAAAAATATGCTCTACAATGTCACACCATTAATATTAACGAGTACCAAATACTCTGCCCAGGGACTTATCCTTTTGTAATCAATTTTCTTTATTCACTAGTTTTTGACATAATGGTTACTGGTAGTGATGTTTGTTATATTTCTCTTCTATGTTGTTCTATATGTATAGTGATGAGCGGATGCTGCTGAAGAATACTATGAATTGTGTATTGAAAATAACATAAAAGGTGCCATTAGTGGTTGTAAAAACATCCAGTGGGTCTGGATGAAGTTGTAAAAGACTTTGAAATGACTACTGCAATCTGTCCAAAGTCCTCACAATGTGCAAATTGTGGGAAAAAGGGGCATGGGTGCTTCCTGCAAAACCACTCTTGCAAAAAAAACTGTATAACCAAAGATGCTCATCTATGGAGGGATCTAGTTTTCTTTTTGATGTTAGAGATGTTGCATCTAAAAGCCTGTTACATGGCAAGCAGATAAAACTCCTTGGGACCTTGGTGTTAAAGATGTATCATGGGATTCTTGGAACCTGTTTGAGATTTGTCCCTTTGCTTCTCTTTTTGGATGATGTTGATCATGTGGATCAACTGGATGCTCTGTTGCTTGCAAATGAAAGCCTTGGGTCAGGGAGTTAGATCGTTGTTACAATAAGGGAATTAGAAGTCCTTAGATGTTGGGGCATCTAGTCTGTTTAGAAAATGAGAATGCCGGATCCATCTCATGCCGAGCAGGTTTTTGGTTGGCATGCCCTTTTTACAGTGGTTTCCACTGAATGGATTTGAGAAGCTTGTTAAAATGTTCTTAGCAGCATGCAGTGGATTGCCCGTGTCTATGAAGGTATTTGGAGGACAGCTATATGGCAACTCTGAAGGAAAATTGGGAGTCTCAATTACATAAGCACTCCAGAATATTGGCTGAATATGTCAAACACGGGTAAGATTAAGCTATGCTGTCCTAGATGATGAACAGAGCAATTTGACAATTGAAATATGGAACGGATCAGGGTGGAGTGGCCTGCACGGTGAGGAAAAGCTTGTAAATAAGTGTGGTGGAGGGATCTGGGAAGGGATATTGCAAGTCAACAGTCATCCTATCATCTTTGGTTTCCTGGCAGTTTATTAATGTTCCAAATCAATCACAAGTGAGGTTAATACTTTCTTTTGTTGCTAAAAACTTGTCTCTTTACGTCTGTTTGCTTGGAGAGATTGCTTATTTTTTTAATAAGCCTTTTAACTTTCATAATTTTTTTATGTTCGGTATAGGATTGGCATTTTAGGAATAATGGCCACAACAGCTGGATCAACTAGTGATTTTGACAGGGAGTTTGTGGCCTTGGAGCCTCTTTGCTTGGACTGAAAAAAATTATGGTTACAGCACATTATTTTAATCAAGTAATTGACAAATTAGTATCAAGAGAAAGAGAGATAGTCTATCTTCGCTGTACTGAAACTGGGCAGAGAAATCTTCCCTCACCGCTTTCATTGAAAAAACTAATTTTTGCTATAATGGTTGGTGGTAGTGATGTTTGTTATATTTCTCTTCTATGTTGTTCTATATGTACAGTGATGAGCAGATGCTACTGAAGAACACTGTGAATTGTGTATTGAAAATAACATAAAAGGTGCCATTAGTGGTTGTAAAAACATCCAGTGGGTCTGGATGAAGCCGTAAAAGACTTTGAAATGACTACAACGATCTGCCCAAAGTCCTCACAATGTGCAAATTGTGGGAATAAGGGGCATGGCTGGTTCCTGGAAAACCACTCTTGCAAAAAAACCGTATAACCAAAGATGCTCATCTATGGAGGGATCTCGTTTTCTTTTTGATGTGAGAGATGCTGCATCTAAAAGCTTGTTACACGAGAAGCAGATCAAACTCCTTGGGGAACTTAGTGTCAAAGATGTATCAAGGGATTCTTGGAACCTGTTTGAGATTTGTCCCTTTGCTTCTTGTTTTGGATGATGTTGATCATGTGGATCAACTGGATGCTCTGTTCATTGCAAAGGAAAGCCTTGGGTCAGGGAGTTTGATCGTTGTTACAATATGGGAATTAGAAGTCCTTAAATGTTGCCGTTGGAGTATCTTGTCTGTTTATAAAATGAGAACGCTGGATCCATCTCCTGCCGAGCATATTTTTGGTTGGCATGCCTTTTTACAGCATTTTCCACTGAATGGATTTGAGAAGCCTGTTAAAAAGTTCTTAGATGCTTGCAGTGGATTTGCCTGTGTCTATGAAGGTATTTGGAGGACAGCTATATGGCAACTCTGGGAAGGAATATTGAGAGTCTCAATTACATAAGCACTCGAGAATGTTGGATGAATATGTCAAACAAGGGTAAGATTAAGCTATGTTGTCCTAGATGATGAAGAGAGCAATTTGGCAATTAAAGAATGGAACGGATGGCCTGCACAGTTAGGAAAAGCTTGTAAATAAGTGTCTTGAGGGATTTGGGAAGGGAAATTGCAAGTCAACAGTCACCCTATCCTCATTGGTTTCCTGGCAGTTTATTAATGGTCAAAATCAATCACAAGTGAGGTTAATACTTTCTTTTGTTGCTTGGAGAGCTTGTCTATTTTTTTAATAAGCCTTTTATCTTTTATAAATTTTGAATGTTCAGAATAGAATTTGCATTCGAGGAATAATGGCCACCACAGCTGGATCAACTAGTGATTTTGACATAGGAGTTTGTGGCCTTGCAGCCTCTTCGCTTGGATTGAAAAAAAATATTGTTACAGCACATTAGTTTAATCAAGTAATTGGCAAATTGGTATCAAGAGAAAGAGAGTTGGTCTAGCTTCGCTGTACTGAAACTGGGCAGAGAATTCTTCTCTCATCGCTTTCATTGAAAAAATTGAGGGTTTTAGATCTCTATGAAGACCAGGGGGAAACATCATTTAGAAAATCTGTGGGAACCTGATGGCGATGTAAGCATCTTTCTTTTCCCGTTTTAAATTTATATTTCAAATTCTTTATAATTGTTGTATGTTTTTGGTCCAATTTATTGAAATTATGATCCAGGCTCCCCTGCAGTTAGGAGAGTTGGTTATTTCTAGCTGCCAAAAATTCCAAAGATTTACAAAGTCAATAGGATCTCTCAAGCATTTTGAAAAAGATAGTCTTGATGATGGCAAGAAAGTGAGGAATCTGCCTGAAGAATTTTGCCTTCTTTAATCCCTGGAGCACCTGCAGTTAAACGGCTGTATAAAGCTATTATCACTACCTGTGGCATCACTATCTAGATTTGTCACATTGCTATCAGTTGAGGACGTTGCCAGTTACTTTTAAGCAGCTCACTCTTCGGCACTATCTCAACTTTGAGCAATGTTCTAAGCTTTTTTTCAAATTTTACATTCTGGAAAACATGACAGAGCTCGAATCTTTGAGCTTTAATGGATTCCTCTGGGTTGTTTTTTATAATTTAATTCAATTTTTTGAAATTTGTAGTGCCTTATTGGCAGATCTATTGGATACCTATGGGTTATTTTTTATTATTATTTTTTAATTAATCAGTAGCTAGTATTTTAAAACTGTCAAAACTTAATTATGTAAAAACACAGTTACTTAATTCATAAGGTATGTCCTTACGATAAGATTGTTCCTCTCTTGTATCTGCTCATTACTTTCTCAAACTTCCTAGATAGACACAGTTACCATGTTGAAATTTGTGTATGCTTTCAAAATATATAAAAACAACTTTTAAAATAAAAAAACGAAGGGAACATTTATTCTACCTAGATGACTATTTAATCGAGATGAAGAGTTTGGATATCCATAATAAGAATTATGAGTGGCAAGAATATCTCCCACACTTCCATAATTTCATTTATGAGGCAAGGTAAAGCTCAATATTACAGTTGTTTTAATGTATTTTCTGGAAAGAATCAATGCAGTTTTGTTTGTGTATTTACTTCTTGTCTTGAACTGAATTTGTACTTTAATATTATATAGGTTTTGAATTTAAAGATGAATGTTTACTTCAACATCGCCTATAATTGAGGGAGAATTGACACAACATTCACCTTGCAAAGATCTTTTTCATCCTAAAACCCCTTTAAAAAAATACAGGTAGATAGGACATGCTTTCTTGTAATATAAATTTGTTATTAAAAATTCAGAGAATTTTTCCTCTTAGTTTAAGAATAGCACTTCAAATGTTATCCATCAATTTTAAAAAATATTAGTTAGACATCTTCCATTTTTCATGTGTATAGAGAAAAGAAAGACAAAATTACAAATGCAATACCTACACAGTAGACCCCTGTGTTCGCATACTAGATGGCAAGTGCAGAATTTGTTTGGTCACTCTGACCTTCCATATTTGCATTTTGTGAAGTTTGCTAGATGCTCGCCAAGCATAAGTTTTTCTTGGATGTGTAGTTGATTTTTAGTAGTGCCAGTTTTAGGCATTGTTTTCATAAATATTAAGGTAAAAATGTTTGAGACATACTTCATGTTTAGTATTGTTTAATTTATTTTTTTCACAGCATAATATATTTAATGAAGTTTCATATAAATCATGAATGTGTAGTGATTACTCATCATTGTCATCTCCATTTATATAAAATTTCAGAAAAATCATGAATATGAATATGAAATGAAGAAAATAGTATATTATTGAGGAATTTTTTAAAACTTATCTTTAAATTTTATTATTAAAAGTAAATAATTCTGTGTCATAAATTCTTTCATAATTATCTAATACTTATTATGAATCATAAATATGAAATTAATAAGTATTGTTCACATTCCAAACCAATAATTTATATGTTAAATAATGCTATTTAAATTTTTTAAATCCAAACTACCTCATGTTTGCTACAATCACTCTTATTTTCTTTGCTTCCAAGACATGAAAATGAGAAAGGGCTGTCAGTGATCTACAAAAATAAAATTACTTTTAACATAATTTTTTTATTCTAGCTTCTGAAATCTTATATTTATCTTCTATTCAAAATGTTGTATATCAAATTTAAAATTTCCAATTTAAACGATACAAATTTTTTAGTTTTCAATTATATAATTTGTTCATGTTCTCTCGATTTTAATTTTATTAAAAAAAATATATATTCTTAACTCACTTTTCAACATATCATGCCATAAATGTCATCCGAAGTTGCCTCTATTTTAGTATTAAATGTGTATAGTAGGGCTATTTATTTATTTTTGTTTAAATTTATGTAAGATGCAATGCTGTTTCAATGGTAATGTTATTATGTCTATCCAAATGTTAAGTAATTAATATTTTTTTAATTGAACATCTATATAGTTGCTATGCATCTTCAATTATACAACTTTGATAATAACTGAAGTTTTTTTTATAAATAAAAAGGGGTAAAAACTTTATTAACCTCAAAAAATCGTAGTACAAAGCAACAAAAGGCCAAAGCCCCCGAAAACCAACGAGAACACCAGAAAAAGACACTCAACAACTATCACGCATTTATACCAATCTTGTCATCACTTAGAATTCTCTCCATATTCTGATTTACCTCCATGGGCAACTGCGCCCACTCATCCACCTTCTGCCCCTCCATCTCTTCCGAGGCCCACTTGGCCAAACAATCCGCTGCCTTGTTCTATTTCCTCGGAACGTGGGCAAAAATCACAAAATCCATGAGCGAGCTAATCTGTAATATCTACTGCACAACCAAGGAAAGCTATTTGTTGAGTTGTGAAGCTAAAAGCTTCACTCGGATGAGCAAATGCAAGGTTGCTGTATTACACAATCGTCAACATCGATCATAGATCGACTGGACGTTGTCGACGTCGGTTATGAATCGGTCGACGTCGATCATGTGCAGGCAGACAGGGACCGACATCGGTCACCTGTGCGTCCAGAAAGTTTATTTTCGTGGATGAACAGATTGTTTGCATGATTAGTTTAACTGTTAGTTGTAAGTCCGCGTTTTTATTTTAGGCAGGTCTGATTTGAACCTTTGATTAGGAGGTATATCTGACGGTTGAGAATGTGTAGCTCATGATCCCTAATTCTATATAATAGGGATAGATCTTCATAGCTTGTGTAAGGGGTGTAATAGACATGTAAGATAGACAATTCAAGGATTGAATTGTGTTTGTAATTGATAGAGAAAACTCTTGAGGGAAAGAGGTCTGTACATTTGAGAGGTGTGGAAGAAAGAGAGATTTCTTCAATTGTATTTCTTTTTGAAACAGTTTAATACAAGTTTTCATTGTTTCTTGTATCTCTTGTTCTTCGCTGATTCTGATTCTTAGTTACATAGTTACTTCTGATTTAATTTTGTGTTTAGTTGCATACAACAATAATCAATTGTTCTTATTACGATCCTGACAAGTGGTATTAGAGCTAGGTTGCTAGTTCACCAAGTGATACCAACTGACAAGTGGTATCAGAGCTAGGTTGCTAGTTCACCAAGTGATACCAACTAACAAGTGGTATCAGAGCTTGGGTTCACTAACAGGGGGTTTCAGATCTGTTTAGTGTGTGTTGATTACAGGTCACTCACAAGTTTCCCTGTTTGAGTGGGAGTATAACAATGGCAGAAAAAAGTAAACTAAGAATAGAGAAGTTTAACGGCAAAAATTATCAATTATGGAGGATGCAGATTGAAGATTATCTGTATCAAAAAGATTTGTACTTACCATTGGGTGGGGTTTCAAACAAACCCACAGATATGCAAGATGAAGAATGGAATGTTCTTGATAAAAAAGCTCTGGGATCCATAAGGTTGACCCTGTCATCTTCTGTGATTTTCAACTTGTCACAGGAAAAGACAACAGTAGAGTTAATGGATACTTTGGCAAATTTATATGAAAAGACCTCAGCATCGAATAAGAAATATCTTATGAAGCAATTATTCAATTTGCAAATGCAGAAAAATAGATCTGTATCTAGTCATCTTAATGATTTTCATGTAATAGTAAATCAGTTAAATTCAGTCATTTTTTATGATGAAATTAAGGCTCTCTTAATATTACGCTCTTTACCAGAAAGTTGGCATAGTTTGGTAATGACAGTTAGTAATACTGCATCTGCTACAAATATCTTGAAAGTAGATGATGTTAATGTAATTTTGAATGAAGAAATTCGCAAAAAAAACACAGAGGAAACATCAGGGAATGCTTTAAGTATTGAAAGCAGGGGAAGGCAAAAAGAGAAGCACAAGCAAGGGAGATCAAGGTCTAAGTCAAAGATGAGAGGTAGATCCAAATCCAAAAATGAAAGAAAAATAACCTGCTGGAATTATAGAAAGATAGGGCATGCAAAGAAAGATTGCTGGTTATCGGTTAAAGAAGAAAATCAGCATGAAGATAAAGAAGAAGCAAAAGTTGTAGGTATTGTTGTACAAGATGCTCTTATATTTTTTTTGGATAATAAAATAGAATCTTGGGTTTTAGATTCTGGTGCCTCTTTCCATGCTACCCCAAATAGAGAATATTTCAATGATTATGTCCAAGGAGATTTTGGAATAGTTTATTTAGGGGATGATGAGCCTTGTAAAATTGTTGGCAAAAAAAAAGTGCAGCTGAAATTGCAGAATGACAACAAATGAGTGTTGAAGGATGTCATGCATGTACCCATCTTGAAGAGGAATCTAATTTTTACAAGAAAATTAAGGTATGAGGGTTGTACAGTAACTCTCACAACGGAATCTTGAAAAGTTACCAAGGGTGCACTTGTATTAGCCAGAGGTAAGAGAGTAGGTACTCTCTATTTATGTAATTGTATTACTGATTATTCTTTTTCTGTATTATTTACTTCATATGTGGATGCAAAGTTGTGGCACTGTAGGCTCGACCACATGAGTGAGAAGGGAATGAGTATTCTTAAGTCAAAAGGTAAGCTTTTAAATTTGAAAAGCATAGATCTAGAATTCTATGAGCATTATATTTTTGAAAAATAGAAGAGAGTAAAATTTCTCAAAATTGGGTCAACAAAGAAGAAGCACAAGTTGGAGCTTGTTCACACAGACGTGTGGGGACCAACTCAGGTAGCTTCTATTGAAGGATCACAGTATTATGTTACTTTTATTGATGATGTTACAAGAAAGGTATGGGTCTATTGCATAAAGAAGAAATCTGATATTTTTGACACATTTATGAAATAGAAAGCTTTGGTTGAAAATGAAAAAAGTTTGAGATTGAAGTGTCTTAGATCTGACAATGGTGGTGAGTACTGCAACTATAAGTTCAACAGAAACTGTTCTATGAATGGAATATGCAGGCACAAGACGGTTTCAAGGACATCTCAGCAAAATGGAGTTGCTGAAAGGATGAATAGAATAATTTCGGAGCGTACATGGAGTATGAGGTTGCATGCTGGTTTGCCTTTACAGTTTTGGGCAGAAGCTGTAGACACTACGGTTTACCTGATTAATAGAGGACCCTCTACTACTCTGGATGGTAGAATTCTAGAAAAAGGCTTGGACAGGTAAAAAAGTAAATTTTTTATTTCTCAGAGTTTTTGGTTCTGAAGCTTTTGTGCACGTTGATAAAGAAAATAGAAAGACGTTGGATGCTAAGTCTATGAGGTGCACTTTTATTGGTTATGGCTCTGGAGATTTCGAATTTCAATTGTGGAATCTAAGAACTAACAAAATAATTAGAAGTCATGATGTTATTTTCAATGAAAAAGTGATGTACAGTGATCAGCTCAAGAAGCTGAATAATATTGAGAAGAGCAATGTTGATTTGGATGAGGTGATGATCCAAAATGAGCTCGCGGAAAAAAAATTTTACACTAAAAAAAACACAGACATCGACGTCGATCAGGGAGGAACCGACGTCGGTCATGAAGGAACCGACATCGGTCATATAGGCACCGATGTCGATCAGACAGTGACCAATGTTGGTCAGATAGTAACCGACGTCGATTGGGTAGAACCGACGTCGGTCAGGTACAGACCTGGAGATGATCGAGATCGGTCACTGACAGTGAATTTGAGCGGATAACAAGCACTGAATGAGTCTCAAACACCCAAGAGGAGGTCAGAAAGGGTAAGTAAACCTCCAATTCGATATTCCCCTTCATTATTATACTTATTACTCACTGATAGTGGAGAACCAGAGAGTTTTGATGAAGCAATGCAGGTAAAAATCCAAAAACAGTGAGAGCTTGGCATGAATGAGGAGATTGATTCCTTGAAAGAGAACCAAATGTGGGATTTGGTTGAGTTGTCAGCCGAAAAAAGAGCACTGAAGAACAAATGGGTTTACAGGTTAAAAGAAGGTGAGAATAGACAGATAAGACATAAGACTAGGTTGGTAGTAAAGGGATTTGCACAGAAATCAGGTATTGATTTTGGTGAATTTTTTTCTCTTGTAGTAAAGATGACTTCTATTCGGACTGTATTGTCTTTAGTTGCTATTGAGGATTTGCATCTTGAGCAGCTTGATGTTAAGACAGCTTTTCTTCATGGAGATTTGGATGAAGAAATATATATGGATCAGCGGAAAGGTTTTGAGGTCAAAAGTAAGGAGAAACTTATGTGCAGGTTGAAGAAAAACTTATATGGTCTTAAACAAGCTCCTAGACAATGATATTTGAGGTTTGACAGGTTTATGACTGAGCATAGTTTCAGTAGATGTCAATCTGACCATTGTGTTTATTTTAAGAGATTGAATAATGGTAAAATTAGCTCACACATTTGCCATGAAAGATTTGAGAGCAGCAAAGAATTTTTTTGGCATGAGTATTAAGAGAGACAGGAAAAATCACAAGTTGATTTTGTCTCAAGAGGATTATGTGAACAAGGTGTTGGAGAGGTTCAATATGCATGATGCAAAACCGGTAGGCACACCTATGGCTGAACACTTTAAATTGAGCAAAGAACAGTGTCCTAATTCACATGATGAGGTAGAGTACATGAGTAGAGTTTCATATGCTTTCACAGTTGGGAGCTTAATGTATGCAATGGTATGTACTAGACCTGATATTGCCCAAGCAGTGGGAGTTGTCAGTAAGTTTATGGCCAATCTAAAAAATGAACACTGGAAAGCAGTTCAGTGGATTCTCAGATATCTGAGAGGGACCAACAGCAGGCATTTGTGCTATGGAGGGTCAAACACTTCTCTATATGGATATGTAGATGCGGATATGGCAGGTGACTTGGATGGCAGGAGAAGCACCATAGGTTATGTTTTCACTGTTGGTGGAACGACAGTTAGCTGGATTTCAAAGTTGCAGAAGGTTGTTGCCTTGTCTACTACAGAGGCAGAATACATTGCAGTCATAGAGGCTAGCAAGGAGATGATATTGATGACACGATTCATGGAAAAGTTGGAAAATGAGCAAGAGAGTTGCAAATTATACAGTGATAGTCAAAGTGCAATTTATTTGGCAAAAAATTTAGCCTTTCATTCAAGAACCAAACATATACAGCTTAGGTACCACTTCATTAGACAGGTATTGGAGGATGGTGAGTTGACGCTGAAAAAGATCCATACAGATAAGAACCCTACTGATATGTTAACAAAGTCGGTAATAAAGAAGAAGTTGAATCTTCATTCAACTTTTATTGGTCTTCAAGATTGAGCTTGAAGATAGGAACAAGCTAGAGGATGTTGCTGTACAGGTACAGGTGCAGTTGTTTATCTCTAAGTGGGAGATTGTTGAGTTGTGGAGCTAAAAGCTTCACCCAGATGAGCAAATGCAAGGTTACTGTATTACACAGTCACCGACGTCGATCATAGATCGACTGGAGGCTGCCGATGTCAGTTATGGATCGGCTGACATTAGTCATGTGCAGGCAGACAGGGATCAACATCGGTCACCTGTGCGTTTAGAAAGTCTATTTTCGTGGATGAACAGATTATTTGCATGATTAGTTTAACTATTAGTTGTAAGTCCGCGTTTCTATTTTAGACAAGACTGATTTGCACCTTTGATTAGGAGGTATATCTGACGGTTGAGAATGCATAGCTCATGATCCCTAATTCTATATAATAGGGATAGATCTTCATAGCTTGTGTAAGGTGTGTAACAGACATGTAAGATAGACAATTTGAGGATTGAATTGTGTTTGTAATTGATAGAGAAAACTCTTGAAGAAAAGAGGTCTGTACATCTAAGAGGTGTGGAAGAAAGAGAGATTTCTTCAATTGTATTTCCTTCTGGAAGAGTTTAATACAAGTTTTCATTGTTTCTTGTATCTCTTGTTCTTTGTTGATTTTGATTCTTAGTTACATAGTTACTTCTGGTTTAATTTCGTGTTTAGTTGCATACAACAATAATCAATTGTTCTTGTTACGATCCTGACACTGCCAGCTCACATCAGTAATATTCCTATCCAGGATCATATTGATTATAATTTGCAAATCGGCCTCACATATCACCCTTCGCCATCCTAACTCATAAACTCTCCTCAAGGCGTATAAAAGAGCTAGTCCCTCCATTTTGTTAACCGTCTGCTCCCTCATATGAGCCAAGAAAATAAAAACTGCCGATCTCAAAGCATCTCTAGCAATCCCTCCGATTTCAGCCGGGCCTGGGTTACCCCTGGAGGAGCCATCTGTGTTAACTTTCAAAAAATCCTCATGAGGCATCCATCTCCCACTCCTCTGAATTCTCTACTTTCCTCCACCACTTCTCTTAACGTAAGCAGAGGCTGGAGAAATATCCTGCATACCGAACCTATCGACCAACTCTGCGTCCCCCTTAGCCAGAGGCAAAATGACCTCACTCTTGGCTTCTATCGTTTCCTGGACCATTCTTATAATTCGACTCCATAACTGTTGAACTCCCAACTTAACATCATTAAAAAAAATTTGGTTTCTCTCCAACCAGACCTACCATAGCAAAAAAATAGGACCGGCATACCAGGCGTCTTGCAAGAAGTGTGCAGCAGAGGGCGGTCTACCTAGATTTGACCAAAAATCAGTGAGAGATGAGGCGTGGATGCACTGACATCTCCACACGTTCCACCAGGCATGCCATAATTGGCAAGTGAATGGGCATCTGAAAAATAGATGAGACGAATTCTCTTCCTCACCACCACACAAAACACAACGCAAAGGACCGACAAAGCCCCTCTTACGAATGTTCTCCCAAGTAAGGTAGCGGTTTCAGGCCAGCGTCCATATAAAATAATTGCACTTCGGCTACGAGAAGCTAATCTAGGCCCTTCTCCACCAAAGAACCTCCCTCCCCTCAACAAATTGCTGCGCAACCAACTCCTGGTAGCTAAACGAAATCGTATATTTCCCTTTGGGGTGAGGGGACCAGGCTAGCTCATCGACTCCCGTAAGAGCGCATCAATTGCGACCAGCAAGGATCACGTACAACTCTGCACATTTCACCTCTATATCCATAATCGACCACTCCTCAGGGCGCTTCCATCTCGCTTTCGTCAACTGGTCATGAAGAAGGAAGGTTTTGAAGTCGCTAACCCTATTCCACCCGGCCTCACAGAATATTTGTGAAAGTGCGTACATATGAGGATACTGAGTAACTATGGGGGAATAGCCGTCCCAAGAGTCGTGCCAGAATTGTGCCTCCATCCCCCTTTACAGATCTAGAAAAGACCTTTTTTGATCAGAGCAGCTCCTTTCTTAAGCGTATCTCAAATCACCGAACCATTCCCAGACAAGCTATACCTTGGGAGATCCTTCTGGGGGACTCCACGAAAATACTTGTGAGACAGGATTTTGGCCCATACTCGGTCTTGTTTAACGCACCATCTCCAGTACAACTTGGCTGCCAGGGCTGTACTAGCGAGCATAGACTGTCTAAGTCCCAAGCCGCCAAACCTTTTTGGGCTATAAACAACCTCCCACATGATGAGACTCCACTTCATCGAAGACAAGTTACCAACCCACAAGAATTGTCTAGCCATGGAATCAAGATCCTTAACAAAGCTACCAGGTGCCACCTATAGCATGCACCTGTAGAGAGGGAGGCCCTGAACCACCGACTGAATCAATTAGACCCAGCCTGCAAAAGACAACCACCTGTGTGTCCAATGATTCACTTTGGTCCTAAATTTATTCAGAATCACCTACCATGACTCCTTGGAATGTCTCCCTGAAGTAATAGGGATCCCAAGATACATTAACGGAAGGCTAGCAATTTGAAACCGAAGAATATCAGCGACTCTTCATTGAATAGCCAGAGGCGTGTTGAAAAAAAAATGGAAGATATCTCCTCATTAATAACCTGTCCCGAGGCAGCCAAGTAGGCTCCCAGGCAATTGCAAATATTATCTGCCTCCCTTATGGTGGTCGTTCCCATCATGGCCACATCGTCCACAAACTAAAGGTGAGAAAGAACAGGAAGACCGCCTCCCCATCTCCAGCCTTAGATCACACCATCCCTGGTATACCCTCTTATCCACCGACCTAGACCCTCTGTGAAGAGAAGAAACAGGTAGGGAGATAAAGGGTCTCCTTGCCGCAGTCCACGCGATGCCCTAAACAGATTAGAATGCTCCCCATTGACCAAGACAGAGAAAGAGGTCGAAGTTACACAACTCATAACCCACCTAATCCAATCTTTCTCAAAGCCAAAAACCTCCAAAACCTTCTGAAGAAAAGACCACCGAAACCTGTCATAGGCCTTGGACATGTCCAACTTGATAAACATAGCCTTCTCCCTTGACTTGGTCATGGAATGTATAGCCTCTGTAGCTACCACAATTCCATCCAAAATCTCCTTGCCCTCCACAAAACCGCTTTGCTTCTCAGAGATCAGCGCCTTCAGCGACCTCTTTAACCTTTTGGCAATCAACTTCGATATAATTTTATAAATCACGTTACAAAGGGAGATGGGGCGAAATTAGCTTAAGCGATCAGCGCCCTCTCCCTTTGGGATGAGGGTCAGGAAAGTAGAATTCAGGGCCCGAAGCATCTGTTTGTTATTCTGGGATTCTTGAACCACCGCTAGTAAATCATCTTTAATGATCTCCCAAAAATTTTGGTAAAATTCAATCGAAAATCCACCCGGTCCTGGAGCTTTTCCTTTCTTCATAAAAAAACAATCTTCCTTAGTTCTTCCAACATTATTGGTCTCATCAACTGCTCCTTCATATCCCGAGATACAATAGAAGGAATACAAGATAAAATCAAGTCCTCCGCAACCACGTCCCTTTGCCCATCTTTTTGGAAAAAAAGAGCTAAAATACTGCCCAGTCTCATTACAGATTTCTCTTGTAGAAGAGACCACCTCTCCCCTTTTCGTTACCAAATAAGTGATCACATTACCGTGTTGCCTGGCATTGATCAAATTGAAGAAGAAAGCGGTGTTCTTGTCCCCTTCTTGCAACCAATCAATCCTAGCCTTCTGCTTTCAGAATATTTCCTCTCAATTTCTATTCTTTCAAAGTTTTGACAGCCCTCTCTTCCTCCTTCAGCAAAAACTCAGACAGTCCCTCTTCTCTAATCAGTCTAGTAATGTCATTTAGCTCTTCTTGGGCCTTTTTTTCTTCTCTTGGAAGATGTTTTTGAAGCTCTGCTTGTTCCATCTTTGAAACTGGTATTTAACGAATTGGAGGAGCTTAGCGAACACATACATTGCTGTACCAGCCACTGGTCTCCTTGCTCTCCACCTGTAAAAACCCCTGTTTCCCTGAATTCTGAAACTGAATATTTTTTTGGATGTTTTTGTATATTTTGATTTTTTTTGTGATTTTGTATGAATAAAAGAAAAGTGCGATTTTGCAAGATAAATTCAAATAAATAAATAAATAGTAGTATAATCTCTTATCTGGCTAATCAATGATCTTATTATTCTTCCAGATGATTACAATATAAAGTCTCTGTCATGCATATACAAATAATATAAAATATTGTTCAAAAACTTGATAAATAAGCTTTTCTCTGGTTGCTGTTTCAAAAACACAGTCACCGACGTCGGTTGGTTATACTGCCGTATCTACCGATGTCGGTCGGTGTCGATCTCTGCGCTGCCGATGTCGATCTCTGCTCAACCGATGTTGGTCGGTGACTGCTGAAACACGCCTTTTTTTGAAACTATACGCCCTGGTACAAAATCATACGAATTTCATACAGTAGCAGTAAAAACTGTACGGCCTGTATGCTGGACCCCTGATCTCAAGAAATATTACGCTAATACTGAAAATCTTTATCTGGACGATTTTTGGACAAAACCTTGATGAAAAATAAATACCTGTGAATCTCTGTGATAACCTCTGTGTAAAGTTATCTCTCAAACTGACAATAAATCAGCTGATATCTCACAACCTCTGAATTGCACACACTGAATTCTCCAATGCAAATAAAATACTGAAAACCCTTGGCTCAGTCTTCTCAAAAAATACTTAACAAAAATTGTCTACAACATGAATGAATGGCACACCCTCAAATGAGAAACCCTTATATCCTCTAAAAGGTGCGCTTGCCCTAATTAGGGTTTCATAATTAAGAATTAGGGTTTCCTTCTCTTTTAATTTTTCCATAGTCTAAAGACACAATTTTAATTATAAAAATATAATTAAAACGGCCCCCTTCATAATGAGCGCCCCTTGGCCCAAAACGCCTAAGTCATAATTACGCCAAATAATTAATATTTAATTAAATCAATTAAATATTAATATCTCCCTCGATACATATCCGATTCTCGATCCGTCTAAAGCTAGCGAACAAGGAAGTGATTCCGCACATGACCATACCAAAATAGGGGTGCTCTGCTGAGTGTTAAATATCTCTAAAAAATAGGAACTCAGGCAAACAGTGTTTGAAAGAGCCCGAACGAAAGCCAACTGAAAATTTTTTGATAGTCGAAGCCAAGCCAAGCTCCATCATGACCCCCTATCCATCCTATCAGCCTACAAGGGTCGCAATAATAGGCTAATCATCAGCACTCCGATATGTCAACTGGAAAGGGGACATGACACCACCAGTCAACAATACGCCCAAACAGGTCCTGGTCTCTTAGCCACATAAGCTGAAATTTGAAAGGCAGCTTTTGTTGCCTTCAAGTGGAAGAGATGGTTAGCTTGATTGGCTAGTGATCCGAGCCCCACCAGTCTAAAATCTCAAAGCTTAAAGACCCCCTGCCGCCCACCCAAAAATAAGAAGTCAAAAATCTATCAATACGCTCAGCAATGTAGCTATTTCCCAGCCTTCTATTATTCCATGTGAACCGACCATTACTTGGTTTGATGTCCACCAGGTTGAGTTCCGAAATCTTATCTCTGAGCAGAAGAGAAGACGACTCCAATCTAGTATTACCACCTCTCTTTTTTGAAAGGTCCAAAATCGCATTACAGTCTCCAGCTATGATCCATGGCAGGTAAGGAAACTCATTGCGAACCAACTGAATGTTATTCCAAACAAGAAGCTTACCTTGCAAATCATTGGGGGCGTAGACATTCGACAGAAGAACATACTCCCCTGAATCTGTGCATAAGGCAACCATGGATAATGAAGATCTGAAGACGATCCAAGCCACTAGTTGAACCTTACGTGGATTCCAAAAACAAGCCAATCCACCCGCTACCCCGTGGGCCCCAATGCATTGGCATAAACCCTGTCCCCATAGCTTCAGTGCAATACCCATCATGTACTCCACTGAAACCTTGGTCTCCTGAAGAAAGAGAATATCTGGACATTGACTCCTTACTAATTCATGAATAGCTTTTTGTCTAGGGCCACTATTCAAGCCCCTTACATTCTAAAAAATTGTAATCATTTTAAAGGAGGCAAGAAGTGTGCATTTAAGGTCTTGACCGACCCAGACTCAACCAAATTCTCCCCAATCATCTTTAGCCACTCCATGTCCTTCCGCCCCACCTTCACACTTTTCTCTGTAGCTCCCTTCTTTCCCTCCTTCTGAAGAATTTCCAAGCAAAGAGGAGCCTTCCCTCTCCTTTCCGCCTCTAGCTGTGTTGGACTCTCCCCAACTTCTGCTCCTTGAACCAGCTCATCTGTTGTTTCAACTAAATTCTGCACTCCCCCTGCCCATCCAAGTTCATCAGTAAGGGGGCTTCCTCTAATTGCTTTATATGATAAGAGGTAGTATTACCAGCCTTTCCAGGCTCCTCCAGCATCTTCTCTCCACTGATTAGTCTTGGGTTAATCTCTTGTCCCAATTCATCCAATATTTCAAATCTGTTAAATGAATCATCCTCTTGTCGCTCCATTAAGGATCTCTTATGACCTCTAATTCTACTCCGGGCCTTACCCTGCACGAATCTTTCAAAGTCCTTACCTCCACCAGCCCCACCCTTCTTCCCTTTGTCTACAGCCGTGGCATTATTTATTAGAGGCGGGGGTGAGGGTTGTTGATCCTCTATTTTAGCCTTCGGGCATCTTCTCACCAGGTGCCCATACTCATGACAAAGGCGGCATCTAAAGGGTAGAGTCTCATAATCCAATTGTTGTACCCAGGAATATGAGCCTGCACACATTTCTACCGCATCTGGCAAAGACCTGCTTAAGTCAATTTCTACACAAATTCGAGCAAATGTCATGATTTTCTTACCTAAAGTTTGTGAAGATGACCCCACTGGTTTTCCTAGCATCGAAGCTATCATTAGCAGAACATCTTCCCGACAACATTCAATCGGCATTCGAGGAAGGCGAACCCACACTGGTACCCTATTCGGCAGCTCCTTAGTAGGGTTAAAACCAACATGCCATGGTTTCACAAAGAGCCCAACCTAGTTATAGAAGTACGGCCCGCCTTCAAAAACTCGGTTTCTATCTACCAAACAATTGAAAGTGACCATAAAGAAGTTGTCTGCCAGCAGCACAACCTCCATCTCTCCCTCAGGCTCCCATACTCTTCGAGCCCAATTCTCCAGAAAAGGGAGAGATACTCTCAGCCCCAAAAACTTGCAGTATAGTGAATTCTTGGAGTAATACTCCACATCTTCAGCTATCATATCAAATGGAATAACAAGCTTAGGTCTCTCCTTACAACGTTCCAGGCAGCCATTGATTTTTGTGATTCTTGAACCCCCTATAGAGCCAGTGTCCTGCGCCCCTATATTCTGGCTAAAAATAGAAAAATCCTTCATTCTGGCTTCCTGCCCCTATGAAAAACTACCTACCACTTCACTAAAGCTCCTCTCCCCCTAATTTTATTCTGTTCCTTCTGTTCCATCTTTATGCTTCAGTAGAGACTTCCCTCCTCCTGCACGAACCCCTCCCTCTCTCTTCTCACGCCTGATTCACACTCCACTCCTGCACAGCCTCTGAGAAAACAGCAACAAGCCAGGGCACGGCTGCCCTAGCTTGGCGACGAGTTGCAAAGCTCGTCCCTCCTCACCATCATGTCCATTCCAAATAGATGTTCTCAATGATAATAACTAAACTTAATGTCACATGGCAGGTACAATGTAGTGGCACTTATTCTACATTAATTTTCAGGTGACTGTAAAACTTACCATTTATTATGCGCTATTTATGCTACATAATTATTAACATAAACTTTATAAATATTTCTCTGCCATAATATTTATTGGGCATACTTTGTGATGTTTCATAGAGGTGGGTGACCTGATAGCTTAGTATCAAATAGTGGCTTCCACTTTGATATGTGTTGATGATTTTTTTCTAACACTGTTTGCATGACACCACATATTCAATATGCATTCTATGTATCACTCTTTAGGCCTATGTGACTACATTTTAGGAATATGGAAATAACCAAAATTATATCCAAGGTATAAGTTCAATTATAGGTAGTATTGCAAGTTGTTTCAATAATTTCAAGTATATTGAAATTTTAAATATATATAAAGTTTTATCTTCTTTTGTAAAAGTCCTTGGAAACTAGAGGTAATTTTAGTGGTTATTTATAGTTATTTGGATATAAATAGATTTTTTCCATTTTGAAAATGACTAATTGTGTAAAAATATACATTGGTTGATTAGTCCAAATTGTATACAATTTCCTATATTTATGCTTCTAATCGCCTTATAAAATATATTGTAATATGTTTTCAGACATCGTTTCACCATAATTATTATGTATATGTGGGTCTTATTCACCCTAAAATTATAGGAGACATGCATTAGTTATTTAGAATCACCACTTATAATAGCTAAACTTAACACCACATGACAGGGACTAGCCACTTCGTGGCACTTATTCTAGACTAATTTCTAGGTGACTGTCCAACTCACCAATTACTATGCACTATTTATGCTATATAATTATTAACATAAAATTTATAAATATTTGCCTACCATAATATTTATTGGCCATATTTTTTGATGTTTCATAGAGGTGGGTGTCTTGATAACTTAGTACTAAATAGTCGTTGGGAATCAAATGGCATATTTCTGTTAACTATCCACTATTTAACATAATCCTAGCAAAAAGTGCTAAATGTGTAAACTATTTAAGCATTGAAAAACTAAACATATCGATTGGATAGTGGCTTCCACTTTAATATGTGTTGAAGATTTTTTCTAGCACTACTTGCATGACACCACATAATCAATATGCATTCCATGTATCACTCTTTAGGCCTATGTGACTACATTTTAGGCATATAGAAACAACCAAAACTATATATATCCAAGGCATAAGTTCAATCTATAGGAGTGTTGCAAGTTGTTTCAATAATTTGTAGCATATTGAAATTTTAAATCGCTTTGTCTTCTTTTTTTGTAAAAGTCCTTGGAAGCTAGGGGTAATTTTAGTGGCTATTTATAGCCATTTGGTTATAAGTAGTTTTTTCCATTTTAAAAATGATTAATTGTGTGAAAATATACATTGGTCAATTAGTCTAAATTTCATACAATTTTTTATATGTGTGCTTCTAATTGTCCTATAAAATATAATGTAACCTATTTTCAGACATCATTTCACCATAATTATTATGTATATGTGGGTCTTATTCACCCTAAAATTAAACGAGAGATGTATTAGATATTTAGAACCACCAATTATAATAGTATGTATACACACACACACACATATACATATATACTTGTATATGTGTTTGTATTGTATACATACATATATATATGTATATGTATATATGCATGTGTATGTATATATATTTACACACACACACACACACACACACACACACATATACACATAGTCTTTATTATATATACATCTTTATTATGTGTGTGTGTGTGTGTGTAAGAATGCTCTTTAATTATTTTTCCTTGACATGTTGCATATTGGACATTTTGGGTTGCAGATTCAAAATTTCTTATGAATAAGCATTGTGTTATAGTTTGATAGAGTTGGATACCAAGGCAGTTATTATAATTAGGGAGGTTATAATCAACTTCAAGGTAACATGTTTAATTGGAACTGAGGTGGGATTTTAACAAATTTAACATGGAGGGAATGCCCAAAACCACAAGAGAAGTTATAATCAGGGTAGTGGATTCAATCAAGCTAGAGGGTATGATCAAGGTGGAGTAACCTCCAGGCATATAATAAGGGGTGATATAGTTAAGTGTCATGATCCCATGATTTTCTTCAAATGTGGCAAAGGCCAATATTCAAAGGATTTTACCAATTATCCTAGTTTTGTATTCTATTCACAAACCGTCTATGACTCAAACTATTCAGCATGGTAGTTGTAGCCTCCAAAAATAAATCTATAATAACCAGGGTGGTGCCTAATTTTAGATGCATTAGATCACTGTAATGCTTGGAGATACTTTGTAGACACTAGTAGGGATTCAAACCTAGGTCCAACAAACTACCCAAAATTGATAGTATTTGTGGCTTGTCTATAGTTTTACATTTTCTGTAATCATCGAATAAAGAGAATTGAGCATGATTGTTATGAATACAATGATTGTTGTTAGTGGTATTTATAATGAGAATGGAATAAGCTTTGAAATGTATGTATCCATATCTATTTTCATATAACATCCCGCATCAGTTGATTAGATTATATAGGAGGCATCTTTCATTGAAGAAGCATTTTCTATTTTTATTTTATTTGGTTTTAGTCATCTAATTAGGTTTTCAATATTCAAAGCAGTCATAATTTTCATCTAATTATTTTTAGACTCATCTGAATTGACACATGGTGCATTCTCTACACTTTTATAGGAGTCATTGGATATCTAACTCTTCGGCAAAAACTACAGATTGCATTGACAAATTTGACATGTCATTTAACTTTGCATGTATATTTTTCTAGGCTTTTTTGAGTCCATCCCCTGAAATACCCTTTCATTTCCCCTCACCATCAGTGCCCAACTCACCTTGAAATATTTCACCACTTTCCTACTCTTATGACCTTGTCTTGCATAACAATGGTTAAGGTATTGATATGTTGTTGAGTTATATTACAAATAATGTTATGTTATAATATTGATATATATTATATAGCAATGTTGTTTTCAAAAAAAAAAAAAAAGTGTGGTGATGCGACTTTAATACCTGCCATCCAAAGGAATAATATAAAAGCTAGTACAATGGGTCCATTTATTACAATAATTTTGGTTTGAAAATATGAAGTTTGAACCTCCATAACATAGTATTATAGTTATTTTAGAAAGTTAATAATGACGTCGTTCTTTAGATATCCATGTAGCAAATAATTTGCACAAGTTAAGAACATAAAATATGAACTGAGAAAGATAAAAGTTGTATTGACATTGAGCATTACGTTTTTATGATACCCTACCCACTTATTCTTCTACTCCAAATGAGTAAATATGAAATATATACATGTACAATTAGAGTCACCGCTCCATCTCCATCTCCATGGTTGATAAAACATTGAATATCCAAAACAACCTATAACGATAAAACTTATAATACTCTAAAAATGCATATTTTATAAATTATTTTTGTGTAAAGCGAGTGAGGGGGAATTTTTGGAAAGATATTTTAACATATATCTATAAGATTTGATTAAAATATAAAACAAAGATCTTTAGAGGTGGATATGATGAATGAATAACATGAGTCCATTTAATAAAAAATAGTATTAAATTTAAGATTAACTATAGCACTCCCTATTCCTTGCTTTATAATATATTTTTTTCAATAACATTTATCCAGTTACCTTAATGACATCATCCAAAAATAAAGGATGTACTTTAAGGAGAAAAAAAACACCACATAATATAAATAAATTATATAGAAAAAATTACGAGCGCTCATCCTTTTATAATCAGTAGTAGGAAGTTGAGTGAATAGCTATGAATTCATGTTCAACCTATAATAAGAAACTATAAGGGCTAAAATAAAATTATGAAATTATGAAAACTAAACTAAATAATTTCTATCCTTTATGTCAATCCATCGGTCATTTAATCAAAAATTCTTTAACATATAGTGCGGTTTGGCTTGCCTAGGAAGTCACCTATTTTCAAGGCACCTTTGGTTGAGTTTGAACCCAAATCGGGTTAGGGTTTGGGCATCCAATTGATTTTGAGTTATCTTATTTTGAGAGATATATTGTTTGGGAAGGAATGTGAATAAAACATAGGGAGAAGCTCTCTTAAAATATTGATAGGAAATTTTAGGCTTTGCATGTAAGGTTGAAGAATTTGAAATACAAAATTATCATAAATATGGTTGGAGTTTGAGGATATTTCACAGACGATAGTTTTCATTCGAACTCTTATTTAAATTGCTTATATTTTTATTTTATAACTCTTATTTTTTAATAAGATTTATATAAAATAAAATGAAATAAAATGGAAACCATACAATAGTTTAGGTGATATACTAGTGTGAAAAGTCGAAGCAAATCAGTACTCAGAAGTTTAGAGAAGGAAGGCAAAAAATCTTAGCATGATTGAAATTTTTAAGGGTATTATAGGGTTTGTACATCCATTATGTTGTTCAATATTCCTCTTATAGGGGACCATGTAAGTAATCAATCCATTCAATAACTTCAAAGGAAATATGAAAGGTATGATCATAGGTCTGAAGTTTTTCTATCCTTTTACAATCAATAATACGAAGTTGAGCAAATAGCTATGAATGCATGTTCGATCCTTTAAAAAAAATTGCAAGGGCTAAAATGAAATAATGAAAACTAAAATAAATTAAATTTTAACGCTTATGTCAAAGCTATTTAGATTTTTTGAGGTGCATTAAAACCACCAACATGACCTAGTCAAGCTCATTGAACAAAGAGTAAGCGAAAGTGTTGAATGCAAATACGTGAACATGTGCCACCATAAGGTTGGACGCTATTTATGGCACGACAGAAAAATAATCTATGCCTTGGTCAAAACAATAACCAATTAAAAAAATCCCATGCATCAATATGCAATTGGTCGGTGAAAAACATACTTTTTTTTACTAATCAACTTTCTTATATAATAAAAAAATATTTCGACCAATTAAAAAATAATATATATATTTTTTGAAATATATATTTTTTTAATACCATATACTAGACATTTAAATGTAGTGGTAGTTGACCTCGATTAACTTCACAGCCAAAAAAGTCCCTAAAACCCAAATCCCTACTTTTCGGAGGATAAAAATAAAATCATCCCATACCATCCAAGATGATAAAACATTTCTCTCAACTTCTAGGTGGAAGACAACTATTTTGATGGTTCATTGAGATGTATTTCATGATTAGAAGCACATTTTTACAAAAATAAAAATGTTGTATTAAATGTTGTTTACAAAAATAACAAGAGTGCCATGCGCCAAGTCCCTGCAGGGTAGATGATAGACTTTGACATGTCACTGTTATTTGAAAAGTTTAGGCTAAGTTCAACAATAAGTTCTCTATTAGTCATATATATATAACAAATTTATAATAATCAACTTGACAATGCAGTTATAATTTTTTACAATCTTAGATTGATTTTATCGTAAATGCTTAGTTTATGTGATAACAATGTGCAAGATATGCTTTGAGTTGCCTAAATCTGTTTATTTTGCATTCGTTTGGAAATCGAACTCTCTTCATTAGAGTATACCTTCATGGTTATATATATGTTATGTCTTAGATTGATGACAAGTGTCATGCTACCATGTATTCTTAATCGATCAAGTTCCATCGCAAAGTTCTTAGTGTCTGAAAGTCTCCTAGGTCCAACATTTGGCAAGCTATCAATAAAGAGTTTCCCCTCTAAAAAGCCTTTGAGCTCTGAAATCAAGGCGTGTGTTGAAATCTCATGTTAGAGCTTCTGCCAAGGAATGCTGGTGTTTTTTTTTTATCTGATCCATCCTTGTGACTTTTGATCTATGATCTTATATATGCATTCATTCAACATGTCATGCCAAATATTTTCATTGAATTTGTAGTCCAATTCGCCATCATCAAGCTTACAAATTCATTACCAACAAGCTCTTGATGTCACCTTCCATGATCCATCATGTTCTTCCATGACATTCCCTATGTGTCCTCTATGGAGCTTCCATTTACACATTTGTTATATTAGTCTCATCTAAATTTTTACACATGCAGATTCTCATTGTGCCCTTTTGAATATTTCATAGTAGTTTTGATGCATAAGTCATGTAATAAATTTTATCCGCTAAATATTGTTTTAAATAAAAGGGTGCTAACCTGGTTTACCGAAATTAATATGAAACCAGATCAAGAACGGTGCCATGTCACAATTTTTTTACCATCTCATGTAATAGAATATTACTTTCCATTAATGAAGGTTATCTCAATAATTAAATAGATAATTATATTTAAAATGCCATAAATACCAACCAGATGTAATTACCTCTATTTTTGCATTATTCTCACTTATATCTAGTTTTGGGTGCTTGGTTTCATGTGCTCGGGTACCCTCTAACATAGCAAAGGGTCTCCTCATTAAATAACAACAACATAGAAAATGTTGACATTATTTACATTTTGAAATTGCTTAACCATTATCTCAAACATTATTATAGTATCTTTCATTAGAAATCAATAATAATATGCAATTAACAAGCTTCTGGAAACCATTTCATGAGTTACGAGTTAGGAGGAAGTAAAATTGGATTTGTTCATGTCAGCAAATAGATTGTAAATTAAACTGAGCCTATTATTAGTACCCGCCTGGTACTATTGTGAAGGCTTCGTGACATTGCTTTGCATTGGGAATCATTTCCCATCAATAGGAAAACATTCTTACCATAAAAGCAAATGGTTTTATAATATCTTAATCATTTTCCTAGTTGACACTACAAGAATATGACGTGATAAATGTTCCCTACTGGTATATGACGTGAAAAATGTATCTTCCTACATGCAACCTCTCTCCCTGGAATTATAATGAAAAAAAAGTTGATCAAAAATTATTTGTTATGGTATTGAAAAAGTACAGAAAAGATAACACCGACCCATTTAGTGTACAACCATTTCATATAATTTTACAACAGAGTGGATATAGAACCCACATTTTGTGACCAATTCCATCTAAAAAGTATATTGTCATCATTTTTGCGATTCTTGATTACTGTCAATAGAATGGGAGATAATTTAACAAATATTTACTCATTGTTAGTTTTATCCATGTCTAAATGCTCTCAATCTATATTATGGTCAACCAGTGTTATGAAATGCATTTTTGTTTAATTAATTATTATTATTATTTTTTTAAATTGTGTCCAATGAAATGCATTTTTTGTTTAATTTTTTTTAATGGATTAGAGCTCTGCAATGGTAATTGCATTAACCTGCACATTTTCCACTGGTTTCATTTATTTGAATTTTATTGTTGAAGATGTTATTGGGCTTTAAAAAACCAACTCATCAGTAGAGGACAATTTCAATGCTAATATTAAAATGTGAGGCTTGAAAAACATATCTGCCATTTGAGAGGCCTTTTGAAGTGATGATTATAACCACAACACAAAAAAATCCATGGTCAATGATAATCAACCAAAAAAAAATTATTAATTTTTTATTTACATGTATTTAGGGAGCTAATGATACGCGGACTGAGAAATAGATGACACCTTACACCACGATGACACCTGTAGGCTATTGCCATGGGCAACTCAGATGTGTATTTCAAAAGAATTTTGGGATTTTTCTCATGTCTGTCAGTCTTTCTATTGAAATTTGTTTCTATCTTCTATTCTTATTATTTTGGGATGACTATTTTTGTATTCACAATATGCATAATTGTTGCCACTAGTAGACTAAACTTCAGCTATGACATTGGAATTTCAGGTAGTAGCTATAGATACATCTCTTTTTGTTTGTATTTTATGGTTAATTCTTATTTCATATCATTTATTGGATGTATCATGTTGGGATTCAATGTGGGCTTTGCAAAACAAGCAAGTCAAATCGTAGATTAAAATCTTTTTTTTTTTGAAAAATGTTTTTTTATAACATCCTTAATTATAATTGCAATAGGTTTTCACTTTTCATAGTTAATTCCTTTATAACATTTAATTTGGGACGTTGCTCCCTATTTTGCTTCTAAGACTTAGGTAGAGTTCCACAACGTGATTCTTAAAGCAAGCAGGGCATTCAAAGTGTCTAAGAGTTTCTAGTTTTTGTCTGCACCAATGTATTAACTAGTACT
Source organism: Torreya grandis (assembly GCA_037957365.1). Classification (NCBI taxonomy): domain Eukaryota; kingdom Viridiplantae; phylum Streptophyta; class Pinopsida; order Cupressales; family Taxaceae; genus Torreya; species Torreya grandis. Next base: position 1,802,635 of record JARHVA010001907.1, on the reverse strand, counting down.
GGTCAGGCATTAGGCTAACTATTTCTAAATAATCTATTTAGTCTAATAGACATTTGTAATAAGGCCATCTATCATTGTCAAAATAAAAGGTTAATACATTTTATCCCACATAGAAATGAAAATATGCCATATGTTTAACTGTTTAATTTAATATGGCAAGTCAACACGTTTTCTCCATTAGAGGATAACTGAGTTTTAAGGATATGACACAATTAGTATACCTATTACCAATTGAAATTATAAAAACCAAAAAAACTATTGAGGAATAACGAATGTTCTTACTCTAAGCACAAGAAAGATGAAGTCTTGCTACTACTTGCCTACATGAAGCTCTATCATCTTTCACAAATCTGTTAGATTTGCGTACTTTAACATCTTGAAGATATGAAACAACTTTCCTGAGTCTTCCTTTGATGCCTCCCACTTCACATACACATTACACTTTCCATCCTAGGTTTCATCGTCTTTACTTTGTGTCTTTTTTTATCCGGTCATCTATATGATACTTTATTGAATCCACTTGTTGAAAACTAGTTACTTTTGTCAATGTTGCTCAACTTCCATCATTGAGAGAGAGAAATTTTGAAATTCACAACCTCAACTCAATCTCTCCAATTTTGAACATCCTCGATGTTCTTAATTCATTTCTGATAATTCCTTCAGGGGATGGGCTCTATGAAGTTAGTTTAGCATTTCAAGGAGAGGAGTTCTTGCAGGTTGGAGTTTCCAACCCTGCAGCCTCTGGGCTAAGAATATTGGTTGGATTTTAAAAATAGGTTGTGCTATTCTAGCTAGATCCCACCCCAACTTTGTTTGGTGTTTCACGTGGAATATCAACAAGATCTGATTTCCTCCACTAACTTCATGCCATGTCTTGACATTAATAAATCTATATGTAAAAGATAGATTTGGAAGGAGATTTGCGTACAACAAAATATATCAATAGATCTACACGCTGTCAAAAACTCACAATCATTTAATGTTGATGACATCACCCTCTAGACTTAATTAAAATCCATTCTATTTCAACCAATCAAAACCCAGTTAATACCTTTTTTTTTGAGACATGCTAAATTATTTTTGACGATGTATGCCCCTGAACAAGACACATCCCTACAAAAAAATAAATTCATGCAATAAATCTTGCCTCAAACCACATGAGGTGGCCAATAACATGGAATTTTTTTGGCCAAACACAGAGCAAAAAAAATATTATTATATTCAATTAGTTAAAGACCTTACACCTTGCCTTTACTAAAGTTTCATATATTTTTATGCACAAAAAATAGAGTCATTTGTTGGTCCAAATCACTGCTAATAATAACTAGTTAAAGTTTTTGGAATGCTATAGTCCCTCCCTTCGGGACTAATAATGTTGTATTAAAGTGGTTCGAACACTTGAGGACATAGTAGGGGATAAATATTATGGGCTTTGTATCCATATCTCAATCCATCGATCATTTAATTAAATCTTCCTTTGCATTTAATGTGGTTTGGCTTGCCTGGGAAGTTCTTTATTTTTTGAGGTACCTTTGGTTAAGTTAGAACCCAAATCGGATTAGGGTTTGGGCATCCAATTGACTTTGAGTTATTTTATTTTGAGAGAATTATTGTTTGGGAAGGAACACGAATAAAATTTAGGGCAAACCCTTGTCAAAATATTGATAGGAAATTTTAGGCCTTGCATGTAAAGTTGAAGAGTTTGAAATGCAACATTATCATAAATATGGTTGGATTTTGAGAACATTTCACAGACAATAGTTTTCATTCAAACTTTTATTTAAATTGTTTATATTTTTGTTTTTATAACTCTTACTTTTGAGCAAGAGTTGTATAAAATGAAATGAAATAAAATGGAAATCATACGGTAGTTTAGGGGACATATTAGTGTGAAAAGTCAAAGCAAATGAGCAATCAAAAGTTTAGAGAAGGAAGGCAACAAATCTTAACACAGTTGGAAGTTCTAAGGGTATTATAAAGTTTGCACATCCATTATGCTTTTTAATATTCCTCTCATAAGGGATCATGTAAGTAATAAATTCATTCAATAACTTCTAAGGAAATATGAAATGTCTAATCATAGGTCTGAAGTTTTTGTATCCTTCTTTTGTATACCTAGACTTCAATATATACATAAAGTTGAGTTCTTGTTTTTTAGTCCACACACACACACATGCACACACTTACACTTTTAGACACAATATTATCAAAAGTTTGGTAGAGTTTGAAGATATTTCACTTATGATAATCGTCATTTGAATTACCCGTATTTTTTTTCAATTAACTCTTATTGTTGAACAAGGGTTGTATAAAATGAAATGATATAAAATGAAAAATATATGGTAGTTTGGATGAGATATTAGTGTGGAAAGTAGAAGCAAATGAGCGGTGATAAGTTTAGAGAAGGAAGACAACAAATCTGAGCACAACTGGAAGTTTTGAGGGCATTATAGGGTCTGCACATCTTTTCTCTTGTTAAATATTTCTCTTACAGGGAACCATGTACGTAATAAATCCATTCAATAACTTTTAAGGAAATATGAAAGGTTTGAACATAGGTTTGAATTTTTTTATCCTTATTTTGAATACCTAGACTTCGATATATACACAAAATTAAGTTCTTGTTTTGAACTTG